>OY288259.1:58020986-58513829 GCA_958450325.1 Agrostemma githago | reverse complement strand
AGCTTACGTGGCAGAAACCAGGCGTGACATGTGACGAGTCGGGAATTTTCACCATGATGCACATGTTAATGTACGAGGGCCGTACATTCCACCACATAGACCTTGAGAGGAAGGTCAATAGACGATATCTGGTGGTCCAACTTGCAGCAACACTTCTATTGGCAGACAAAAACAATGTGCGATCGCAATTGTTGGACAACGTAGCCAAGTATGAGATCACTAGACAGAAAATCATCGATGGTCCGAAGAGCAAGCCAACGAAGGGCCGAAAAAAATAGCGTGTCTACTGAACCATGTCATCTCTTTTGTAACTACGATTTAATGGTTTCTATTCTTAATTAACCTGTCTAATTACATTAGTCTTTTCACTATCACCAATACATAGAAGCTTCGAAACTCTGTTACAATGACCAGCTGCATCTGTTACTCTAATTCACTATTGGTGTTACTATGGGAATTATTGAAAGTAACAATTTTTCTTGGTCTCACAGTCTGTGTGTTATACCGAAGCACTGTGTGTGTTACTTTAATGAACAAATTATGTTACTTTAAGTGATTAATACCGGTTTTGGTACTTTATGAACAAATTATGTTACTTTAAGTATGTTACTTTAATGAACAAATTATGTACTCAGTCAATGAATGAACAACACTGCTGTCCTCAGTTACCTCGATGCATTTTTTCTGTTACTGTAACAAATGAATAATGTTACTTCAACCCACATGAGATGTTACTCTAACCAAAAACACACGTATTAAGTAAATATAGTGTTAATTGCAAAAATGTGTTCAGGAATAAAAGAAAAAATTCTTATAATGTCAAAGACACTATAAGAATTCTTATAGTGTTACTGTAAATATAGTGTTACTGTAAACCAGGAAAAAAGAAAAAATTCTTATAATGTCAAAGACACTTGAGTATTATCAAAACTCTTGTTCATCATCGGTGTCTTCTTCAGTTTCCTCTCCATCGATGTCTTCATCTACATCATCCTCGTCATCCGCATCATTGGTTTGCTTGGTAGGCTGTTTAGGGTGTCGTTCTGCGTAAGGATTTGGACAGTTTCGTTTGTCGTGGTGCGCCATCTGCTTGCAGTTATTGCACATGCGTTTCGGCTTTCTAGAAAGTGCGACCTTTTTTTCCTTGCTTGACAACATCCACTTTCCGCTTCCCTTTGTCTTAGAAATCTTAGGAGGTAGTATCGTGATATTTTCAGAGGTCGTACAACCAAACATATTTTCCAGTTCCTGTGTCTTGCCAATATTCTCCCCACCTGAAACTGGCTGCCTCTGCAACCTGAACTCCCGAATTAATCCGCACAAGCTTTCCACATCTGCCTTGTCTCCTGCCCTTAGAAGTCCCATTGTCTCATGGATTTCCGACCACAATCTCGACATCTCTATCTGTTTTCCGTCGATGATGTCAGTGTTTTCGCCGTCTAATCCTTCATCACTGATACGAGCAGTGCGAACAGCCTCCTTTGTCCACCTTTTGGTTACCATGTTTTCGGGTATAGTGGTCAGCCCTTTCGATGAATATATCCAGATTACGTGTCTACACAATATCCCTCGCAAATTAAACAACCGACATGTGCAGCTTGATCCAGACGTACCTGGACAGATTCACATCCAATCTTTGAATCAGCAGAGACAGCAAATACATTGGATATAATGGTTTGCAAAATGTAATGGAGTGTAGAAAGTGTTACTTTTTGGAATATGAAATGTTACTTTAATTCATGGTCTGTGTTACTTTTAAGCGTTTACAACACAGATGTCCAAATGCCATCCCCAGTTACTCCAAAGCATTTTATGTGTTACAGTAAAGAATGACCGGTGTTACTTTAAGGAGTAATGATTGATTTTAAGGAGTACCTGATATATACTTGACCGTAAACTCCTTATCCCTCGTAGAATCCCTAACCAATGTCTCCTCAATCCCGTCCTTCTCAAGGAAGCCCCTCACGCTGCAAGTACCCACAGAAAATTTCACCTCCTCCTGGAATTCTTCAAATGCGGCGTGGGTGTAAATTTTCGAAGCGTGATGTTCAATTGGCAGGTGGGTTGCTGTTTTTGGTGAAGCTTGTGCATTGTCATTGTCGAGTTTTTTCTGTATATACCGTTGCTGGTCCATGGCGCTCTCGAATCGCATCCAGAATTCGACCAACGTCCCCGATTTTTGTTCGAATCTTTTGAAGAAACTGTTCTCACTCTCCGACCTTTGCGTGGTTCGCATTAAGCCGCCCATCTTCAAATCCCTGCAATGTGCCATCACCCACTGTTCCCTGATGGAGTATGTAGTTGAAAACCACTCGTCATCGCCCCCATGGAACTCCTCCATTATGTCACACCATTCCGCGTCGAACTCGTCTCCATCAATCTCCACATCCCATACTATAGCATTTAGTCTCTTCAAAAAATCCTGGTAGCCACTCCGGGCTGCACCGTATTTGGCAGGAACCTTGTTCAAGATATGCCACATACAGAAACGGTGTAGCGCCGTCTTAAACATTTTCTTCACCCCTGGTATAATGCCCGGATCTTGGTCGGTAATTATATACCCCGGCTCCTTACCTCCCATTGCAGTCAGAAATCTCTCAAACACCCAGACGAACGATTCATAATCCTCGTGCGCTATCAGAGCGCCAGCAAAGGTTACCGATCGTTTGTGATGATCAACGCCTGTGAACGGTGTGAATATCATCTTATATTTGTTCGTCCCGTACGTTGGGTCGAACGAAACTGCATCCCCAAATAACTGGTAGTTACGCCGCGCCTCACCGTCAGCCCAGAAAACCTTGCTCACACTCCCATCTTCATCCAGGTCGTAGTCAAAATAGAAACCCTTCCTATTCTTAGCCATGTCTTTGAATCGATCGATAAATAGCTGACCGTCCCTCTCATGTAGGAAGCACTTTATATCTCTCCCCCAGTTTTTGAAGTCAACCAAGCTCGCACCCACGTTTGCGAATCCCTCTACCTGCTCCTTGTACATGTTGTATGTCCGCGTTGCGCCGATCTTCAGCTGTAAATAAGAATCAAGCGTCGCAGCAATATAACATTAATACACCAGCTGTGTTACTCTTGTACTTAAGCAGTGTTACTCTATAGTCTCACTGGTGTTATCCTATGGTCTAATCCAGGTGTTACACTTATAATGGTCTAATCCAGGTGTTACTGTTTAGAATCACTGGTGTTACTTTAGCAAAAGTAACTAGATTATGCACACATTGGTCTAATCAAGCTGTTACGACCTACTCACATGTCATTCTATAAAAAAAAATTGTGTTACTCCATACCCGCGAATTATTCAAGATCATTTGCTTGTGGTACTTTGTCAGGTTCCTCGAGAGCTTCTGGAATTCTCTGTCTTTCGGTGAGATTAGTTCGTGGTTGTGGCCGATGTGGAACCTATCAATCTTCAGAATGCCTCCTTTATTGAACAGCCTAATCCTTGCCTTGCACCCGCAACGACGGACTTTCGTCTTCTTTTTAATCGCGTCCACAACAACTCCTTCCCCATCTACATCGTTAACAACTTTCACAGCTGCAGGTGTATTGTTAACAGCTTTAACAGAGTTCGTATAACCCTGTCTGTTCCAGACTAGGAGCTTCGACTTTATCTCACCACCGTGCCATCGCTTCGTAGTGTACTTCCTCACATCAAAACCGCAAGCCAGCGCATAGATTTTGTAAAATTCCACTGCCTCATCAATTGTCCCGAATACCTGCTCCATGTATGGAGTGAAAACCTCACCCACATCTCTGCACCATTCCTGTGCATTCGGCTCTTTACCAATGCTTCCTGCCAAAAAGACAGAAAAGTCACGCCAATAGGCATAAGTGTTACTGTAACTCATAAGTTGCGTTACTTTAACTCTAAGAGGATGTTACTCCAACGACAACGCTAAGAACCCTTTTTTAGTGTTACATGTTTGTGTTACTCTAATTACAGTTAGGTATTACTTTAATTCATTACTTGTGTTACTTCAATGCCATGTATGCTTCAACATAAAGCAAAACAATAATATCGGTGAAACAATAATATCAATGAACCATAATATTAATCCATTATTAATCAAACGAATTAAATTCCACCTTTTCCAGTGTTGTCTTGTGCGTTCGCATCTGTGGCGCAGCTACCTGCACAGAATCAAACAGCGTTACATCAATGCAAATACTGTGTTACTATAATTGATAAGTTGTGTTACCCTAACGTGTACAATACGTTACTCCAGCATATCATCAAAACCCTTTTCCTGACCGTTCATTTGTGTTACTGTAATTACAAGTAAGTGTTACTTTAATTCAGAAGGCATGTTACTTCAACGACGAATCTGCGTTAATAGAAACCAAAAAAAATAGTAATACTGGATATCAGGGAAAATCCTGAAAAAAACCATAGAGACCTGTAATCTATGGAGATCGAGATATCAAAATACCATTGATACGAAAATATGAATCAAAACGCAATGAATCAAAAGACGCAAAGAGGACGCAAATAAAGTCGAAATGTCAATGAAAGCACTATCGACGTAAAAAAAAACGCAATTTGACGCGATAAAACATTGATATGAAAACGCAGATTTAAAGCAAAAACATTGATATGACGCGATTACTATTGAAATCCGTGAAGAAAACACGAATAAAAACGTTAATGAATCACTGAAACTCACCATTGTTATAATCGATTAGTTGCTTATCAACCGTTGAAGACGATGATGCGGTCATTGAATCCATTGTAGCAGAATTTCGAGATCAAAAACGATGAATTAGCGTGAATGAAGAAAAGGTTTTTTGGTTTTTAGGTGTGAATGAACGTGGAAAGCAAATGAACGTGAATGAAAAATGAACGTGTGATTGATAGGAGGTTATTTGTTTCCTAAATTCTTGTGAGTTATTTTAGGAACGTAAATCTCTCTTTTTTTTTTTTTTTTTTTTAATTAGATGCATCTTGTCCATCCATCATCATCTCATCCAACGGATGAGATGAGGACTCATGGACTCATATATAGAGAAGGACTCATAAGAGCCTTACTCTATAATATATATATATATATATATAGAGGTGGGTTCTAATGAGTCCCTATATATGTGTTGAGTCCTTGAGTCCTCATCCCATCCGTTGGATGGGAGATGGATCAAGGGACGAGATAAAATCACTGTTTTAATAAAAAAAAAAAAAAAAAAAAAGATACTGAATCCACCAAAATAGGAAGGTGAATATTTCAGTAAAGTAACATTCTCATTCATTCAATCATTCATTCTCTCTTTCATCAATTCCGTTTCAACCACCTTCTTCATCGTTCTCTCGCTCATTCAATCATTCATTCTTCAAAATTACATTCAATCATTCATTCTTCAAAATTACATTCAATCATTCATCTTCTTCAACGCGCCGCTGCCATTTATTTCAATACGACACAATCAATAACACATTCAGTCAATAATCGTCTTCATCGCGCTGCTTTTCATTCAATCCGGCTTTTTTAGTTTCTACTTTTCTACGTTGAACTATAGTAATGTTGCATTTTAATCACATTATGTCTGCGCACAGAAAAGGTATTGGGTTATTTTAGTTCAGATACTGTGTTACTTTAGTGTAGAATGTCCGTTATTTTAATGACAAACTTTTATTACTTTTATGATATGTTACTTTAGTTTATCGAAGACGTTACTTTAGTTCTTAAAGTCTGTTATTGTAACGCGTTAGTGAGTCATGGAGATATTTGAAACCGCCATTGCTAAATAATAATAAAAAAAGATATTGTTTCCTATAATAGTGGGAGTCATTAAAGATGATACTAAAAAAGTTATGTTTCCTATAATAGTGGGAGCCATTAAAGATGATACTAAATAACTCCCATGATTTTAGGAAACAATAACTCCCATAATCACAATCATTCCTCATTCATTCATTCACGTTACAGGTTCATCAAAACCTTAAAAAAAACGCTCCCATCGATCATCACGTTCATTCATTCATTCAATCAAATCTGTGCTCGAAATTCCGTTACTATGAATTCAATGATCGCGACATCTTCATTAACCGTTGATAAGCAATTCATCGAGTATAACAATGGTGAGTTTCGATATTGCTTTCATGTTTTGCGTCAATTTTTATTCATTATCTTGATTAATTTGCGTCAATTTGTGTTCATGTTTTGCGTCAATTTTCATGTTGATATTGTTTTCATGGTCGTGTTATTCATCATAGATTCATATGCAAATCGTAGAACACACAAAGGTTGAGTATATATGTTTTGTAATTTATACTGGAATCGCCATGGAAGTCGTTGAGATGCTACTCAATTATTAGTTTTTACGTTTACAATATATTGCGTTACTTTAGTTCATATACTGCGTTACTTTAGTGTAGAGCATCTGTTATTTTAATGTCTACCATCTGTTACTTTATATGTCGTGTTACTTTAATACACTCCAGTTGTTACTTTAGTGTTTTTCATCTGTTATTGTAGTCTGTTATTGTAGTGCATTGTAGTGTCCTAAGAGTTTAGGAAGCTGCCATATTAAAAAAATAATAAAAAAAAAGATATTGTTTCCTATAATAATGGGACGTGATTGTCACCAAAATAGGAAACAATATCAAAGAGTAACATCATATAAAAAAAATATTACTTCCTATAATTATGGGACGTGATGACTTCAAAATAGGAAACAATATCAAATAGTAAGATACTGCGTCATGCTCTCATTTTTATCATTATATGAATTTTTTGCACTAACTTATATCTGGTGTTATTTTAATGAACATTATCTGTTACTTTAATTCATACTATCTGTTACTTTAATGTCTGACCTCTGTTACTTTATATCTGGTGTATAAGCATACTCTGTTAATTTAATTCAATGCACTTCATCTGTTACTTTAACTCTTGTTATCTGTTACTTTAATCCACATGAATGATGTAGGGATGTGGGTGAGAGTTTCCTCCATTGTGCGGTGATGAGATTAAATCAAAGCTTCTGAGATGATGATGAAAAAGATGAAAAAGAAGAAGACGGAGAGAACGAGAAGGATGAAGAAGAAGCAGAATTATAAGTAGGACATTATGAGTAACAAGTTTGAAACATTAGAATTGTAATGGAGTTGATTTAGTTGGAACCTTGTACCACTTTTTGTTTTAGAGTATCTTAATAAAAACAAACATTGTTCTTTTTGTTAATTGGAACTCCTGTTTTTGCAAGAGACTACTATGCAACGTAACTGATTTTATGAGTTAAAGTAACACAGTTCATGAATTAAAGTAACACATTGTATGAGTTAGAGTAACAGTTTTTGCAAGAGATTATGCAACGTAACAGATTTTATGAGTTAAAGTAACACAGTTCATGAATTAGAGTAACACATTGTATGAGTTAGAGTAATAGTTTTTGCAGGAGAATATATTAAACAACGTAACAGATTTTATGAGTTAAAGTAACGCAGTTCATGAATTAAAGTAACACGTTATATGAGTTAAAATAACATAGTTTATGGATTATGGCAGTAACATAGTAATATACGTACAATGGCAGTAAGAAAATAATGATTTTTTGGTGAAAATGAAAAAAACTTAATTTTGAAAAAACTTGTTGTGTGTGAGAGAGAAAACATTTAAAAAAATTGATAAGAGAGATAAAAGATTTGGATTGAGATAATTAAGGAGGAGAGAGAGAAATGATATATTTACCAAATTTGTTAGTTATTTCCTTAATTATGAGATTAAATCTTGTCCATTAATCTAACCTTGAATCAAGGGCTAAGATGGGGACTCACGGACTCAACATATATAGGTAGACTCACCTGATCCCACCTCTATATATATATATATATATATATATATATATATATATATATATATATATATATATATATATATATATATATATATATATATATATATATATATATATATATATATATATATATATATACACACACGCACCTTTATTTGAATGAATATTGTATCGGTAACTACAAACATAAAACCGTAATGTAAGAGAATAATCAAATCAACAATTTTAATCAAAACAAAATAATCAAAATAATCCATACATATTAATCATAAATTAAAATAAGTGGATCTTAGCATATCCCGACCAACCCGACCCGTAAAATTAATTAGACCTTTGACCATGCAAAGTTACAATTTACAAACCCTTTTTCCCCCCACAAAATCTTTATTCCACTACATATAACAAACACAACTCAAACTTCACCTTCATACTTGTTTTTCTCACAACAATATATATATATATAACTACGTACTACTCTTCCTCTTAAACTTTAAACCATAATTAATTAAATCTAATTAATTACATAATTAGATATAATAATTATAAAATGTTAGAGCATTCATCCCCTTATAATTATCTATCGTCTTATAATAATAATAATGACGGTCGACAAATTATGATGACCGTCTCCAAGTCAAAATCCGATAGGCTTCTAGGCAAATTTTTCGATGCCTTGGAGTATGATTTCGAGTATGAAAAGAGTAGTCTTTGGTCTCCCCTTGTTCCGAGGACGGTTTTCTTGACGTCTCCCGGTCTTATTGTATGCTCCGACAACTATTTCCTCGTTAAACGACTTCGCCTCTCCAAGAACAAGGACATGAAGAAGAAGAAGAAGATGATGATTAAAAGTTTTAGTCTTCACTCTTGTAGGAGATTCATCTCTTCCTTCAATGTAAGTACTTTAATTAAATACGATTACTATATAAAACCGTTTTACACTAGTATTACTAGTGTAAGATATGTTTTTAGTAACATATTTTTATTTCGTTGTTAATCTGTTTTACATTATTACATCAGCTTAAAATACGAATAGTATACATTTTTTAATACATTTTTGTGTGGTATGTAGTTAATTTTTTTTGTATATTGATGAGAAATTTTAACTACAGTATTAGATAAATGCTTGAAGAATTATTGTGCCTAACTTTTGTATTGTTAACGTTTTATACGTACTTAATTAAGTACATTTTTATTATCTGTAGAAAGAGGAATCAAATGAACTTTGTACGTATTATTAAAAAAATGAAAGCATATGAATATTCATGTGATTTTATTCCTATACTAAAGTTCAAATCTTTTCGTACAAATTTTAGTCACTTTTGAACAAGTGAATATACATATTAATTTCGATTATTTTCTTTATTTTAATTTCTTAATATTTGTTGTCGAGTTCTTACATAACCCAACTCCATTAAGCCATGAAAATAAAGCGAAATTTTCCGAAAACTAGTTTATATCACCATGCATCGCATGAACACAAGATCTAATCGATAATTAATTATTGAGACGAAGGGAGTAATAATTAATAATGAAATTACGTAACAAGTTGTGTAGGGCACGTTGATACTTTTAAGACGTATACACATTTGCATGCATGTTGCATGCATTATATCTTAAGATCTTACATACATACATACACAAGATTCCTACGTCTTTATGTACTGTATGTACTTTTTTACATTAAAGTTGTACGTAGTAATTTTTTTTGAAAGATTGTATCTTTAGTTCTTTATTGTTTTATTAATTAATAATCTTAATTTGTCTGATTTTTGTGACAGGTCTTTTGGTGCTGTTAAGGAATATGAGTATTATTCTGTTGGGTTCGTTTGGTCCACTTCAAAGCTAATATCCAAGATTGGTGTAATTTGTATTTCAAATTTACCAAAGACACTTATGTATTATTATTGTTGTTTTATTATTCAATCAATGTAATGGTGAATTAATCAATCAAATATTTTAAAAGTAAATTTTAATTTAAATGTTTTGTAATATATATATATGTCGAGCATTGTATTTATTTTCTAACTAGATTAATTATATAACGAGTAGATTATCGTAGCTCATGAATAAGTAGTACTCTAGCTATATATATCGTCTACTATACGCAATCTACTTGTACATGAATGAGCTCATATTAGTACAGAGCATATGTTTATCAAACGATCTTATATTCTTATATAGAGTAAAATTTAACAAGGTTTGAAAATTCAAAGAAGAGAATATTCACACTATTTTCCGTGATTTAATGTATGACCGTGGACCGTCATAACGAAAACCTAGGGTTTCAAATTATTGTGGAGTCATTGCTACATTGATTGAGGTGCACTTTATTCTTTGGTGGCATGCATGATGTATATATAGACGTGCAGTTCATCTTTAATTTAGAGGGTTGATGGTGATACTTGATCGAGCAATCAAGCTAAGGCAGTAGTAGTAGTATTTTGAGGGTACATAGTGTTAGTCTCACTTTATGTATTTGAATATATTTGAATGATTCTAACTTCCATGACTTTGTCACTTTATCTGTACCCATCATAAGTTATAACGGGTCAAGTATCATTCACATGGTTAGATAAGACAGGATTAGAATATATACCTCGGAAATATAGCAGATGCTTTAATTTGTCTTCATTCATCCAAGCATGTTGGATAATATTTAACCTGGATAATATTTAACCTGTCACAAATTTATAACGAATATTGTTGTCACAATCACAAATACCAAGAATCTTTAAAATTCTAATAGGGACATTTCAGTAGACAATATACTTCTAAAGAATCAATAATGCGGGGCAATCAGAATTTCAGAATATCCTACTAGTACTACAGAGAAATCAGATGGGCAAAAATGTGACAATTCAAGAAACAGTACTGTAGTAAATAAGTAGAGTACTCTCGAAGTAAATGCTAATTAAGATTGTCGTTTTTTACCTTATTTAGTAAATAACGAATTAATATTGGTAGAAACAGATTGGAACAACAAGTTTTAATTAGTAAAATCAAATGATATTTAGTTTTATCGTTGTCGTTTTTAACCTTATTTAGTAAATAACAAATTAATATTGTTAGAAACAGATTGGAACAACAAGTTTTAATTAGTAGAATCAAATGATATATAGGTCAGTAGAATCAACAAGTATTATGCTCACACAAAATTAAGCTCCAATAGAGAACATTTGTTTAATTCCCGGTTGGGAGATTCAAAAAAAAAAAAAGACAACATTTGTTGGTATAGTTACGCGATAAACTAATGTCGGTCGAAAACCTCTCAAATTGAAGTGTATTATCCACGTTTTATTTAGCAAATTAGGGACCCGAAAAAAAAAAGCCGAAAATTTTATGTGGTGTTACCTAGACCATTTATTACGCTCACACAAAAGTTTAGCTCCAACAGAGAACATTTGATGGTGTAGTTACGCGATAAACTATTGTCGGTCGAAAACGCATCAAATTGAAGTGTATTGTCCACGTTTTTTTCGCAAATTCGGGGTCTGAAAAAAAAAATGACCGAAAATTTTAAGGGGTGTTCCGTAGACAATATATTATGCCCACATTTGATGGTGTCTTTACGCAATAAACTAATGTCGGTAGAAAACGCCTCAAATTGAAGTGTATTATCCATATTTTTCGCAAATTTGGGGTCCCAAAAAAATGGCCGAAAATGTTACGGTGTGTTAACTAGGTCATACATTACGACCAAACAAAATTTTATCTCCAACAAAGAACATTTGATGGTGTAAGTACGTGATAAAACTAATGTCAATGAAGAACGCCTAAAATTGAAGTATATTATCCACGTTTTTCGGAAATTCGGGGTCTAAAAAAATGGCATGAAATTTTACGGGGTGTTACCTAGACCATATATTACGCTCACACAAAAATTGAGGTTCAACAGAGAACATTTGATAGTGTACTTACGCGAAAAAGTAATGTCGGTTGAAAATGCCTCAAATTAAAGTGTATTATCCACGTTTATTTTGCAAATTCGGGGCCTGAAAAAAAAATGTCTGAAATTTTTATGAGGTGTTACCTAGACAATATATTATGCCCATACAAACTTTTAGCTCCAACAGAGAACATTTGAAGGTGTCTTTACGCAATAAACTAATGTTGGTCGAAAAACCTCAAATTGAAGTGTATTATCCTCGTTTTTTCGCAAATTCAAAACCCGATAAAAAATGGCCGAAAATTTACTGTGTTACTTACGCCTTATATATATTACGCCCACACAAAATTTTAGCTCCAATAGAGAACATTTGATGGTGTCTTTACGCGATAAACTAATGTCGGTCGAAAACTACGCCTCAAATTGAAGTGTATTATCCACGCTTTTTCGTAAATTCGGGGCCTGAAAAGAAATGGCCTAAAATTTTACAGAGTGTTACCTAGACAATATATTTTACCCACACAAACTTTTAGCTCCAAAAGAGAACATTTGATAGTGTAATTACGTGATAAACTAATGTCGGTCGAAAACAACTCAAATGAGAGTGTATTATCCACATTTTTTCGCAAATTCGAAACCCGATAAAATATGGCCGGAAATTTTACTGTGTGTTACGTAGGCCATATATTACGTCCAAACAAAATTTCATCTCCAATAGAGAACATTTGATGGTGTCTTTACGCAATTTAATGTCGGTTGAAAACGCCTCAAATTGAAGTGTATTATCCACGTTTTTTTCGCAAATTCGAAACCCGATAAAAAATGGTCAAATTTTTTACTATGTGTTACCTAGGCCATATATTAGGCCTACAAAATTTTAGCTTCAATAGAGAACATTTGATGGTGTCTTTACGCAATAAACTAATGTCGATCGAAAACGCCTCAAATTGAAGTATATTTGTCCACGTTTTTTTGGAAATTCAGGGTCTAAAAAATGGTATGAAATTTTACGCCCACACAAAATTTTAGTTACAATAGATAATATTTGAAGGTGTCTTTACGCGATAAACTAATATCGGTCGAAAACGCCTCAAATTGAAGTGTATTATCCACGTTTTTCACAAATTTGAGGTCCAAAAAAAATTGCCGAAAATTTTACGGTGTGTTACCAAGGCCATATATTACGCTCACACAAAATTTTAGCTCCAACAGAGAACATTTGATGGTATAATTACGCGATAAACTAATGTCGGTCGAAAACGCCTCATATTGAAGTGTGTTATCTTCGTTTTTTCGCAAATTCCGGGCCTGAAAAAAAAATGGCCGAAAATTTTTCGGGGTGTTACCTGGACAATATATTATGCCCACACAAACTTTTAGCTCCAACAGAGAACATTGATGGTATCTTTACGCGATAAACTAATATGGGTCGAAAACGCCTCAAATTGAAGTGTATTATCCACGTTTTTTCGCAAATTTGAAACCCGATAAAAAAATTGCCGAAAATTTTACTGTGTGTTACCTAGGTCATATATTATGCCCACACAAAATTTTAGCTCCAACAGACAACATTTGATGGTGTATTTACGCGATAAACTTATGTCGAGCGCCTCAAATTGAAGTATATTATCCATGTTTTTCGCAAATACGGGGTCCAAAAAAGTTGCCGAAAATTTTGCGTTGTGTTACCTAGGCCATTTATTACGCCCACACAAAACTTTAGCTCCAATAGAGAACATTTGATGGCATCTCTACGCAATAAATTAATCTCGGTCGAAAACGCCTCAATTGAAGTGTATTATCCACGTTTTTTCGCAAATTCGAAACCCAATAAAAAATGTTCGAATTTTTATTGTGTGTTACGTAGGTCATATATTACGCCCACACAAAATTTTCGCTCTAATAGAGAAAATTTGATGGTGTCTTTACACAATATACTAATGTCGGTCGAAAACGCCTCAAATTGAAGTGTATTATCCACGTTTTTTTCACAAATTCGAAACCCGATAAAAAATGGCTGAAAATTTTACTGCGTGTTACCTAGGCCATATATTACGTCCACACAAAATTTTAGCTCCAATAGAGAATATTTGATGGTGTTTTTACGCAATAAACTAATGTATGTCGAAAATGTCTCAAATTAAAGTGTTTTATCCACATTTTTTGCAAATTCGGGGTCCCAAAAAAATGGCCAAAATTTTATGGTGGGGTAACCAAGGTTATATGTTACGCCCACACAAAATTTTATCTCCAACAGATAAAATTTGATGGTGTAGTTACGAGATAAACTAATGTCGGTCGATCGAATTGAAGTGATTATCCACGTTTATTCGCAAATTCAGGGCCTGAATAAAAAATGACCGAAAATTTTACGGGGTGTTACCTGGAATATATATTATGCCCACACAAACTTTTAGCTCTAACAGAGAACATTTGATGATTTCTTTACGCGATAAACTAATCTTGGTCGAAAACGCCTCAAATTGAAAAGTGTTATCCACGTTTTTTTGCAAATTTGAAACCCGATAAAATATGGCCAAATTTTTTACTGTGTGTCACCTAGGCCATATATTACTCCCAGTGAAATGTTTAGCTTCAACATAGATCATTTGATGGTGTAATTACGCGATAAACTAACGTCGGTTGAAAACGCCTTAAATTGAAGTATATTATCCATGTTTTTATGCAAATTCGGGGTCTAAAAAGTGGTCGTAAATTTTAAGGGGTGTTTAGCTAGGTTATATATTAGTCACACACAAAAGTTTAGCTCAAACATAGAACATTTGATGGTGTAGTTACGCGATAAATTAATTTCGGACGAAAACGCCTCAAATGGAAGTATATTATCCACATTTTTCGCAAATTCAGGACTTGGTTAAAAATCGGGCGAAAATTTTACCTAGGTCATATATTATGCCCACACAATTTTTTTGCTCCAAAAGAGAACATTTGATGGTGTCTTTACGCGATAAACTAATGTTGGTCGAAAACGCCTCAAATTGAAATGTATTATCCACATTTTTTCGCAAATTCAAAACCCAATAAAAATGTCCGAAAATTTTACTGTGTATTACCTAGGCCATATATCACGCACACACAAAATTTTAGCTCCAACAAACAATATTTGATGGTGTAATTACGCAATAAAACTAATGTCGGTCGAAAACGCCCAAAATTGAAGTGTATTATCCACGTTTTTTCGCAAATTCGGGACCTGAAAAAAAAAATTGGCCGAAAATTTTACATGATGTTACCTAGACAATATATTATGCCCACACAAACTTTTAGCTTCAACAAAGAACATTTGATAGTGTCTTTACGCAATAAACTAATTTTTGTCGAAAACGCCTCAAATTGAAGTGTATTATCCACGTTTTTTCGCAAATTCGAAACCATATAAAAAATGGTCGAAAATTTTACTGTATTACCTAGGCCATATATTAGGCCCACACAAAATTTTAGCTTCAATAGAGAAAATTTGATGGTGTCTTTACGCAATAAACTAATGTCGGTCGAAAACGTCTCAAATTGAAGTGAATTATCCACATTTTTCGTAAATTTGGGGGCTGGATAAAAATTGCCGAAAGTTTTACGAGGTGTTAACTAGACCATATATTATGTCCATACAAATTTTTAGCTATAACAGAGAATATTTGATGGCATTTTTAAGCGATACACCAAAAAAAAAGTTCAAATGTATTATGAGGATCATCTGGTCTTCAATAGATATATTTAAAAGTCATATGATTGCCTTTTGAGACGTGTCGGAATCGTTGAAACCAATTCTATAGTCTATTTTATATCGTGTCAGAAGGTTCCTACAATCATTAATATGCATTATTTTCCTATCGACAAGTTTAGGCCAAAAAACATTCGCGCTAAAACAATTTCACCTCTTTTGAAAACAGGCGAAAACGGTCGATTTTGAAGGTTATTAACCACGTTTTTTCAGCCATTTGGGTTCCGGAAAAAAATGGTTATTTTTGAGTATTTTTTTTGGTGGTAGACTGTCGTTTTCTTTCTATTTTTTTAAACTTCGGGATGAATGTTGCTCAACTCTAACTGGAGTATCATCAGTTACCAGAGCATTGAAAACATGACAAAAGCTTAAGAACTCTCTACTCTCAGAAACTACACTACAGTAGTGTTGCTCAATTCTAACGGTCACTTCTCGAAGCATCGAAAACATGACAGAAGCTTGAAAACCCTCTACTATCAGAAACTACAGTAGTAGTGTTGCTCAACTCTTACTGTCAGTTATCAGAGCATCGAAAACATGACAGAAGTTTAAGGACTCGCAACTCTCAAAAACTACAGAAATCACCAATATCCAAGAATCAGTATCAATGTAATTCCCTTTAGTTAGGATAGTTAATACCTGAAAAACCGTCTCCAAATTCCGTTCCTGATGCAAGCCTTTCATCAACCTGTTTATCACTACAGGGTAAGGGGCGAAACCCTTGAACACCATTTCATCCAAGTATAAAACCGCTTCCTGCAACATCATCCCGTCAACAAGCCCCTGAACGAGTATTCGGTATGACACAATATCAGGTTTACATCCCCGTCTTGGCATATCTTCTAAGAAATCCATGGCTTCTCTGTACTTGCCCTCTTTAACATAAGCTCTGATGATGACATTATAACTAATCACGTCCGGTTTACATCTCTTCTCTTCCATTTCACTCAATACTACTAGACCCAAATCAACACGGTTTTCACCACAGTAACCTGCAATTAATGCATTGTAGGTTGCAGTATTCGGCTTACACCCAGTTCGAATCATCTCGTCCAAAACACCTTGAACCTCGTCCTTCCGACCAACCTTGAAGAGAGCTCTAATCAGGGTAGTATAAATAGCAGATATGTCACCCATGTTTCTTCCAAGCATCTCGTCTTTGAGTTGAAAAGCTCGGGTTAACTCATTCGCCTCACAAAGACCCTTAATCAACGAAGCATAAACATAAACATTTGGCTCAACCTTGAAAACCCGATTCATATCATCCATCAACCTCAACGCTTCCTTCAAATTCGACCCTTCGCAAAGAATAGAAATCAACGTCGAGAAAGTCGCCTCATTTGGCCGAATCCTTCTCTCACGCATTTCATCAAACACCCTCCACGCACCCACCAAATCACCCCTCACCCTACACAAATTAATCATCACATTATAAGTACAAGCATCTGGACGACCAAACCGATCAATACCCGCAAAAATTCTCCCTATCATACGAAATTCCCGACAAATTAAAAGCCCGTTCAACAACGTATTCAACGACTTCATCGTTCGTTCACATCGAAACTCGGGCATTTCATCAAACACCTGGAGTGCTTTATCAACCAACTTGGCCCTAGTATAGTAAACAATCACATTGCAAAACATGATTTCAGTGGGATTGAATCGGGTTTCGAGCTTGAGTTTGGAGAGGATGAGGTGTAATTCGTCAAAGAGTTTGGCTCGGCCGAGCTTGGTGATGATGAGATCATAGGAGAGAAGGGAATGCTTGAAGGGTTTGTTCGAATTGGGGATTTCATTAGGGTTTAGGAAGAGATTGAGAGCAATTAATGGGTCTTTTTGTTGACGAAGAAGAGATGAAAGACGAAATTGGGAGATGGGTTTAACTACTTTCTGCATCTTTCCCACCAACGGTTTTATTTGAAGTTCCCGCTTACTATGTACGAGTACTAGTCACTAATTTTCCTTCTCTTTAATTTTATATTCTCTCCGTTCCAATGAATTACTCCGTATTTGTCTCTTTCATATTGGGGCGTCTCAATGAATTTTTTGTCTTTCTATTTTAGGAATGTTTTTTATATGTAATTTGACCATTCTCATAAGTTTGACTCTACATCATTGGATCTCTTCCCCTTGGTGCCAAAAACAAAGGCAAACAATTCATTGAAATGAAGGGAGTATCGATTTTTTTAACGTGCACTCTACAAAAATCAGAAAATGGTCAATGAAAAATGTGCGGCAAGATGATTTTGTTAATTAAGGTGGAAATAAGTTTATGTTTTTTTCATATTGTATGACACGGAACTTTCATTAATTAGTTTTGCAGTTTACTAATTTCAAAAATAATACGAGAGTGAGACGATATTTGCGAAACTATTTTGTTAGAGCAAGGGCAATGGTTAGCAACAACCTTGTAGCTAGAAATTGTCACCTCACTTTTTCAAGTTACGGCTGGTGGGTTGAAGCAAATACTCTTGTAGCTAGAGCCGGCAAAAGCTGACCCGATCCGCGAAACCGATGCAACCCACCCGAAACCCGACCCGATAGAACTCGAACTTTTGATGAACCGAAATCGACCCGACCCGACCCAATGACAAACCGATAACCCGATACAACCCGAAATACTATGAACCGAACCCGACCTGACCCGACCCGAAGGCTAACCGCGAACCCGATAGGACCCGAAATGACATGACCCGACCGGACTTGACCCATAACCCGTTTCATGTATTATTTTGAGTTCGTGTATCTAACTTTCTAAAGTAAAAATTATTAGTGACTCAATTTGAATCCAACACATCGACCTGATTCGTTATTTTTACCCGAATTGACCCGATTGGTTGTCTAACCTGAATTAATCTGATTTATTGTCTAGCCTTAACTGACGTGATTTATTGTATTACTCAAGTTGACCCGATTATTTTCAAAACTAGACCCGAAAATATACTAAAGTGACTCAACTAACCCATGGAATACCCGATGATTGAACCGAATAGACCCGATTAGATAACCGACCCGAACCAGAACCGACCATTGATCCGATATAACCCGATTTATTAGATAACCGACCCGAACCAGAACCGACCCGTTACGACTTTTAACCCGAGTAAACCCGACCCGTAAGAGACTCGACTCGAACCCGAACCGACCCGTCTAAGTATACTGACCCGTTAAAACCCGAACCCGAGATGATCCGACCCGTCTTAACCCGACCCATAACCGACCCGAGTGACCCGATTGCCACCTCTACTTGTAGCTAAAATGGTCCCACAATTTTTCAACCTTTTTTTTTTCCGCTTAATTAACACTAGTTAACAAATATAGTGGGTCATCATAAGCAATGGAGTTACTTAGAGCAAGTCCAATAGTGCTTTTTAGAGACTTGCTTGCAATATTTGCAAAATAGTAAGCTACATGCTTACTATTGGAGATGGATTTTTGGTTGTAGCTTGGTAGCCATTGTAGCTTTGTAGAGCTACATTAGCTTGCATTTAAAAAATAAAAGAAAATTTTATCATTGGATGAAATTATTGATGTGGGACCAAGCAAGCTGCAAGATGTTACGTCCACCATTGGAGCGGTATGTAGCCGAAAAACAAAGTAGCTACAAAAGTCGATGTGGCAAGACAAACTACAAGCATTTGTAACTTACCATTGGACTTGCTCTTAGCTTCGATTGAGCTAATCTACATGAAACAATGGTTTGTGCATTAGCTTTGCATTTTTGATAATTGCTAGCAAGTCCTTTAGCAAATCTATTGAACTTGCTCCTAGTGTAGGTACATAATCAATGTATGACTTGTAAAAATGTAGTCGTAGCAATTTGTGCCTTTTGTAAACCATGCATCTTACAAAAATCTGTGTTAATACAAACCAGAATGACAAGCCCCGAGCATGATCGGACATAGCAAGCAACACTGCTATATGAAAATAATCCCATAGGAGTACTACATAATATATTAAAATGTCTCGGGGTACGGTGTTAGAAGCAACTAACATATACTCCCTATGTTTCTTTGATATCTTCCATATTTCCTTTTTCAACCATTTCTTTGATTTCTTCCACTTCCCTTTTTTCTATCACACTTCTCTCTTACCTAGGTGGCCCACTCACTTTACTCTCTCTCTACTTTTACTTATTTTATTGTTTTTCTTAAGAAATGTGCCACTTTTAAGGTGGAAGAAATCATAGAAACGGAGGGAGTACGAAGTTATTAAGAAGTTTTAAAATTATCTCAATATTTTATAATACAATAAATACACCACAACAAATCATTACTTTGGTCACGTAACTTCTTCTATACTCGGTATATATTATCTTTAATCCATGCTCTAAATAATTAAATTCACTTGAATTAAATGCTTAATTTAGAAACAATATAATAACAATAATAATAATAATTCTTATCCACTTTTCGAACAAATAGGATTTTTACACACTTTGACTGATTCTAAAGTCCTAGTATATCTCTCTTTGTTATAGGTCTAGATTTAAACCTTACAAAAATCCCAAATCATAGGAGCATTCCTAGGATAATTTGTTGAATGCAACTTCAACATAATTTCATATAAATATTCAAATAACTCAAACATTTTTTTAGAACTACCAACAAAAAAAACTACACAGCTTTCTTAGGTCGTGTCGGGTTTGTGTTTCGTGAATTTGTTCTTTAATTGAAGCGAAGTATCATAATATATATACCTGATCGTGTCGAGTTTGTGTTTCGTGGATCTCGTGAGAGTTCCATAATTAACCTATTGAATTTTTTTCAAACCTAGTCGTGTCGAGTTCATGTTTCGTGAATTTGTTCTCTCAGAAAGTTACATTAATCGATTTATCATCGAAGAGATTGAGGTTTTTAAAAAGTTTTATTATTAGGGCACAAAAAATTAGTAAAGAGACCTTGTTTTGTCTATAAATGACAATAAGAGTGACTAATAATTTGAAGAATTTACAAAAAAATTATTGTTATCAATCCAAGTTACCTTCTTCACCATCTCCCGAGTATTTTCTCTTGGCTTCTAAAGTTGCTCGAGGTTCCCTTTGCGCCAACAAAGTTCGAAAAAAGGTGAGACCGTCTTATATTATACGGAATATGTATTAATATTCTATCTATTTCGTAAAAGGGTTCACTATTTTGTTAGTCGGGTTGATAAATAATTACTTTTGTCTATTTTTCGTGTAGTGAAAAAAGTGATAAACCAACGTGACCATCTTATTATATTCTATGTGTTTCGTAATAAAGTTCAACATATCATCTCAATCAAAACCCTGCAGAAATTCGAATTCAATTTTTTTTTTTGCTGAAATTCCATTTATGAGATTTTTTAGGCTTCTAAGATTCGAACTTAAAAACATCATTGACGTTGTTTTTGATAAAACGAAATTACATTTTTCGGTCGCAGGAGTAATTTGCAATAATGTCGGAAACGAACTCGCCTAACCACGTCCAGGAGACGTCTCATAAGGTTAGTATTTTTACACAATTTTTTATGGGAGCCTTTGAGACACGGTAACAATATCATCATTTTTAATACTTCGACGACTCTTAATTAACTAGTTAATTTTTTTAAGCAGGCAAGAGAAGATGCGATTGTCGAGCATGAAGAACGGCCCGTTAATAATGCTAACGTGTCAGAAATCGAAAGAGTTACGCCACAACCGTATCGTCCTAGCCCCTCTTCCTTTAAAAAGAAAGCCAGAGGAGGCTGGAAAATGGGAATGATCTTATTGGGTAAAATTACCATGACATCGTCTCTTCTTTTTGTGCATATAAATACATTTTCTTTCTTTTTTTTGGGACCTTAATGTTACTTTAAGAGTATATTCCGTAAATATATTGTTACCTACATTTTCTCCTTAGAGTAGCTAATTAGTTACCCTAAAAATAGATTGTAATTTTGTATCTTAGACTACAACTTAATTTAAGGGTTAAACGGTTTTAAATCGTATTCTGAATATCTAGTCAAGAGTTAGGGTGATATAAAGATTATTAGGTTAAAAATCATTCGCTACCCATGACCCCGCGCTACAAGTTTTAGACTATCTAAATTTGTAATCAAGAGTTATGGACCGTCTCATAAACTTCTTCTTAAAAAAAGTATACGAAGTTGAAAACTAAAAAGTCCAAGGTTACGGCCTAGAAAATGTCTTTCAAAATATTATCTAAGACGGTTTGACCATCATGGTTCTTGGTTTAATTAGGATATTAACGTGTGCCATGCTGTTTGATGCAGCAAACCAAGGGCTAGCAACACTATCATTCTTCGGAGTTGGAGTGAACTTGGTGTTGTTCTTAACACGAGTGCTTGAACAAGACAATGCGGATGCAGCCAACAATGTTAGCGTATGGACCGGAACCGTCTACATGTTCTCCCTTATCGGCGCTTTCCTTAGTGACTCCTATTGGGGCCGCTATCTCACTTGCACCATCTTCCAACTCATTCTCGTCATGGTACATACATACGCACCCTCCCCCACCTTAATTACCCATCGTCTCATTGTACACCTTTGACTCAAATTAGCCTCATTTGACTCTTTTATTTTTACTTTTTTGAGATTTTTACGATTTACTCAAAGCGACGACTAAATCGACCTTTTTTTTTTTACATTTCAGGGACTAACATTGTTGTCATTAATATCATCAATATTCCTACTAAAACCTCATGGTTGCGGAGACGGGAAGCTAGAGTGTCACAAAGTATCGACAATCGGGCACGCAATATTCTACCTATCAATCTACATGGTGGCCTTAGGGTACGGGGGCCACCAACCGACCCTAGCCACATTCGGGGCAGACCAATTCGATTTATCCGACCCTAAGGGGGAGTCCTCCAAGGGTGCCTTCTTCTGTTACTTCTACTTTGCACTTAACTGTGGCTCCCTATTTTCGAATACCGTGTTGGTGTACTACGAGGATAAGGGCGCTTGGGCCTTCGGGTTTTGGATGTCCACTGGATCGGCTGTGCTCGGCCTTGTTTTGTATTTGCTTGGGTCGCCTAGGTACCGCTATATCAAGGCTCATGGCAACCCGTTGCCTCGGATTGCTCAGGTTTTCGTTGCTGCCTATCGGAAATGGAACGTCGATGTGGGTCGTGCTCATGAGTTGTATGAAATCGGTGGGTCTGAGTCTGCGATTAAAGGGAGTCGCAAGATTGTTCATACCGATAATCTCAAGTAAGTGTTACGACTACTTCCTTTCATTATATATTCACTGGTGCCTAGTCTTAACTGATAGAGTAAGGTCCAGTCGTTTTGTATTGTTGATAAAGTCTTACGTTCAGGATTTCTTGGGTAGCAAAAGTCGAAATATTCAGATTTTCAATTAATCATAATTTTGTCGCACGCAGGTTCTTAGACAAGGCGGCGACAATAACCAGAAAGGACGAGGCGGAGCCAAAGAACCCGTGGCACCTATGCACCGTAACCCAAGTGGAAGAAGCCAAGTGCGTGCTACGACTCCTCCCGCTCTGGCTCTGCACCATCATCTACTCAGTCATCTTCACACAAATGGCGTCCCTGTTCGTGGAACAAGGCGACGTGATGGACACGCGTCTCGGCCGCCACCACCTGCCTGCAGCCAGCATGTCTGTGTTCGACATTTGCAGCGTGCTGCTTTGTACCGGGATCTACAGACACATCCTGGTCCCGGTCATAGGAAAACTAAGCAAAAACCCCAACGGGCTGACCGAACTCCAGCGAATGGGGGTGGGCCTGGTGATCGGGATGCTGGCGATGGTGTCAGCAGGGATGACTGAAGTCGAGAGGCTGAAGCGCGTGGTGCCGGGTCAAAGACATAGTAGCCTGAGTGTGTTTTGGCAAGTGCCCCAGTACATGCTGGTAGGTGCGTCAGAGGTTTTTATGTACGTAGGGCAGCTGGAGTTCTTCAACGGGCAGGCTCCGGACGGGATCAAGAGCTTCGGGAGCTCGCTTTGTATGGCCTCAATGTCGTTCGGGAATTACGTGAGTAGTCTGATGGTGCATATGGTGATGTTGATTACGAAGAAAGGCGAAAGGCCGGGTTGGATACCCTCCGATCTTAACAATGGACATATTGAGCGGTTTTATTTCCTTATTGTCGGGTTGACTGCAGTCGATGTGGTGATCTATGTGTTCTTTGCGCGGTGGTATAAACCGGTCACCTTCGTCGAGAATAGTTATAGGCCTACCGAGGAAGAGATTGTCTATGAGGATAATGAGGAAGAGGAAGGGGAAGGAGGAGGAGGAGATCAAGTGAGTACAAGAGTATGAATGAATGTGTTCTTCGAAATCCAATAATTTGTTTTTATCTGCTGGCCGATGAACCTCTCATTCGAGTACAAACAATTGTTAAAAAAATCGAGTTTTTCTTTTCGTTATTTGGACGATCTTAGATCGATATTTGAAACCGGGTCTTCCAAATTTACGGGACCTACCTGTATTATTGTTGGCTAGTTGTTGATCTATTAGAGATGTGATGCTCCTAAGCCTCATTTGAGTCCTAGATGAATAATAATGTAGGTAGTAGTCATGTACTCTTGAATGACTTGATTTCATATTAATATTCCTTTGTCTTTGATCAAAAAAAAAATTCTCCAACGTAATGATCTTTGATCATCAATTACTTTTGATTAAAATATAACTCACGTGTATATATTTCACAATATATAGAAATGAAAAGCATAATGAAACAAAACTCTCATACAGAGAGAACAGGACTTATAAAAGAAAGAACACTCGCTATTGTAAGTTTTAGGGCTTCCTTGGGATGAAAGTAATACATTAAAGGGTAATAGAGGTTAAAATATGAAGAAAATGAAAGTAAGGAGGGGTGATTTATAGTGTAAAGAGAAGGTGGAGGAATAATTACCCTCATATGGAGGTAATGCATTACTCCCTTCTACCCCCAAGTAATGGCTTAATGCAATGCATTAACTCCATATGGAGGTAATTATTACACTATAAAACACCATCATTATCCATCATCTTTCTCCATTTCTTTTACATTTCAATCTCTATTACCCTCATCTCAAGCAAGCCTTTAAAGTGAAACCTTTAGAGAGTTGAACACGTATAATGAACGTCGTTAGTGACATTTTTGTTGTATTCGATGAACTAACATTTGAATAGTGCATACACTATAGATAATGCATTTTTAGGCCGTGAAAATTGAAATTACAAGTGTCTTATACAAAGACTATTATTGGAATTAACAGTAATTTCCACCTTTTTTGGAGTGTTTTATTAGAATGTAGTTGCTCATTCATGAAGAAAAAGTCCTAAAGTATGTTAAAAGTTTATTTCTACCTAACTATATTTACAATCCTAGTTATTAAGTTATGTAAGGCAAACATATGAACCATTAATCAGAGTGTCTTAAAGGTTGACTTGTAGTATGTTGTAATTTTGTCTTAAAACTTTGGTTTATTAGGTAAGATTTCAATTCTAAATACTTCTATGGGGAACTTTTTGCATCAACATTGAGCTTTCAAAATTAGAATATATATGACTTTATTATCACGGGTTAATACGTTACCTGATACTCGTGGAATAAAATACGGAGTATGATATTTTTGTTTCATTGAGTATGGTGGTGCCTAATTTATTTTAGTACCACTTCATCCACGCACTTGGCACCCGGCATGGTGGTATTGTAGTAACGACTAGGATAGATTGAACCGTAATAATTCATTTGTACAAAGGCATAGTCTCAAGCCACACAACTCCCGCAAGTTCGCGCTTGCAGACATGGGCGGATTTAGGGGGGGCTCGGGGGGCAAGTGCCCCCACAAAATCTAAGAAATAAATTTTTATGTGTATCTTATATATGCAATAAGTTATAGAATAATAGATCAGTTGGTAGAAGGTTATATTTGTATTGGTAGCTAAAATGATTCCAGTGCCCCCCTTACAAGAAATCTCTGTATCCGCCACTGCTTGCAGGGGCTTGAACCTGAGACTCTTGGGTCGATGACCACAAGTTTTAACCACAAAGTAACATTCTTACGAACAAGTACCCCGTATTACCTTTGCAAGTAAGTGAAGTTTCAAATACATGTATAATTTCGACAAAAAAATAATGATTCATAAATAAAAAGAAACGTGATTAAGATATCTTTTAAAAGACTGTCAAAAGTCAAACGAGAAGATCCCGTAATCGGGCGGTATTAGTGCATATAAATAGGGTTATGCCTTGTAAAGTTGTCGATAGTTACCTCCATGAGCTATAAGGGCCGACAGCTTTGTATCTTTAGTTCACTTTCATGCATGGTAGTATAACACTGAAACTAAATTCTCAACATTAAACCCGGTCATAAAATAATAATAAATCTCTTTAAAGATAGTCTCACAATTATATTATTGTGGGATCTTAATAGTTACGTAGTATTAAAATAATTAACATTATTGTGAGAACATATTACAGAAGACTTTATGTTAACAAAAAAAACATACTTGTATTAGATTTATGTAACACTGATTCAATGGAAAAAGTAACAATTCATTAAGAAACTTATTGTTTTCTCTAATGATGCCTAGACTATTAATGCTTCGTCGCCCACCAAAGTGGGCAAATTTAAATACTAAGCTAATGCACCTTAATTTATTTATTAATTAATTAATTAGATTTCTTAATTTATAATAACATAAATTCTTCTGTAAGGTGGTCTCATATTAATATGGTAAAACTGATCAAATTTCTTAATTAAAAAATTATTTTATACCCAATTTTAATGAATGGTTATAGATTTGTCTCATATTAATCCGTAAGATCGACTTTTTATAAGATTAATTAATTGATATTGTTTCAGTTTCAGTCATTTATTATCTTTTTATGTTATTTATGAATAATATTTTAATCAAATGACAACAAATAATCGAGACAGAAAGAATAGTTGATTCTTCATTCATATGTACAAAGTAGAGTTATATTTAGGGTATATATAGATGGATGAATTTATGTGCATGATTTGGTTACTTGTGAAGTTTCTGATGCATGTATGCATGTCGTATAATGCAAACATACGTCAACTTCGACTGACATGTCATTATTTCAAGTAGCCTATTATTCCATTTTATTTTTATGATTTGGTCGTTTTAGTTGTCCCACTTATATTTTATTTTTTGACTTTTCTTTGTTACTGCATACTGTATAATAACAGTAAAAGACCAGCCTAAATTTTAGTTGGGCAAATTCACGTAACTATTCGTTGTCATAAATGTGTGACAGCTTGACAGGTTAAATAATACGAGTACTTCGTATTTATTTGGATAAATAAGATAAAGTCATGTGTTATCTACTATCATTATCTTTTCTAATCCAATGATATATCCACCACAAGGAAGAATAACTCTTTTAGTTGAGAGCTTAACCCTAAAATTGTCCTTCATTTAATTTAATTTATTAGACTATTTTTTTTAAAATGGATAAAGACATAAAGTAATACGGAGTATTTTATACTCTCCAAGTTCTTATTATTGTTTCACTTTTCTTTTTGGGCTGAGTTTGATTTTTGTCCCACTTACCTTTTTAGATCATCAATGTGTGGTTCACAATTACTATCTCATTTCTCTCTTTTCCTCTTCTTTTTTGAGCCACTCATTTCCCATTTCTTATTTTTCACCCCAAAAATTTTTGGGACAATAATATTTACATGGAACTCCAATATGCATCAATTACATCTGCCAAAAAAATACTACGTATTTCGTATGTCAATGTACAGAGTATACATTACTCCCTCCGGTCACTACTCCTTGTCTCATTTCGATCCACTAAAATAAACCTCGCAAATATATTCATGAAATGGGGAGAAAAATAATTACCGGAGATATTATTATACATGCTTAGAATTCTTTGTCATTTATGGTGTATTATTTGATCATTGTAATACTAGTAACATAATTCTTCATATATAATCCACACAAGCAGAAACTCGAACTACGATTTCGGCAATCCATTGGGCTAGGACTCATGGTTACTTACACGTTGTCATTTCTACGGACTGTTTGCAGTTGGTGCACTATCTGGCGGAAGTTGAAGGATGTCATCATAGTGTTGAAGATATTTTGGTTAATTTTCAAGCTGAGTCGATGTATTTTCATTATTATTTAAGGGTCAGATACGTTAGTCGAAATCTTAACTCTAAAGCTCATGACTTAGCTACTAGTCTTCGAGCAGGAGTTAAGATGGGATTAGAATGTTGGCAAAAATAATAATAATCCACACAAATTCTTGTTTAAGACGGACATATTTGTTATAAACTTATACGAGTAGTAAATTATAACGAGTCCGGTATATCATCATATCACATACGCTACATAGACAAGATAAATGATATGGATGTTAATTCCAAGACAATCTACTTTTATTTTTTCTACGAACATGAATCTATCATATCTTTAAGACGAATATATTTCCCAAACGAGACACTAATCCATCCATAATCCCTACGCAAAGTATATGATAGATATCACGGGATTATTCACTTCCTGCTCTTTACGTACTATTTCAAATCAACATCGCCTATGCCCTAGTGCTAGTGGTAGCATAATTAACTACGTATGCTTAATTAACTAAGATTTTTTCTAGTATACAACCAATATTTATTACTCACTATATATATATATATATATATATATATATATATATATATAATGATGAGACGGCTCGATACTTGATCAGTGACGAATACAGGATTCCAAGGCACAAAAATTGACATTTCTTTGCATATTTTGTTCAATTTTTTAAATAAAAATAGTACTCCTTCCGATTTTTTCTTATCTTCCCTATTTTTTTATTGGGCTGAAACACCATTTTTTCCCTATTTCCATTTTGGGTCATCAACATATGGTCTAGAATCACCCTTACATTTCTCTCTCTTCCTTCTTTTATTTTGAACCACACATTCCTACATCCTTATTTTCTTCCCCGAAATCAAAAGGGGAAGATAATAAAAAATAGAAGGGAGTAATGTTTTAAAAGAAAATTTTCTATATGGACTGCAAAATGTAGTGACGTGAATTCATAGTGTAGGGCGTAGCTAGGCAACTTCCACCATGCATCGTGTGTCTAATACAATTACATAATCAATAATCTCCCATATTTGACCCCCAACCCAACCCAACCCAACCCACGCATGTAACATTACTTGATACTTACGCCACTTTTATATCCCTATAAATATCCACTTAATTGGCTCACTAGTATGTACTACTATTATATTACCAACACACGTACACACGTAAATTAAATCTCCTAAGCCATAAATAATACTACTATATACTCCACTAATATAACAATTGTACGTTAACTAGCGAGCCGAGCTTGATTGCTTATTTCTTATATTAGGGCTTCTAATTAATATTCGATTGATCATAACCATGGTTCGCTCTAGCGTGATTATCGTTACAATAGTCATGTTTTTTATCATTTTGGTCGTCCCGAATGAAGCGACAAGGGTTTTAAAGGGAAGTGGAAATAATGTGGAGGGTAATACTCGTAGTTTGGTGGGAAGTGCCCTCCATGGGGAGGACAACACCATGTTTTTACATCAAAGGCATGAGATAATAAGGGAGGATGAAGGCCTTAATCTGGGTTTTGGGAGGGATCGCCGTGGCCGGTTTATGCAATCAGTCCCTAGTCCCGGTGTTGGACACTAGGTACCGGTAGCTAGTCTTGGCCCGGGATGTGTCAAGATATCGACATATAATTATACTCCGTATTATACATTTGAAAACATATGATATATTGAATGTAGTACTCCGTATATTAGCACAAATTCAAGATACATAGAGACTCAAACATACATAGAGAGAACCCGTACTTTTAGAGGTCATCATATCATGAATTCATGATGTTCAAGTATGTATTTGGTTGGTATACAGTGGATAACTAGCTCCGCAATTTACATGTACAACTTCTTATATTGTATTGTATGGATTGCTCCTTCCGTCACAATCATAATCATTTATTTATCTAATTTAAATATTCCTCACAAATACTATAAATGCTAAGCAAATGACGGGGATGAAAAAAGTATGTATTAGGCAAAATAAAAGTGATAAAACGTCTCCAAGTGTTACCGAGTTTTAGTATCATTCTCGATGTGTATCTAAGTGTTTCTTATAAATACAATAAGAGAATTTAAATACAAGTGAAAAAATGAAGGTTATTAGCTATATCTAGTCGAATATTTCGTGTATTGAGTTTATAACGTGACATCGACCATGCCTGGAGAACGAAATTAATCGATTAAAAATAACTCATTACAATTAAAATCGTCTCAAATGACATGATGGAAACGAGAATGTACAGATTTCCTCATAACTAAATACTACAGTATGTTGCATGATGGCAACAATTTAAGTTATTGGTTCCTCGTCCCGCTAAATTTGTGAACTTTATTTTTTGAGCCGCGGGTGACTTTTCTTGTGCTCGTATTTCAACGAAAACTGAAGCTTATATGCTCGATCTTCCAGCTTCAATATTCGACAGTGTTGGAATATTAGTACATGCATGAATCATAGTCGTCGTCGATTCCTATAGCTTTCTGAATCTCAAATCTGTGAGTTCTGTTGAACTTTAGTGATATATTCACACCTGTTGACGATTTCAACAGCTTTTGACATGCCTGCGATAAGCTTCTGTGAAACAATGATCTTATATCAGGGGTTGACGGTTGAGTATCGAAGAACGTCATATACAAGCTTTTCAAACAATGCTCAAACAACATGGGAGTTTGATCAACAAAGAGGTTTCCGAATGACCAAGAACATCAAATGTGAAATGACTGCTACTCCACGATAAAAAGAGGCAAGAGAAAGTAGAGAATATGAAGACGATACCTGTAGAACAGAAATTAGTGTGCCAACCTCACAAGCCATACCGTCTAAGAACTTTGGTTAGAGATGGCATTACATTGTAGGCTTGATAGGACCGTCTGAGATCGATGATTGAACCCACCTGCAGGCAGAAGACAACCCCGTCATGTAACCTTTTCATGAGATTCAACACATATAAGCACAACAACAGAGATGTTAGAAAACAGTTAAACAGTGAATCGACGGAACATGTATCAGACTTACGATAATGAGAATTGAGGTAAATCCGATAGCAAAGCTCTCGTTAATCCGCCTTAATCGATGGTCCAGTATGCTCGAGGAAGTGGCTAAGATGCTCAGCAATAGGCCCCCTGTATAATGCGACAAGTGTAAACAACATGAAGTCTTGTGAATCATGAATGACAAGAGTATATCTAGAGATGGTAAATGAGTCAATCTGGTAGGGTCTGGGCCGGGTCTGCCACATATTCCGCTTTGGGGTTGGGTGGGGTCATTTCAGATGCGTTGATGTCCCACCATTTTTGGTCAGCTTCGATCAGGTCGTTTTGAGCTAATGGTTAAAGTTAAACCATTCTAATTTGTACTCACTTCGTTCAATAGATAGTTTACATTTACTTTGTATGCAAAGTTTACATTCACTTTATATACACAAAGATAATTAAAATGACTAAAAATTCATTATATGCCTTTACTATTTAGTTAGAGACCACGTGTTCTACTCTAGTAAATTTATCCAAAATGAAAATTGTAAATTTTACTGAAACATCTAATAAGTGTAAATTGACTGGACGGGGGAGTATTTAATTTGACTAATAAAGAGTATATTAAAAAATGAGTATTTATTTGTTAAATAGTGTTGTGAGCAATAATCCCTTTATTTTCGTGTATATAAATATCAAATACGGAGTATGACTTAATACTAGTAGTTTCGAATCAGATCAAATCGGGTCAATCATAGGTCGGGTCACCTCAGGGTTTCAAGTCATATTCTGGTCAAGGCAAGTTCGAGCCAATTTCGGGTCTCAAGTCATTCGGTTGGGTCGGTACGCGTCAGATCTAACATAAGAAAATGATTCAAATACTCCATCTAGTTTATATTTTCCGCTTAATTCTGGTGGTTAGCGTTGACCAAAATCTTCCCACAACACAAATCAAATTTGAAAAAATTACGAGTAACTACTAAAGTCAAAACAGAAAAATACAAGCTACAAGGCTAAAGCTTAGGAAGTATAACATACCCCAAAAACGTGTTGATGCTTGAATCTTAGTTAAATATTCCACCGTTGCCTTTCCTGGCTTTACATTCGGTATCCTGGCACCCATTTTGTTCAAGTATTCGGCGATTTCCTTCGGCATGTTTGCCTGAGATTTTTACCAAGAAGATTATTGAGTACACTACGATGTCAAATATTAAAAACATATAATCAATTGTGTAAATATTGTTGGAAAGTGAGTACACTTACAATGTCAAAAATATTAAAAACAAAGACAAAAAATGCATAAATTGCATAGTAGACCCAAGGTGCTGCTCCGATTGATGTCTCGGGATTTAATATCTCTTTAACATGTCCCCAAAAACGCGAGCCAAGAAGACTGCCATCGAAACTTCAAGTTAGGCTAGAAAGCGGGAAATCGATAATGTTAATTTAGTGATAACTAAAGACAGTTAATTTGGTTTCTATACAACTTATAATTACTGCAATGCCATCAAATAAGTTACTGCACCAAGCATTAAAGAGGGGTCGGACGTTGGTAGCCTTCTGAACATCATCTCTTAAAGACTTAAACCATATAAATTATAAGCTGACTGTTGATACAGAAAAATAAAATAAAGAAGACAGAAATCAACACAACAAAGTGGCTGACATAGGCACCCTTTTAAGACAGTAATAATATGCTCGAAGCATGCATCAATGCATGTCGAAGCAAAAAAAAACACAGTTATAAAATGTACGGAGTATTAGACAAAACTTTACAGGAATAACAAAACCTAGTTTTTACAAAAAAAAAATCTAGTGACGGGTGGTATTTACAAGGAAAGATGTAGAGGCTCCTCACATGTATAATAATGGGGTGACTAAAATTATAACCCCAACATTATGGATGTGTCGGTACTAAATGGTGGCACCTCGGCATAGTCCTATATTTACAATAGAGCAGGAATAGTACCTTGCTAGGATGCCGGGGAATGCCAAAAGGTACGTTGTGGTGAGAATAGGCTGCATTCCTGACGGGTTTATATTGAAGGGAATATAGGGCTCCACCTCTGTAACGGGAGACTCATTTCTGCAAAATTAAGAAGCAAATAGTTAACCTACTTTACGATACAAGAAGCATAGATACCTTAGTAAGCCATTTTGCTTTATTCTGTCATATTCCACAACTAAATTAGCGGGGGAAAGGACCTTGCTGTAGAAGCAAGCTTAAAACCGTAGTACTGCAGTTTGATTTTCCTGCAACCCTCCGTCACTACAACTGCCCACATGGTTACTGTCGTGAAGATGCCGAGTACAGCTAAGGCATATGGCCACCAATTTAAAGCACTGCCTGCAGGAGAGCAGATGAAAGGCGAACTTTAGAAGGAAAAATTTATGTTCTAATTTTTATGTCTATGTTGCTCGACTGTTTTGATGATAAGATACAATAGCACCGGAAAAAAATAATTATATACATGGGGAAAAAATCAAACAATTTACAGAAATGGGAGGAAGTACATGCATACTTGGATCTCAGTTCTCCCATTTGAGTTTTGACCACTTTTAGATTATTTATTACTCTGTATTACCTTTGGGTATGGTCATTTATGGATGATAAATGAACGCTACAAGGCCTATAATTGTTCGATATATTAAATTTAGAATCTGGCCTTATGAGATCCCTTTAAACAGCTATGGGAAGAAAGGACGTGATTGTGCATTTGGAATTTGATTTTAACTGTCATACCTGAAAACTGAGACAGCATCTTGAATAATGTATCTGTGTAGCTAGTCAATATGCCGACACAAATTACCAGAGATGATCCTTGACCTGAAATTCAATTTCCAATTAAAGTTGAACAGGAAAACAACGGAAGTAAAAAATTAATTGATGAGAGATCCGCAGATGTAACCAAATGCAATACTCAAATAATGAACTTGTAACTTATTCTTAGAAATAAGAAAATTAAAATTCATACCAAATCCAGAATCAGATATCTTATCACATATCCATGTCATAGTCATCGCTCCGAACACCAGCAACAGAGATGTAACCATCACATGCTTAACCCTATGTTTTTAAGAGAAGACAGGGTACACCACACAATTAGTTAACAAAGTAGAGTCCAGAATATGAAAAAATATCCCCAGGAATGATCATATAGCGGCAAATTTAACCTAGTATCCTACAACTATAGTGACCTAGAATCTGTTGTGTTAACTCTGTAAAGTAAAACAGAAAGCGGAAATATTCGAGCAAAACTAAAACCAAAGCCAGCAAGCAAGATCGTTGAAGAAGATGGATTTGCAAAAAAGGATTTAGATATACACCGTAGAAAAGATGACAGGGGCAAACACATATAGAAATTAAAAACTACTCTTATGACATTTGAGCGGAACAGAGAAAGTAATACCCATACTAAACCCAGAAAAGAGATAATGAAGGCGATGCAAGATCATTATACTCCATATAAAGTAGAATTCATATATATTGAACTTAATTTGTGCACAGACATCACCATATGCTTATTACTGGCAGTAATAAGTTAATAATAACACAAAAATAAGAATGCTACTCAAAAAGGAATTATTTGGTAGTTACCTATAACTAGCGGCATAGATAGAATATTGGAGTGAATTCCATGCAACTATCACAGCTTCCAATATGGCGAAGCCAAGAGAAATCCACCATCTGAAAACTAAACTTTTCAGTGTTTAATTATTGCTTTCTAACCTAGAAAACAGCAGGTGAACATTTACGGTGATGGAAGAATCGGTAGTGAACTTACATATAGCCCTTTATCTTCTCATGACCATCTAAGCCTTCTTTTCGCAGTTTGACCAATGAAGGAACAACGTGACAAAGTACCTGCATAAAAACACGGTTTTACTTCAGCAGACAGAATGCAGAAATCAACACCTTACTAAGACCATCTTTTGAATTAAGATGGAGATTATAGAATAAAGAAGCTATAATGGGTCTAAGGGAAGGGTATAAACTCATGAGAACAGCGGTTATGAAGATAACATAAGATTACATATGTTATCCAGGTCATCTAACCTGCATAAGAATTGATGCGGCTATCTGTGGGCTAATTCCTAGCTGAAAAAGCGACATCTTTATTTCAGGAGAAAAATCACCAAGTTGATCTGCCAAGATGAACAATAACTGATGGCCTCAATTGACAGATAAATACTATTGAAACTAGCACGAAAACTTCCACTGCTATACCTACTCAAACTAGAGATGATTCGTCAGAAGCAAAACTGAAGACATTCCAGTTATTTTGTACTACGAAGTGGTACCTAAAGTGAAAGCATAATGATGTCCATTTAACTGATATGTTATTGTATGTAGGCAATGACGATACCTTTATTACAGTATATTTGGGGAGGTTTCAATCTCAACATTTTCAGAAAGATTGTCTCGAGAGAGGCATGTGTAGACTATGTATCAAAATCTATCCTAACACAACCACCACATATATACATATTCTCCTAAGCATACGGTGGAGTCACATAGCTGAACCAAGAGAATCCCTACTTTCATCGAGCACAAGGCATGAAAACCATAGTTATTGTAGCAACACTAAACGATTCAGGAAACAAACAAACAAAACGTACCAGAAGCTCCAGCAACAAAGCTCAAGTAATCTTGAGGAATGAGTCGTCGATCAAATCCAGGCAGAGGAATGAAGTATCCAACACGGCTAATAACCAGCAAAGCAGCCGTGACAAATAACCTACGCCGGATCTCACTCTTGAAGAACGACTCAGCAGCACCATTTATGACAGAGCCGAAGCGTACAAAGTTCAGAAACCTATTTTTGAAGGTTTTGGGAGCAGGTGGCAAATTATCACCAAGATCAACAATATCGTTCGGTGATGACATAAATTGTTGATCATCCGATTTGGATAGTGACATGTCACTAGGAATAGGATGTGTGGAAGACGTAGCTTCAGCATGTTGAAACCCCCTTCCATCAGAGCTCAAGAACAGCTCTTTCCTTCGTTTAGAGAAAAACTGGTCATTTGACAGGATAACGTGCCTCTGTCGGACAGACAAAAACGCATGATTTCTAGGAATTAATGGCTGATATAATCTTGTCCTTGGGGCAACATGACTTCCTGCAAATTACAGACAAATATATACATTAACATTGCGGTTACAGAACCTCGACCAGAAAGGCTTGTGTAAATGGCATCTATAACACATAATGTACACCATAAACCATAAATGAAATCCTCAGTCGTAGCTTCATGCTCCATATGAAGGGTTTATAACGTGCAGAGATCATGAAATTGGAAATGCTTTCAAATAAAAAGTTTGTTTAATTATTGTAAGTTCGAGTGGAAACCGGCATCCTTCCTTTATGCAACTACGAAACTTGCTTTTCAAAGTACCTCGTCTAGGGCTTTGAATCTAATGATTGCAGCTCAAACATAACAACAATTGTTGGAAGACAAAGTTTCAGCTCAAAGAATATGAATGCAAGAGAACCAAAATACTTGTTAAAGAACAACTCCTTAACTCGTGCTTTGAAAGAAACGGCCTCAGTGGGTCAAACCCAATATTTCCTCCAGACAGTATATATGAAGCACACAACATTAAATACCTAAACTCCTAGGAGTCGTTTGGTTCAAGAGTACAGAATGGATTGCATTGGAATTAGAAACCATTGAGGTATGGGGTTCTATATCTATTCAATATAAAAATTGTTTGGTTCATACTAAAGTTTAAGAGGATGGGAATGGAGTTTGAAGCCTATAGAGGAAGGTGGGTATGGGATTTCAAAGGGTTGGCGTGGAGTCAAAATCCATTGGGTATCTAACTCTATTCCAAAATCCCTCAACCAAACATTGGAATGGATCAAATACATCATATTCTATTCCATTCAAGAAGCTCAACCAAACACACCCTTAAAACTCAATCCAACTTCCATCTAATTCTTTATAATCAATCATAATACTACATTGCAGCAACACAAAGACAATGTGTTTTAAAATTGCACACACTTCCTCAAAAAGAAGCAGAAAAGAATCACTCATGATCATAATTCCTCTCGTACCATTCATACTTATATAATTGTAGTCCCCAATATCTATGATAATTCAATAATTTGCTTCAATCATCAAGCTCCTCTAGCTCTTGCGTCTGCCTCAATTTACACTACACGTGTTACCAAAGTCACTCAATCCCTAATAATTCTGTGTCAAATTGAGCTTATGCTATTATGAGTCTCATAACATTTGCTTAAGTTCTAAACCATGAACTCTATAAGAGCGTAGCATATCGCATATCAGACTGAGGTATAAATGTACTCATATCGAACGAGGCAACCTCACACAGTCACACTACACTAGCAAGAAACATACTCCGTAATACACCACCATTCACTATATCTTACAATCTCTACCCTCCAAAAACATCAATAATAACTAAAAAACGCTCTGGCTTCATCTTACACAATCATAATTCAGTAAACTCGATTTTTTCGTCAAGTAAACAAAACCCATGAACAGAACCAACAAATTCAGGAACAATCATAATTCAATCATCTCTAACACATCTTTGATAAAGTATAGCAATAACCCGTCATAAACCCGCTAACCCTAACTCAAGAAAGGTCTCAATGTACGCAGCCTTACCCCTAAACCTAAAGAATTCATACTGGGTATCTATCTATCTAACCATCAAAAAACAGCATAAAATGAAGAACAAAAACAAAATTATCGTGAAACAAAACAAAAGCAGAGAAAACAACAATTGAGGAGAAAAGGGGGGAACTGAATTAACCTAAAAAACTTAAACTGGGATTAGATAAAATCATCAAAATTCAGCATAAAATGAAGCAGAAATACAAAATTAGTGTGAAATTAGAAGAAAAGCAGAGAATATATTGTAGGAATTTACGGGGAGAAAAGGGGAGAGAGTGAAGGAATTACGAGTAGGAAGAATGGGGATTGGAGGAGAAAGACGAAGCATTTGGAGGAAATTGAAGAACTACTGAGCCCCCAATTTTTAGGGGTTTATTATTATGGGTTTATGCTGCGTTTTTGTTGCACCTTTGTGTTGTTCCTGCAATTGTATTGCCAAAAAAAGAGTTGGAGATTGATAACAACCCGGGTAAAATTTATCCGACCCGAATGATCGGACCGAATAAGTTCACCTGACCTCGATCCTGACACTCAAACTGAAGATCCGAGTTTGATCTGAACCCGAGTTGATCCAATCTAACTTGGAACTGACTTAAAAAATAGTAATAAATCCAAAATTTATCTGGTCCGACCCAAAGTCAACTCGATTTTCCTCGCCTGAAAGAATGAACCCGTTTGCCAAGTAGAGCGACTCTATTAGAGATGAATATTACTTTGTCATTAAAAATCGAAAATTTATGATTTAATATGCTAAATGCAAAATATTAAGGATGTGTTATTTTCGTTCTTTAAGTTCTATGAACGTTATTGCCCAAATTGATTGGGTTGTGAAAGTGTGGTCTGGCCCGGATGGGGTTGGTTGTGTCGAGCCAGCATATGAAATGAAATGAAATGTTTTAGGCAACTTTGGCTCGAGCCATAGTAGCATAAAATGATCGAAAGGTTGATTTTTACGAAGCATGATGGGGAGATCCAACCAAAATTGATGAGGATAATACTAAAGGTTTCACCACAATCGACTTCAAAATAATACGGGGTACATGCTTAGGCAACTCCTCGGGTCACCATAGAGGACTCATCGATTAATTGTGTGATTAACAATGCTGATTTGTTTTGTTGGTAATCTTGATGACCGATTTTCTAAAAATAATACAGAGTAATAAATGATTCAAACAGATGATAGCCATTGAAAATAAATCACCTTATTGTATCGATAAAACACATGGGAGTACATCATTTATCCATGTCGACAGGTTTCGAATTACTTTCCAATAAACAAAACTTTTTTTTTCTGTGTAAATCATCCGGTGTAGTCCAAATTCAAGTTAGGTAGGAGCTCAAGGACGACAAAACTCTCTCTCGTGAGTTTTTAACACTACAACATTTCTAAAACTCTAACTCAAGACCTCTGATTAAATTAGAACAACCCTTTACTAGTTGATCTAATGCTTATCAATAAAGAAATAAAACGGCTTAGTGCATTATACCGTCCACAGATACAAAACGAGAGTAGTAGCCCTACACTTTTGACTAGACACAAATTACGTGCGACGAATATATCCATCACAAATTTATAACGAATACAAAACATTTGTTTTTGTTGTTATCTAACCATATAGACGATACTTGACCGTCTATCATACCTTGACAAATACAGAGTATCCAATAAGAGAGAGCAGACCAACTCTGGCCAAGATTATGAACAAAAGTTTTGGGAAACATGATTTAAAAACTTGGAAGAATGTAAACAAGTCGAGCTTTTGTTCCCAACGGTCACATTTTCAAAAAAGCAAGACCAGAAATTAAGGGACAGCAAATTGGCCTTGGTAACTATAAACAAAATAGGGCATCTTTCATTTTTCCAATGATCTCACAAAACCCAACAACAAAGATCATCACCATTATTAACCTACATTTGCCCTTCAATCTGGGGTTTAGGCCAGAGCATGGATCGGATATTCATTCGATACGTTTTTTCAACATTTTTTTAACGATAATAACAAATCGAATTGGATAGTCAGACCCTAATCTAGTTCCTACTCTTCCGGTGCTAGACTGTCTCGGCATAGTTCATGCACCGGCGAGATACACTTGAGACTGAATACACGTCTTACCGATCTTAAACCCTGGAACTACAGTAAACGCTACTCTCGGTTCAGTTCCAGGCAAAAACGCCTCATCGGAGACACTTTCCATGTACACTTCTGAGAACCGACACCCTTTCTTGAACTGGAATATCGAGGCTACCGGTTCAAAAGAGAAAGCCAAGCAGTGCAGGAGCCATATTCTCTTTGCCATCTCGGCAAACGCGGTGAAGAACGTGGTGTTCGGGTAGTAGTCGCCGGATGTGACCTGGTTTCTCTGGTTCAAGTTACCAAAGAAAGATGACTCCATCTTAGGGTGCACGACGCGCAAGTACTTGGCCCGGCAGAACTTTCCAAATGTCGATTTAGGCTTTTGGCTTAGATAATCCTTCCCTTTCACGGATTTTAGTTCGGTAAATCTCTCGAAGAATAACCTACGGCGTTGCTTGTGATCCGGTAGAGACTCACCGGGTAAAGCAAAGTTGGGGATGTGGAAACTATCGAACATTTCTTTGCACAAAAATGACTCGAATGTGAAGCACATATGCTCGGGTTTCCAGTACCTTACACCAGGATGAATAACATTCACGGCTGAATCCAACTTCCACCCCGAAGACTGCATTTCATTGACCATAACCCTCACAAAAGCTCGGACAGATCTGACAGTATGTCGAAGAACAGGGATAAAATGGTTCGGACTTAGCCCCGACATATGAAGATTGTCGAGAACAAACAGTTGCCCACTTGCATTCAACCTTTTTTCAATGACCCTGTTCTCTTTCTTGAATTCCTCAAGTTTCTCCTTCAGAAACGTGATTTCCGAATCTTTCAACTTCATTTGAGACTCCAGCTTTCTCCCTAAGATCTCGTACGTCTTCAACACGTTCTTTTGTTCTTCGATTTCACATGTAAGGAGAACCTTCTCGGGAAAAGGGTCAAACTGTTGCTTGGCAAAACACTGTTTCAGTTCTGATAATGTTTTTAACTCGCTGATCACCATCTGATCAGAAGACTGAATACCTTCGGCATCATAGGGAGATTGAGCATGCTGCAATTGAGCATATGCAGCTTTGATCGATGAAATACTGGCAAATAGCTTGGCAATAAGAGCATCTCGGGCAATCCTATCAACAAGCCTTTGATCTACCTTTAAATTGGTTGACTTGCACTGACCACCGTTTACTTGCTCAGCCTTGATCTTTTCAAGCGGCTTCATTTCCCGGCTCTTCTCCTTTGTCTTGACCTTTTGAAATCCATCGGATGGGGTAACCCCTGTGAGAGCGCGAACATGGAGGACTTTTGAGATTGCACGAGCAATTCTGCTTTTACTCGTGGCGGTTGATGAACCTCTGACAGAATCCATCCGCCGAGTAGACTCACGAAATTTGTTCGGATACTATTTAGAGCAAGTTGCAGCTAACTTAGTTGTAGGATTACAGGGTTTAGGAAATCAAAGACCTGCAATACAAAGGAGAAGTTGTAATATAATAACATATATCAGAAAGAAAAAGTAAAATTTGCTTTAACTCTTAGATCAAGGGCCATTATTCAAGGGATACTTTATTCATTATGTCTTTGAGGATTCAAAACTGCTTTCTAAATAAAGTGGAGAAAAGATGCAAACAAGGACCAAGCGAAAAGGAAATGAACAGAACAAAATAAAATAAATAAAGAGAGAAAAACGAAGGAACGGTGCATTTAAACAAGAAAATGCCTAAAGTAACCTTCGAAAGTGTGACAAACAAACAGCCTAAGTGCCACGCAAAGGAGATCATAAGATCATTATCAATGCAACCCCATCGCCTTGAAAGTTTCGCTAATTTTATGGCAAGATAAAATGCAATGTATACTAACGTCCTCAATCCACAGCAAAACCCCATATTGAAAACATAGAGAAACGGCTATTAAAAATGAAGATATATTCAGAAATCCATTGACAACCCACTATTTTCCGATTTGGAAATATCCAAAATATTTGAAAGTGGGAATAAATTAGTAAGTAAAATATGTTATATGTAGCATATAATATTTAAAAGTAAATACGGAGTATTACAATAGGCTTCTTGCTCCATTGGATATGGAGATAAATGAGACTTCTGCAGTTTGGGAAAAGAAATACAATAGAGCCCCCGGATCATATGATACACCAAGATGTAAATATAATTAATATATGTACATAGCAATTACGGACGCAAGCTTGCCCTAAGATTATAAAATAGGGTGTTTCTTCCTCGATAAGTAATAATCCAAGAAAAGGGGAAAAACAATTCAAGTTTGCAACAACAGACATGTTATGGGAATATACAAACTTCTAACAGCTGTTTTTGCATCTTCATTAATTGTCTGAACTACTATCAAACATAGTATGCTAAATTCATGTTAAGATTCTTTAAGATTTCTGCACATTCCAAAGAGAAAAAGCCATTACATAACTCAAAAGTTCTTACATAACAATTAAGGAAAAGTGTTCCCTAATTGAAGTAGAAACACAAGGAGATTAAATTTATAGAGTTGTTTAGATTACTTTAATTTCATGAGAATACAACAAAAACTCCACAACAGCCAAATAAACTTTACACAATGGCAATGACTTATTGCCTTGCACAAGCGGGCGGGCGGGCCAAGCCAAGTATAAATATCAACATCACATTAACTGGAAGATAGTATTTTGGACCAAAAGTGCACCGTTTTATTCGACCACTTACACGGATCAAACGCAGAAAAAAACAATAAGATATTAACGAATCATCACATGTTCTTTTAGCCAAAAAAAAACATGTACTCCCTCCGTATCTATATGTTTGTCCACTATTTTTAATATATGGGTGGAGTATTATATTGAAAGTGGACGAACATATAGATACAGAGGTAGTATCATTCAAAAAATTGAAGAAGCACCGGTATCTTTAGGGTACAACATGAGCAACCGCAGTGAGCCCAATTGATTTCTGGGGCCCTAAGAATAGGGCCGGTGGAAGTCGCAATTTACGGGACCAATGTATAACAAGTTGACAAGCTCATCTAGTAAGATCCCCAAAACAGCTCACCATGTGCAAATTTTTTTTTCTAATAGACAACACCACATGAGTTCGGCTCATCATTGTTAGGAAGGGTTTTGCAAGTAAAATGAATGTGATTAACAACCCATATAATAATATACTCCAGTAAACATCAATCTCAGCTCTCTAATCATATCATAAACTAGAGCACCCCACACATACATGCATGGCCACCCCTAAGAAGAATCTCAACACTAACCAGGGGAAGAGGAATGGGTAACAAAAATACAAAGATAAAGAACCAATCTACGATAACGCCCATAATTGTTCTATTTCCTCATAAAAAAGTTCAGTCATTAGCTTTCTCCAAAGCACACACGACCATTGTGTAATATATGATACGCCTCACAATACGCTTCAAAACTAGAACAGAACAGTAACACTACATCGTTATTGTGAATGTTACTTCAAGTCGAGCAGAAGCATCGGACACAACACGTGAAGAGTGTCGAACATGGCTATTTCATGAAAAAGTTTAGTGTTTTGGTTTAAAATGAAGGGTTGAACGGTTGTGTCGTGTCGTGTCGAGTGTAGGAGACGCAACAAAGTTAATGCCCAGATTTAAACTACTAACAAGCAACAATAGAACTCCAAAACTTCAATAAGAACAAATAGGACATGGAAAAGTAGAAGAATCGTGAATAAGATAAACAAATGTGAAAGCAAAGTAAACAATTTTCATAATGGTAGACTATAGTACAAATAATAGCAATGATAGCACAAATAGTGTTACTTCAGGTGAAAATGACATTGACATAAATTACTACCACTCATGTAATGCAGATCTAAGATAATAGCACAACCCTTCATTTTTTACCTCTATCAGTAACACAACTTAATGATTTTGGAACTTTTACAATCACTTTTCAGATCTCTTTGGATTCTTTGAAGCACTCAATAAAATTCCTGGAGCAGAACACAATACCCCATACATATACACACATGTACAAAATATGCATAGGCTTGTCAATTGTCCATCTTGTGACCCACAACCATACAAAGATAATGGCCCCCTACCAAAAAAATTCAGCAGAGATTCTCTAAATGCAGAACAAAGCCAACAAAATACTGCACCTCTGTTTTTTCACACTACATATATGAGTCACATGGACACCCTTATCAACCCTACTGAATGAACTAGTTGTACTGTACCGCTTACAAGAACCCGTATTTTCTACGATCAACATCTTTACTCACTTTATAGTATACACTCTCGTTCACACCGAAGGTAATATCAATTTTCTGGAGGTCCGAGTTTTTTACCATAAATATCGTAGAAAGTACTCACTCCGTGCCAATGAGTTGTTTACATTTGAAAACTTTGAAAACAAAACCTACGTATTTAGATTTGTTAAATTACTCGTATTATTTTTGTAAAAAGAAGAAGTCAAGTATAAATGGAAAAAAGATACGGTCAAAGTGTTCCCTACATTTAGTGTGGATTAGGAGTATCCAACTTATGTATACTCGAAGTCTCCAAATGCCTGATTTTAACATGTGTATAATTGTAACGACGTTAGAACCAATTATTGACCGAAACCTCCCACCTACTATACTTTTCAAATCGACTTGAAGGAGTCAGGCTTTGATACATGTTTATGTGTATTGTACTTCGACTAGTCTATTTAATGTCAAATTTAATTCTGTCCTTGAATGTAACAACTGAATGTATGTGTGATTGACGATGGACACTTCAACTAATATGATTACCAAAGACCGAATTTCATTCTGTTGAGATGGGTCTAACAATTAGCCATGTTACTCTAAATGAATATGATATATACCAGTAAACAAAGACAACTCAAGGCAATCAATACTTCCTTAATTTCAAGAGCCATGAAAAAGAGTAGTCTTCTCATGCAACGCTACAAATACGCCAAAAAAAAAAAACCAACTCGACAATGAAGCCTACTTTTTATTTAATGATAGAACTCATCAACCCATGACCCAATAAATTTGATCATGTAATGACAAACACACTAGCCACTACTAAAAGTACTACACCAACATCAACCCAGCCCCTCAAGCAGGCCCGCAAATTGCAAGATTAGTAGCATCAAGAGGCGTTACTAAATGAAGGGCGATGTTCACCTGTGTGAATGTAGGAATTAACATATTTTTCCAAGGTGGAAATTGGGTGGCAAAAGAAAACAAGGAAGTGACATTATGAACACCCTAAATGGAACAAGGTTAAACTATGTCGACAATGGCATCGAAATAACTGCCACTATACTAGAATACTAGACCATTAAAAATAAAAAATCGATCATAAAAGAAAATAGCTTGCTAAATATAAATTCAACGGAGCAAAATTTGAACGATGAAGCATTTTAAAGCTACACTTTTTGAGTATTAGTATGATGGTTGCATGCAAGGGACGGGACCCTTGACCCACCAAAATGTTGGTTTCAGTTCATCAATCAATCAGAAATTCAAAATGAACTTTCGGCCATGGCACAAGGCCCACATAGATAGACCATAACCAAATAAAAACAATCAAACACATTGCTATCCATCCATCCATCTATTTATTACAAATCGTATCAAATCATAAATGTATGCGACTATGAAAACCATAAACAAGTAAATGCATACGGAGTACTACAAACACATCTAGACAACTCCACGAAGACGTCACATTCATATATATACAGACTTAATAATGAGTCAACACAATTTGGTTCACTTTTCCAACCTAAACCACTTCCAAATTTTCCATAAAACCGTCTCTTACGATCAATAATATCAATAGTCTTCTCACTTCTCCACCATCACATTTAAATTTTACAACCCGGGTAAAATCAACTTAAACTAATAAAAGTGTCAGCTTTTTTCCGAACTCTCCTATTAGCATGTCCTATATTAGTATTACTCATATTCTTTACTAAGATTACGATGAATAAATTGATCATATTTTTTAACAACTTTTCTATTAGACCGGACCATATTGGAACTAAGAAACGGTCTTACATTAAACAATTAGTTCAATCCCGAATCAAAACAACTTGTTAAATACTTCGTATATAAAACCGTCTTATATACTCAAGTCATCCCAGTCAATAATTTAACATTTCCATTTCAAAATCTTTCTTTTATCTATTTTTATTTATAAAGATAGATTAATTCTTTTTTTGTTTTTTAATAAACTAAAAATTACTTGTAATTGTTTTCTCCCTAACTCAGGGTTTATCAATAAAGTAAAAGGTAAATTTTCTATTGAGACGGAGGGAGTAAGTTTTAATCCGAACCAAGATAACAACTTTTTACTGCTAACAAAGTTATTGTTGACTGAACTCAAATTCTTGTTTAAAACGAGTAAACCCGTCATTCAAATATATCCGTCTCAAACTTAAAAGCCGAGCTGACAGGGTAAATAATACTCAAAAATCGTACCTTGGGTGCAGTAAGGCAAGAAATGGAGGTCCGTCAGCTGCTGTCACCATCTCAGCATATCCTGAAACCTGCAACATTTCAGGCATAAAAACACATCTTGCTGTAAAACTAAACTAAATTGACGTACATCAACTAAATAAATAAATAAATAAAACAAATTATTTATATATATTAGAAATGATTAAATATGGGGGTATTAATATTATGGTAGTTGAGGCATTTATTTATTAAATTAATGAAAAAGTTGAACAGATTCTGATTGACGTCAGATTATAATCGATGAAAAAAAAGTCATAAAACGACAAATAAATAGAATAGAATTTCGTAAAATAAAAAAAGAATTTATTTAATAACATTGACTCAGATTACCTACCCAATATTGAATGTCATTGATTGATTCATTTTTACAGGAAATGTAAATAACTTGATCATAAATAAAATAAAATCAGAGTAATTGTTTTTCAAAGTATATGATCTCCAATTGAAAATTAAAAATAAATAAAAGGTAGAGAAAAGAAATATAGGGAAATGATTTACCTTGCATTGACATGGAATTGAATTTAATTAATTAATGGGAAATAAAGGGGATTTAGATGTGAGATTTATGAGGGTAAGATGGAAATTAGGGTTTATGTGATTGAAGAAAGGAAGATGATTTGGGGGGGAAACTTGCTGGAATTTTGAAGGGGAAATGTGTAGGAAATGCAGGAGAGGAGAGAGACGGGGCGGGGCGGGAGGAAGTGTGAATGGAGGAAGGAAGAAGGAGGAAATTTGGAGTCGGTTTTAGGTTTTTAAGGTGTGGTTTTTTTTTGTTGGTTTAAAAGAGAGGTTTTATGAATTTACCATTTTGCCCAATTTATCGTATTCCCTCCATCCGTATTTAAACTTCGTGTTAAGGAAAGAGGAGAGTATCGATATTATATTAATTACTCCCTCCGCGTTCCTATTAATATCCCAAAAGCTTTTTGGGTGGAAAATAAAAGGGAAAATGAGTGGTTCAAAAAAGAAGGAGGAAGAGAGAGTAATTGTGAACCACACGTTAATGGCCTAAAAAGGAAAGTTGGACAAAAATCAAACTCGGCCCAAAAAGTAAAGTGGGACAATAATAGGAACTCGGAGGGAGTATGTACTTCTAAAGACGAATCAAATAAAATCTCACATAGATATATTTTCTCTAATAGATTGTCGTGAATATCGAAAATTCTCCTTGATTGTGAACAGTGTCGAAAAGAGAAAGAAAATGTTGGACTTAAACGACGGAAATAGGTAGAAAAATTAAAGATAGCCAATCCATTAAGAAAAGTATGAAGAATAAAAATGAATGGAGGCTTAAATCCGCTTGTGTTGATGACTCGTCATTCGTCTCTTCCGTGGATGGTGTGTCATTTGTCACTATCAATGATCTAGGGAAATACTCCGTAATAGGAAAAACAATGGGACTACATCTCATCTAATCCAAGGTTTACATTATATTTTTTTTGACAATTTTTTTAAAAAACGTATAAAAAGTAAAGATATTATTGATAAAATAAATGATTTTATGGATCCACCTAAATTAAAGTGAATAAAAAGTACTCCAATACTCGGTGACATTTTGTGTAAATAGATGAAAGATGAGAAGATTGTATGGTAGAGTCGTTTGCCATAAAAGGAATATAAAGTTTTGATTGTAATGTTCATTTATAATAAGTGTATAGTCTGGATTGGATGGAAGAAGGTACTCCGTATTGGGTATGAAAATAGTGATATGATAGATTGATAGCATCCTGAATTGTCAGATCACATTTTGAGAATCTCTGCGTTTATGAGAGAATATATTGTGTTTAATACTTGTATGTATTTATTGATTTGCCAACAATTATTCGTATTTGTATATGTTGTGAGTATCGTATGATGTTTTATTAATTAATTTTTCTTTTGTTAAAAGAAAATGATTTCGCCTTAACTCGTACGAATACACAACTTATATTAAATCTATCTTTAGAGTGTTATACGAATAATTTATTAATTAATATTTCATTCAGATCCAAAGTACACATTTGTTTTTCTTTAAAATTAAATACAGAATAGAATCTTCAATATTGTCAACAGTTTACAAGGAAAATGTAGTGTTGTAAAATCTTTTTTGATTCGTCTAAGAGTACATCTTGTATTAATTGCATAATGCGTATTTTATTCTTTATGGTTTATGTTTATACCAAAATTAGAGAGCATTAAATGCTTTTATTAATGCAAAATTAAAAAAATTGATATTGTTAATATTTGGGGTAGGATAATGTGATATTGAGGGGATCAAGTAGAAGTTTGAACTAGATATAGACATATAGTATCGATGATGTGGTAAGATAATTGGAGATGTAAACCTCGTTCTTTTTAGTTTAATTTCAACTTGTTTATATGAAATAACTATAATACGAACCAATCCCTCTATTATCTGTAAACCCTTCTCCCTCCTTCAAAGAAAACCCTAACCTCCAAAAAAATTGGGACTACCACCAATTAATGGTGGTAAGCCCCCCAATTAATTAATTATCTATATATATATATATATTAATTTGATGCATCCATTGCCTGCATGGCAGCATATATGCAAGGTTAGGATGACGTGGCACAATTTTGGAGTAGTGTGATTATTACTTGCTTTTATTAGTCCCACCTTGCACATTTATGTAAGGTAATTAAAAATGATTAAAAAAAATATATTTCTGATTTAGATGGCTTATTTATTATTCTGTCACTTAATTGCAATACAAAATTATAATTGCATTATTAATTTTTAGTATTGATATTTGTAAACATTAAGCAAAATTTACGTATGTGTAATTGATTTAACTAAATAATGCACTTATATCGTACGGAGTAAATACAGTAACGTTCTCAAAAACATAAATATTTTTATATATTACTCCGTACTCCGTGTGATATATATCTATAAGATTAAAAGTCCAAATATTTTTAATTGATTATATCTAATACACCATATTTCACTGGAAAATAAACACAATAATAAATAATGTTAAAAAATCGGAGAATTAAATATAGTAAAAACTTTATGAGAGTACTATAGAATATCCATGATTTTTACATGATCAAGATCAACAATCGTTCACCCCCTAATATTTCGTAATTTAGAATAATATTGAAATTTGCAAACATGAAACCGAATCTAATATTTTTACTTGATTAACTAATTAATCATGTTGTATTCAGTCCTCGAGTTTATATGTCTAAAAACACTGAGAGCAGAACTGATTAAAAAATTCTTAAGGGTAAGATTAATAACCGAATTTTGCTTTTAATTCCATTTAAGTGTTTGAACTCTTTAACTTTACGGTTAAGGATTGAAAATTATTAACACCGTCAATTGACATTATTCAACCCCTTAAAATAAAGCGGGAGCTTAATAATGTAATATAAAGACCTGTCAAACGGCTCCAGCGGGTAAGGTCATACGGGTCGGGTCCAAATACGAGTTAGATCAAATATGAGTCGAGTTATATGGGTCAATGGTCGGGTTAGGGGCAGAAATAATTTCGAACGCCTATATTTTTCTTTTACCAACTTTATAAGTCCAACAAAAATAATTTTAATATCAATTTTTTAAATAGTATCATTATTGTACTCTTTAATGATAATGTTTATACTTTAAAAATATTAATTCAATTTTTAAAATTATTTTAATATAATGATAAAAAAAGTTGTATTAAATTGAATATTTGTAATTTAAAATATTAAATAGTTATTTTTTAATTATAAATCCAAATATAATATTAAATATAAATAATTTAATAATTTAAATAAATTCTTACCGACCAAACGGGTGGAACGGGTTGAGTCGTGTTTCGAGCCTAAATTTACAGGTCATTTTGGGTCGGTCAAACGGGTTGCGGGTTGAAAAAATGGGTTCATGACCTTAAAAAAGGAGTCGATTGCAAACATTAAACTGAATCCAAATATTTTTAATTGAATTAACTAATTAATCAAGTACATATTCAGTACTATAAGATTATATATGTCTAAGCAAAACTGAATGAAAGATAAAATTAGTAACCAATTTTTTATTTTAATTCTATTTAAGGGTCTGAACTCTTTAACTTGATGGTTAAGAGTTATAAATTAACACCGTCAATTAACGTTATTCAACCCCTTAAAAAAATAAAACGGGGCATAATATGAAGACCCATCAAACAGGTCCAACAGTTTGGGTCCAAATACGGGTTAGGTCAAATATGAGCCAAGTTATACAGTTCTATTTACTTTTATATCAATTTATATATAACCCAACTACAAAACCAACCCGTGAATTTTCACGGGTGGTAAAACTAGTATAGCTTTAATATTAGTATAAGTATTATTATTATATCTACAATAATTGTCCTCTTTTTTTGGAGAGATTCGTCTCCATTAATTGATGGGTTTCGATGATGTTATTTCTTTGATAGCGGAGAGAACGCGGAAGATCAGTGTCTCAACGGTTCATTATATGACATCTCAATTCATGTCAGACTGTCGGTTGCAATCTATCAAGTTAGATAAAATCAATCCTCTTCAAAACCTTGGAAGATCCAAAGACCCTCTTGTAAAAAGCTATATCATTAAACAGCGATATCAAAATGTTAGTGAGAGATATTTGTTTTAATGAGAATTTATTTTACTCAAATTTTATGGTATTGTATTCGTTTAGTTTTGATATACTCGTAAGTTTTAGATGTTGTATGACTTTTTATTAATGAAATGATCTTTTCGCTAAAAAAAAAAAGAAAGAAAAAAAAACTTGTTTCTATGACACTATGATAATATGGTTCAAAAACAACTTAGTAACCATATCCTCCAAACGTGAATTTGAGTCGGATATACTTGTACATATATACTTGTACTCTGGTGTATTTATTTATGGAAAATTGCAATATTGAAGCGATTTTCATGTAGATTGAACGTCGACGTCAATAGATATTGTTGTAACAAGTCTTCTCTATGACAAACATATTCAGTTACAAATTCGCAATAAATACTATCCATGTGTATAAATTTTCCTTGGTTTTGTTCAAATGTATCCACATGTAAGTCAAAAGTAAGAACTTACGATGATATTGACCGAATTCAAACCATGATGAGGCGGATAAGTAGGGAGTAGTGGTAATACATACACAGATACACTTGAGAGGACCGAAGATGTCTTAGCCTAGTGGTTAGGACTAGGTGCTCTGGGACAGTAGGTCTCAGATTCGAATCCCCCCTCCCCTATATTGTAATGCGACTAAGTGCGCTCTTCGTTGAACCAAAAAAAAAAAAAAAAGCTTGAGAGGGAGGATGGAAAGTAGAGTAACGTTAGGAAAGGACGGTGAGGGGTAAAATGGGAAATAGGAACTGTCAGAGGAACGGGAAGGGGAGATTTAGAGTTACGAGAGACTGAAACAGAGAGAGAAGGAAGAAACGCAGGTGTGCTCTTCTTTTTTGCCTTTTATAACTTTGGTTTTTGCGTTTTCTTCTTCTCTTCCGTATATCTTTTTGAAACTTTCAATTACATGTGCTCATCAACCCAAAACAAACTCAAATTTTGGTTTCATATGCCTTCCAAATTTAAATAACTTTAGATACTTATTATTCTAAATAAATCCTTACGTTTACTATAAATGAACCATCTAATCAAAATGTTACATTCTCATTTGGTACCAAAAAAAAAAAAAAAAAAAAAAAAAACTGTCATATAATCTTCATATCTTTTCCTCGTGAGAGAGAAGTTGATACAAGTGAACCATAGTAGAAAGTATTAGAAAATAAAGATGTGAGAGACTAATATGGAAAGAATAGAAATGGGTAGAACATTAAAAAACAACCCAAAATGGAATATGGGTAGAACATTAATAAATGAAGGGAGTATCTATTTACACAAAATATTAGTACTATTTTTTCTTTACTTTAATTTGGGTAGACCCATAAAAACCTTACTTTTACCATTTTTTTTAAAAAAATGGGTGAAATACTTTTGAGTAAAGGACTCGATGGATGGGAGGGAGTAGCATCTCCGTTCCAATGAGCTACATACGTATAGACCCAACCTGAATGATCGATTCGAATAACCTGACCCAAACTCGGGCCAACACCCGATTTGAATACCCAAGTTTGACCCGTAATCCAAATAAACCTAGTCTAACCTGAAACTAATCCAAATGTTATTATAGCTCATCCCTAAAAAATTAAAAATAACAAACCCGGAAATAACTTGAATCCAAAATAACCAAGCCTGACCCAACCCAAAGTCAACTTTATTATCCGGTCCTAAAGTGGACTGACCGGAAACTGACCCGACCCCATTGTCCCATATTTCAGGTTTATAAACATATTTGTACGTATGTTTGTATGATCACTTGTAATAAGACTGAATACCAGGGGTAACGGAGAGAAACTTTACTCTCTTTTCTCATTATTCAAATCTCATCCACTGTCTAAAGGACAAATTGAGTAACTTTAATCTAAAATTTTCATTCTGAATAATACCTAAATCCACGTGTAAAAAACAAACGTATATAACTCATAGCAATGGAAGGAGTATTTAAATATCCCAAAATCGTTAGAGATAATTTTTTCAAAGCATTATTGAAAGGCATCTCCTATCATGGGATAGAGGGTTATTTAATTTTGTATTTTTCATGTTATATACTTATATCTACAAGTATTATACAGTACGTAATAAGTTAATAGACGACGGTCTCTCCGAACACCTGTTCTGCCTATTCAATAACTAAAAAATGACGAAGAATATAGAATCTTGAGACTCTCAAGGTGGATATGGATCTCTTCCATGAGCATAATAATAGTAATAATAATAATAATAATAATAATAATCTCTCCGAATTCCTGTAATTGACACGTATTCTTTTTTGGACTGAGTTTGATCATTTACCTAGTTTTCATTTTAGGTCATAAATATGTGGTTCACATTTACCCATCCATTTATCCCTCTTTCTCTTTCTATTTTGAGCCACCCATTTTTCCTTCAAGGTGTCAATGTTAGGAACTCAGAGATCCCTTCATTTTCTATGTTTACTTCATTTTAATAAAATAATCCTTATATGTATTGAGTAAATGCAAACATGAAAAAATGGATAGGAGTACAGAATATACGGAGTACTTCGTAATTAAATACTCCCTCCATATCTATATGTTCGTCCATTTTGTTTAATAAATGGGTGGAGTATTATATTGAAAGTGGATGAACATATAGATACGGAGGTAGTAGGAAGTACTCACTCCTCCGTCTCGTTCAATAGTTATCTGTTACATCTTTTGGGTGTATTATCATTCAAGAATTACTCCCTCCATCTCGTTCATTTATTTGTCTTCGATTAAAATACTTCGAATATAAAAGACAAACAAATGAACGGAACATAGTAGTTCTTTATTTCCATATTTGGTAAGAGTAAGCTTTTTTGTTATGTTTATTTAGTGCAAATAGATTTTTTGTGGTCCGAATTCACCGATTATTCTTTCCTTAAATTTGAGTCTTGCTCATTGATGGTCTTATAGTATGAATCAAAAATTCTTATTTATCTATCACAAATTTATAGTAACAGAAATACAAGAGATAAGACAACGACAGAACTCACGAGGAGTAATAAAATATACTCCCTCCTATTCAGCGTATTCCTCCCCAATTTTTTGGGAAGAAACCAAGGGAGTAAATAATAATAAAGGGTGAAGATAAAGTAAGAGAAATGAATAGAAAGTGGGGTATGAAGTGTAAAACGTGAGGTATAAAGTGAAAAAGTGTTACAGTTTAGGTGTGGAGGAAAAAAATAAAGAATTGAAGGAAGAATAAAGAATGATTAAAATTATTTCCAAAAAAGAAAAGTGGGAAGAAAACCAAACTAAGCTCAAAAAGGAAAATGGAAGGAATACTCTGAATAGGAGGTAGTACTCCGTACTACTCCGTAATTATATTACTCCCTTCAACCTATTCAATTCTTTACGTGAGGTCATTTTTGTGAGAATAAATGATAGACCTATGTAAAGAATTGAATAAATGAGAATATAACGGATCACAAAATAAGATATATCTATATTAAGAGAGACGAAGTGCATAGGAATATTTCCTCAAAAAAAAAAAAAACGGAGTTGCTAAATCATACCCAGGTTTTACTAGTTAATATCCAAGTTTTCATTATTTTTCCGTGGCTACCCTTCTTTCATCTCTTACACCCTAACATTTTGCTTCTTTTCCCAACCCTTCAAAAACTAACTCAATTATTCGACAACCTTACAATTATGGATCATAATTTATTCGTGAGACAAGTTCTTTTGTTATTTTTATTAATAATTTCACTTTTATATTCGATTAAGCCTAATTTTGTTTTTATTGATTAATTTTGTATTCGATTTATCTTTAAAACCCTAATTTCTAATCAAGCCCTAATTTCTTATTCAATTTTTAATTAAACTCTAATTAGATTAAGCCCTACCAAATCATAATTTGTATTTGAAATAATCAAGTGTATTGTTTTTATTAATAATTACTTTTTAATATAGTCATTGAATTGGATGTTACTCCGTATATTATTAATTTTTTTCTAGTTAAACCTAATTGATTGGAGAAGAGAGAAAGAGGGAAAAGAGAAAGAGATGATGAATTGATTGAAAAAAATGAGAAGGATAATTTGGAAAACATGGATATGAAATAGTAAAAAGTTGGGTATGATTTAGCGTCCCAAGAAAAAAAAAAAAAAAAAAAAAAAAAAAAAAAGTGCGTAGGAATATCCGAAGGAGGGGACATGATGGAATCCAAATAGTGAAGTAGTGGAGTGGAGTGGAGGGAAGAGTGACGCCAAACTGAAGGGTGTACAGTGTAAAATTGTGAGCAGAAAAGCACCGCTCTTTGATTTGACCACACCTTCACTAATTCTCTACTCCTGCACCTCCTACTCCCTCCTACTCCCTGCTACTACTACCGAGTGTATTTCCTCCCTACATTATTTATGTCCCCGTTTACTTTTGCACATAAAATAAGGAAGGAATATAAAATGGCGAAGAAATAATGGTGGGGTAGTAAAAAATGAATATAAAATAGTAAAAAAATAAATGGTGAGCCTTAAAGTGTAAAATTCAATGACATTTCTTGTAAATAAAGAATAGAAAGAAGAATAATAGGGTAAAAACGTAAGATATAAAAGGAAAGTAGAGAAGTGAGACAAAAAATAAAAACCTTCCAAATAAGAAAAGTGAGGCGAAAAATAGTAACCGAAGGAAGTAATATTTACTGTCCACTCCTATTTGATTCTACACTCCTTTACCCCTCCTCTAGTCCTCTACTTTGTAGAGATCACCATTCTCTTTCATCACTTTAGTTTATGCACTCCCTTCATATCCAAACATATCGTTTTGCTTTTTGATACTCTTCATAACTCGAGAATTTTCAATATTCACGATAATCTATAAGAGAAAATGTAGTCATTGGGGATCTTGTTTGATTCGTCTCTAAAAATACATTAAGGATATTAATTTTTTAACGTTTTTTTGCTAATGTAAAATAAAAGATATCGGTAGTGTAAAATACGTCTCGATAAGTGCGATAAAACCAAGTGGGGTTTTGGTTATGAAGACTAAAGAGAGGGAGTATTAGTTAGTAGCAGCACATACTATCATACTGGTTATAAATTTACGACAAAGTAAATATAAATTTAGAATTTAAACATTCTAATATTATCTTATTTAATGTTGATGATATTTGACCCGTGCATCACGAGGAAAATCTATTGATGGTCAGTTGATCTCTCTTAAGACGGATATATTCATCGGATCAAATAACATCCCATTTGGCTACATAATACAGTACTACGTACAATTGTTTTGCTAGTTAGTAGTAGTTCATAGTAGCTTTGTTTTTATCTTATCTTTTCTATTTGACTCGTTATAAGTTTGTGACAAGGAGGTGTGATTTGTTCACATGGCAAGAATTGAGCCAAATTGACTTCTTTTGCAGACCATCATGGTAGATTGGTGTAGCTCATACAAGTTCCATATAATGAGACAAGTAAGTATACTGTGGGTAAAAGCTTTTAACACCTATGGCCTATGGGAGACAATTTCCATTGGACTTGTGACTGTTGCTACTTTTGGGGCCTTCACTCACCCCCACTACAAAAATCTATATTTAACATTTGTATTTGATTGGATCAAGACTCTGTTCTTTTCGACTGGATTTGGCTGAAGTGAACTAGATTGAGCTGAAGTGAACAGAAATTGAAAAAAACAGGGGATAACCGCAAGAGCTAACCCAACACAGCGTGATCAAATTATGGGTGATAAACTCATCAAAGCTCGGCTTGGGTTTAAGCTGGAGTGAGCTTGAGATTGGGTTGAGTTTGGGTTTTGCTTCATGAGTACAACCCAAGCAAGGCCAGACTCGTGTTCGGCTTGACTCGTTATCACCTTTAGACATTCGTTGGATCAAAACCAAAGCGACATAAGACCACAACGGTATTTCAATCCCATTCCCCCAACCCAAACAAAAAATGACTTAAGATGCCTATGACTCTATGAGCTGACCTTGACTCAACCTGATGGACGACTTTGCGAACAAATCAGCTCATGATCCAAATGAGAGAAAATCGGAGATCATCCTTTTATTTAACTTAGAAATCAAAAAAATGAGCATGAAACAGCATCAGCATGGCATTATTGGTCAAAAGCTGAAGTACAAAAAAATGTAATGAGTATATTTTGATTACCTTCGTGGGTTATGGCTTGAATTGAACCCGGCCTTAACCTATCATCTAATGGTTGCCCAACGATAAGCCAACATGAACCGGATCAACCCAAAGATTGATACTGATTCAAAGTGTTGACGACCAGTCAAGGGAAAAAATCTTTGCGAACTCACTAACCTTGACTTAAGGCTAAAATAAGAGGAAACTTGAAGGTCGAGGAAAGAAACAACTCCGCAGTTTCATGACAATAATCTAATCACCTGACAAGCAGCGATTGCAGGAGCACTTGAAACCAAATCCTTGGAGTAGAACGTTCTGACGAGCATCGAAATCCATACTTGCATCAATGTAACATATGCGAAGCTCTTCATCTGCAAGAATTATACAGAAGACATGGTTGCATTCAAACTCAAGTACTTGTTCAGAAACACTACTAAAGAACAGATGTCTTCAGGGATGTGCTAATGTCTATCAGGTGCTTCATCGTCTTGGTTATACTATCCCAACTGCCAACATGAACAGCTCAATAATGTTTCCAGATAACCCATATTAAGAATTTCATTAGAATTCATCATATGATTATTGCTCCACGATAATTAAATTTAAAAAATTAAGAAAAAAGAGCAGTCGTTTTGCTGTATCATTTCACTTTTGTTCTATCATCAAGCAACCAAAACAATACCACGTCTTTAGCTCCACTAGAAACGGACAACAATCCCAAATCCCAACACATCCTCAAAGAGAGTGTTTTGATTACGTATTTACGTTTAATATTATAATTTAACTCATCCAACTAAATTCTTTCATGCTTCTGAATGTGTTCTCGAGTAGGCACTTAGCAGTTGGTCCTGTGTGGAGCTATGCCAGCTTTCTCTAATTGTGTTCTAATAAAGCAGACAAGTGATTTTGCCAAATAATGCAGCAGTTATAAGGCAAACCTTGTTCTATGTCACGGATTGCTTTCAGCCTTGCGTGAACATTGTCCATCCATATTATATGCACATTAGGATCTGGAATGGAGAATTCTCATAATTAGTATCAAGTCGACATAGCAGAAGCATGCAAAAGCATTCCCTTCTTTGTGGACATATAGGTAAAATGTTTTAAGCACTGCTGTTTCTTAAACTGACAGCTATTATGTTTCGATACATCATACGTAACAAATTTACATCACATCTCTATATATATTTGGATAAATTTATGGTCAAAGTTGATACTCATATACTCCGTACTAGTCAAATGTGATAATCTGAATGGGATGGAGGGTACAACTTATATATTTACATGAAGAAAGAAAAAAAACAGACAAATCTGATTAATCATAGAGAGAAGGCGCTCACCACAATCATGATTGTAGAAAGAAGGAAGAATATAAACGGCATTCCCAACCCCAGCTTCAGCTTCAACTGATGCTAAGGCGGATGAAAGAAGATCCATGTATAGTCCACTAGCCATTTCAACTCGAAATGCATTGATACGTATGCGCGCCAATACATTAGCGTACCACTGGTTTGATAAAACTAGTATGTCAAAGAGCACAACTGTTTTCAAAGAGTTCAGCATTCCCAGATACACACAAAATATCCAAGGCAAAAACAACAGGCTCAAGGATACAGTTCAAGCTTCCTTCTGTCATATTTGCTGCTTCAAATGCAGTTCGGAGTAGGCTATGTTCCTCTTCGATCTGAAATTAAAAACGATCAATCAAAGAAGGATTCTTAACAAACAGGTGTAAACAAAGATGTGAAAAATATGCTAAAAATACACTTGAATAACATTGAAAATTTTTTAGTCAACACTTAGAAATAAAAGGCCATAAAAGGCCTTTTGTGGGATTCAATTGGAAAAAAGATCGATAGAAATCTTTGATCTCATATGACACAATAGACCAAGATGTAAGTATGTGACACTGACATTCGAAAACCTGGAATAATTTCTCATGAGCGGTGGTAATGAGTTTGTAACATAAGATGGTTAATCAAATTGACATCAAACTTGCATGATTTTCAGTCACAAAATGAGGCACACCCAATCGCTGATTCTAATCACTACGAAACTCTATTACTAAGCATTTTACAATCAATCACCTCGGGAAGAATTTGAGCAGGTTGAAGTATATCGATGCAGTTTGCAGAAGCGGCTCCAGCTATAACCATGCAAGCCAAGCGTTTCACCAAAAGTGGATACTTCAAACCATGAGTTCTTCACGAGAAAATAAGAAAAAAGATTCAGAACATGCTATTAGAAAGAGCAAATATATAAGCATCATTGCTAAGAGTTCCAAGGATTTCAAATACCTGCAAAATTTGTGATACGCAGACCAGTCTGCTTTCTTCTCTAGCTCATAAAATGCCTGTTATGATTGAGAAATCAAACAACCGAATTAGGTTTAGCTTTTAGAACCAACTAATAACCACTACTTCACGATGCAGAATAATGGTGTTTAATCCTATTATTCCATCATAATAAGATCACCATAATCCCTTTCTGATGTCCTCAAACTAACTGAGGGATCAACGAGTGAAAAACGTATGCTGCACAGTCCACACATTCTTTGCAAACTTGGAACTAATGATTGACAACACAACACATTTATACTCCGTCAATTACTTAAAATCACCTAAATCTCCTTCCTTTGCACATACTTCGCAGAAAACTAGCTTTATGCAGCTAAAACAACACAGTTATATATGCTAAATGGCTGTGGGTATCGCGACATTAAGGCTGCGGGTCTTTTGAGCTTAAATTTGGCTCAACTCATTTCAGTTCAGTTTCTCAGTTTTAGTTTAGCTCTTCAAGCTAGTTCTAGTCCAAAAGACCAGGACCCAAGTATAAAATCTTTTACGTTTTCAAATCATCCCATGATCAGTATATATATTACACAAACAAACTCCAAACTTGTCAACCAACCCAGATGAAAAAAAAGATAATCAGATTCAAATCACCCCAATTAGAACGTTCATAATGATCATTGCTATTCCATACTAGAATATTAAACCATTGATTGGACATCAACTACCACCCCAAGCTCTTAGCCGAGATGATCTTCGCACAATCATACATCATATATCACAAACAATCAAACCTCAGATCCATATTTCATCACAAAATCATACCTCTTCATCAAATCAATAGTACCCTTAATTCTTACCAACCCGAAAACTAAAGAAAATCCTAATTGATGTCACACAGGCATTGTCACACCTCGGAAATCTAAACAATCAAACCTCCAATCCATATTTCATCACACAATCACACCTATTCATCAAATCAATACTCAATAGTACCCTTAATTCTTTCCAAACCGAAAACAAAAACAATCCTAATTCATGTCACACGGGCATTGAATCAGCATTACTACTCCATATTACTAGAATATTAAACCATTGATTAGAAATCAACTACCGGCTCAAGCTCTAAGCTAAGATGTTCTTCTCACAATCACACATTCACACCCCGGAAATCGCAAACAATCAAACCTCGCATCCATATTTCATAACACAATCACACCTATTCATCAAATCAATAGTACTCCTAATTCTTTCCAACACAAAAACAAAAACAAAAAATCCTAATTCATGTCCCACAGGCATTGCATCAAACATGGGCATAACTACTCCGTATTACTAGAATATTATACCATCAATCGGACATCAACTACCAGCTCAAGCTCTTAGCTAAGATGGTCTTCTCTCAATCACACATCACACCCCAGAAATGCAAACAATCAAACCTCACATCCATATTTCATCACACAATCACACCTATTCATCAAATCAATAGTACCCCTAATTCTTTCCAAAACCGAAAACAAAAACAATCCTAACTCATGTCACACGAGCATTGAATCAAACATGGGCATTACTACTCCAAATTACTAGTATATTAAACCATCGATTGGACATCAACTACCAGCTCAAGCTCTTAGCTAAGATGTTCTTCTCACATTCACACCCCGGAAATCGCAAACAATCAAACCTCACATTCATATTTCATAACACGATCACTCCTATTCATCAAATCAATAGTACCCCTAATTCGTTCCAACCCGGAAAAAAAAAATCCTAATTCATGTCACACATGCATTGCACCAAACATGGGCATTCGTATTACTAGAATATTAAACCTTCAATTGGACATCAACTACCAGCTCAAGCTCTTAGCTATAATGGTCTTCTCACAATCACACATTCACACCCGGGAAATCACATACAATCAAACCTTACATCCATATTTCATCACACAATCACACCTCCTTATCAAATCAATAGGTTTACTCCTATTTCTTTCCGACCCGAAAACAAAAAAATCCTAATTCATGTCACACAGGCATTGCATCAAGCATGGGCATTACTACTCCGTATTACTACTAGAATATTAAACCATCGATTGGACATCAACTACCAGCTCAAGCTCTTAGCTGAGATGATCTTCTCATAATCACACCCCGGAAATCGCAAACAATCAAACCTCACATCCATATTTCATCACACATTTCACACCGCTCTGCATCAAAACATACTACTTATGATTCATTTAAACCCGAAAACCAAAAACAAATCCTAATTTATGTCACACAGGTATTGCATCAAACATGGCCATTACTACTCCGTATTACTAGAATATTAAACCATCGATGGACATCAACTACCAGCTCAAGCTCTTAGCTGAGATGGTCTTCTCACAATCAAACCTCACATTCATATTCCATCACACATTTCCTATCTCTTTGCACCAAAACATATCACCCTTGATTCATTTAAACCCGTAAAAAATAACAAATAAAACGTATTTCATGTCACACGGGCATTTCATCAAACAGTTGGGGTGCATATCGTCAAAACCATGAAACCAATCAAATAATCACAACATTTATACCCTAGATTGTTCTTTACACTCTTCACTACAAAAGGGCTCAACCGAAACTCCATCTTCTCCCCTACAATTTCTGGGTTTCAATCGTCTAAGACAAAGATAACAAACGACGTCGCATTTAGACAAAAACGGGTGCGAAACAACAGGGTGGGCCGTGTGAATGAGCTCCCCAGCTGCGATGAACCGTGTGGAGAACACGCCACGGCCAGCTGACTCGGTGAAGCCGACCCGGATCGGCGGTGGGCCGAGTCGACTCGATGAATCGCCGCCGTGATGAATTGTTGAAGCGGTGGAAAGAGAAGCAACTAATTTTTTGAATACTGGAGAGATGTAGCGGCTACTTCGTATCAATGGCGAGTATGGTGGCATTGTTTCATGGTAGTGTGGAGCTATGGCGGGAAGTTGAAGGCAGTGCGAGTGTGTGACCACAAGTCCACAATATTCCTCTTAAATGTCTGATCAGTCAAGTATTTCTCCCCCTCTGTTCCAATCAATATTCACAAGAATTTTCGATATAACTTTTAATATATAAGATAAAATATAGTTACGTGAGATCTTGTTTAAATTGTCTAATCGAATGTAGAATGAATATCAATTATTTATAATTTTTGGAAATACGTAACTAAATATATGAACAAAAGAAAACGTGCATCGACAAATGTGAAAACGTAAACATATGGAATTGATTGGAACGGAGGGAGTATGGAGTACTCCGTAATAGACATGGTAAAACTAACTCGATTCGAATAAACCAACCCCAACTTGATCCGATTCGAATTGAAGATCCGAGTTTGACTCATAACCCGATTTGACCCGGCCTTACCCGAAATTGAGCCACATGTTATCATTAAAAAAAACGAGTTGAAAGCCCAAAAAAAAGGTTGAAAATAACAAACTTGAAATGACCCAAAGTCGAAATGATCTGGTCCGACCCGGAGTCAACCTTAATTTAATAACCCGAAAGTGACCCAACTTGGTTGACCAATTGCCAGGTCTTATGGATGAGTAAGTTGAGAGACGATTTCACATTAGGTTTATCAAGAGACCTACAAATAGAGATACAGACTAATAGAGTAATATTAAAAATAAGGAAAATATGACGTTTAACATGGAAGAACATACAAATATAAAAGAAGTACGTTTGTTATAAAAACAAATACATAATGAAATTATCATTTTGAGGATCAAACATTTAATAATAAATAAAGTAGATATATGAATAACACATGAAATATTACTCACTTCGTTTATTTGTTTGCATTTAATATTCAAGAAGTATAATAAATGCAAACAAATAAACGAGGCAGAGAAGTACTGAGATTGTATTTTCGTAGTTTTTATGACTATGAAGTACTCCCTCTATCCTAGTCTACATTTACTCTAAGTACACAAAGATTAAAGTGGTAAATGGGTGGGATAAGATGTATTGTTAGTTTATTAAGGGCTCGTTTGGTTCACCCTGGGAAGATGGAGTTATCGGGAACTTAAATTCACGTGAATTTGTATTCACGGGAATTACAAAAATATTGTTTGGTTGCCATGTGGGAACATGCGAGAAGTTATACACACCAAGGGGGCTTGGGGAGTAACCTCCCCGAGGGAGTGACAATTCTTATGAAATGGACCACCAAACAACATCCCAATCCCATGATTTAAGAGGACAACCAAACGATCCCTAAGATGTCCAATAAAAAAGAGTATAGTCTATTGACCGAGACAGAGAAAGTATGTACCATTATTTAATATTTCATTTGTCGTTGGTTTGTGACAGATATATCTCCCTACAAAAAAAACTTAAACATAAAATTGATGGTGATCAAATCTTGACATGTGTTTAAGATATTCTCCTGCATGATTCATTAATGATGGAGGAAAGTCAATGTTTGTAAAATTTAGCATAAATTCTCATGCACAAATTAATTGGGTATTTATCAATTTTGATAGAAAAGATGTAAGTATGGTTATCCCCTAAAAATAATATATTGTCTTTCTCTAACTGATGACAACCGATTAATTTTAACAATACGACAGATAATTGATCGCATGAAGATTGACTCATTCACATGATACAGTGTTACAGAATCCAAAATTTAATAGGACTCATACCATTTTAGAATGATTTGATATTTAACCAAATTGGTTGATGTTAGATAGGTAATGTCATAAATGTGACTTACTTCTAATTATGTAGCGGGTAACCGTACGAAATATGTCTTAACCTAGTGGTTAACATTTCCTACCCCGAAATCCTGAATAATAAATACTCCGTAGGTCTCAGGTTTGAATCTGATTGTGATCATTTTTATCATTATACGAGTATACGACTAACGAGAGACCATATCATCCGAGTAAACCTGCACCTACTCATGTAAGTCACCGACTCTTTATAAATTTGCGACATATATACTCTGTACCTGTTAGAATAAGTTGACTTCCTATTTAAAAAAAAAGGGAGGTGCAATGCACACAAGTTTGGGAACTACCAATACCAACAAAAGCCATACTACATTCATCATATAAACTGGACACAAAAATATTCCATTATCAACATAACCTGTAAAATTCTCACATTTCATCCTGTAAGTAAAATTGGCATGGCGGAAAAAGAGAGGGGTTACAGTGTGGATGAAGCACTGATAAAAATGGGGTTTGGAAAATTACAGTACATGGTGTTCATATATGCAGGAATGGGATGGATAGCAGAAGCCATGGAAGTCATGCTGCTCTCATTTGTTGGACCTGCAGTCAAGTCTGAATGGAAGCTGAGTGCAGCACAGGAAAGTCTGATTACTACTGTTGTATTTGCAGGAATGCTACTTGGTGCTTATTCTTGGGGTTTAATCTCTGATAAATATGGAAGAAGGTAACAACAAGACTTGTTTTTTACTGTTTACAGTCGGTTTTTTTGGTAATTCCGCGCTTCTGTAGATGTAGATCCGTCATCAAAGTGGAAATTTTCCGATTTCAGAACCCGTGGGATGTGGATTTACATATTTTCGGTTTGTTTTGTTGCATTCCTGCAGGATAAGGTTTTTTTTACTGTCAGTCTTTTTTTTGGTTAATTCCACGTTCTGTAGATGTAAACCTGTCATCAAAGTGAAAATTTTCCGATTTCAGAAGCTGTGGAATGTGGATTTACATATTTTCTGTATGTCTTGTTGCATTTCTGCAGGATAACGTTTTTTTACTGTCACAGTCAATTTTTTTTGTTGATTCCGCGCTTTTGTAGATGTAAATCCGTCATCAAAGTGGAAATTTTCCGATTTCAGAACCTGTGGAATGTGGATTTACATTTTTTCTGTTTGTTTTGTTACATTCCTGCAGGATAAGGTTTTTTTTTTTTACTGTCAGTCTGTATGTTTTGTTGCATTCCTGCAAGATAAGGTTTTTTTACTGTCAGTCTTTTTTTTTTTGTTAATTCCGCGCTTCTGTAAATGTAAATCCGTCATCGAAGTGGAAAATTTTCAATTTCAGAAGCCGTGGAATGTGGATTTACAAATTTTCTGTATGTTTTGTTGCATTCCTGCAGGATAAGGTTTTTCTTACTGTCAGTCATTTTTTTTGTTAATTCCGCGCTTCTGTAGATGTAATCCGTCATTGAAGTGGAAAATTTCCGATTTCAGAACCTGTGGAATGTGTATTTACATATTTGCTGTATATTTTGTTGCAGTCCTGCAGGATAGGTTTTTTTTTTACTGTTACAGTCATTTTTTTTGGTAATTTCCGCGGTTCTATAGCTATAAAGCATTAAAACCGTCATCAAAGTGGAAATTTACTCTATTTCAGGGTGCCAAAGCGAAATTTTCAGATTTCAGAACCCGTGGGATGTACGTGGATTTACATATTTTCTGTGTGTTTTGTTGCATTCCTGCAGGATAGGATTTTTTGTGCCTGCAATGCTTACTTCAGCAGCTGGTTTTCTAAGTGCAGTATCCCCAAACTACATCGTGTTGCTTATATCTCGGTGTTTGGTAGGAGTCGGTCTAGGAGGCGGTCCAGTGTTATTCGCCTGGTTTACGGAGTTTTTACCAGCGCCAAATAGGGGTATCTGGTTAGTTATTTTCAGCGCATTTTGGACTTTGGGTACAATCTTGGAGGCCACCTTAGCCTGGGTATGCTCAATTACTTACTGCATTCAAGTACTTACATCAGTCTGCGTGTGATTAGTTCCGTCATTAATTACCATTTACCGTTTCTTCTACAGATTGTTATGCCGAGATTGGGTTGGAGATGGCAGGTGGGCTTATCAGCAATACCAACCCTCATTTTGCTCATATTTTACATAGTGACGCCGGAGTCCCCTAGGTACTTCTGCCTGAAAGGTAAAAAACAGGAAGCCTCCAAAGTGTTAGAAAAAATTGCTAGGATGAATAAAACAGAATTACCTCCTGGCTTTTTACTGACTGACCAAGAAATCGAGCTACACGGACGAACTATTCCTCCTAAAGACGACCCTCAATCATCAGGCCACTGCCAACTCGGGAACAATAATACTTCTGAGTGGAAGGACTCCGATTTAGGCATATTTGGATCACTGGTGATGCTACTGTCACCTGAACTAGCTAGGACGAGTCTGCTGCTATGGCTCGTGTTCTTCGGAAATGCATTTTCATATTACGGCCTTGTGTTGCTGACTACTGAGTTGAATAGTAACAGCAGTTCCTGTGGTGGAGCACCTCACAGCCTCTCGCAGTCTTCTGATACTGTCATTTACAAGAATGTCTTTATCGCGAGTTTTGCAGGTACACTCTCCTTTTTTTAATACTTCCTCCATTTTTTGGTCCTGGTCGGTCTGGTTTACCGGTCTGGACCACTTTCTGAACACCCCTACCCGTAAGTCGTGAGGTAAGGTGGTCAGATGCAGTGGCGCATTCAGAAAATTCTCATTCCAGGGCCGTGGTTGAATGTTTATATATGCTCGATGTTATTGGTTTAATGAATGTATACACATCATATATTGGTTTCAGAGTTTCCGGGTCTTATTATATCGGCTCTGGTAGTAGATCGAATTGGTCGTAAAGCTTCAATGGCGGGTTTATTCTTCGTATGCTGTATATTTATAGCGCCACTGGTGGTCCATCGCTCAGATACTGTAACAACGACTCTTCTGTTCGGGGCTCGAGCTTGTATCTACGGCTGCTTCACAATTGCCTGTCTATATGCTCCTGAGGTAATATACCAACAACCCGATATCCTATTTTTACGTAAAACTAAGCTAAAATGCGAGTTCAAGCTTAACTCGAGGCAACAGAGGCTAATAATGTGTATTTCACCATCGGAACTGTGATACAGATTTACCCAACCTCGGTGAGGACGACTGGTTTTGGTGCAGCGAGTTCAATGGGAAGAATCGGAGGAATGACGTGTCCGCTGGTGGCAGTAGCCCTGGTACAAGGATGTCACCAAATGGCAGCGGTTCTTCTTTTTATAGGCGTAATACTCGCATCAACAGTCGCAGTGTTGTTCTTTCCACTCGAAACCAAGGGGCTTGAGCTGATCGATAGTGTGGCTAGTCATAAACGTAAAAAACGAGACGCATGTGTACCATCGCAAATTCTTGTTTAGAACAGGTGAAATAGGGTCATATGCGCATGTTTAGAGATTAAAGAAACCGTGTCCAGGTTTCCGTCATACGATGGATATAACCATCTCGGCAAATTACAAGAAAATGTCGGGATTTGGGATACATCCATTTCGGTCAATGTTTATATATTTTAATAAACCTTATGTGAGACAATCTTATACTCTAGGAGATTTGCTCTGTATATTTATGGCACAGTATTTTATGCACTTCTGAAATTGGCTAAACTAGCTATCAAGATTCAAGATGATTTCTGGTGTATCAGGTGAATGGTTTGTATTTAGAAAGATTGGACTCATCAACATAAAAGTGTCGGAAATGACGGGTCAAATAAGAGAGGTTAAGCCAAATAACAAATGGGTTGTCTTTACTCACTTATGTTATGAATTTGATCTGTTATAACTTACTCCGTATAAGCTTGTGACGAATATATCAGTACAAGCTGCTATCCAGAATCCAAACTGCGGACGGGTTAAATGAATATTGCATGGTTAGATAAGACAAATCTAAAAAGTACAGAGTAACAAAGTACGTGTTTATGTATTACGTCAAATGAGTTGTATGGCTTGAGACTATGCCTTCTAGACTTCGACCATGTCGCTCACGGGCAGTTTACCTTGATGTACGTGGTTTGCAGGTTATGTGTACACCGAGGATTTACCCAGAGCACACCAAAATGGTAGCGACTGCAGGTCCTCTCGTTCATCCAAAAAAATGAGTACTATTCGATATGTCAGGACGCGCCAAAAATCGTATATATATTGACTAATCCACCAATAATATTGTGATTGTGATGATTTGTGAATTGTAAATTGTGATGATGGAAACAGGGAACGACTTGATTGCAACGTTATTATAGCCACCAAATATGACTGACCATTCTCAATACACCACAATGGCACAATATTCACATTTTACCTTTACGGTTTAGATTCTCGACAATCGGTCCCAACACCTTATCTCCTTCTCTTTTTTTCCTCCCAATCATAATTCCCTTTTTATTACCAATCGCTTATTATTGCAAAATGAAAGATACCAATAAAGTAAAAATAAACTTCGAATCAAATGTAAAAAAAGAAAAAAAAAAATCACACTTTAAATCTGAATAAAAGAAAATTATGAGTATTTTATAGTGATGACTGAACTAGTAAAAACATGGATTCGATCAGTTAATCTCAAAATAAAATATAGATTCTCAAAATATAGTGGAGAAATTTAATTATATCACAAGTTCTTATTTATAACGAAAATATCCTTCATTTTATTATAATGGGTTAAATACTATTCGTAATTATTTAGATAGAAAAGAACAAGGGAAGATTATCTTGAAAATAACAATATTTTGTCTTTATCTAACTACTCCGTATATGATTAATAATTGACGAATATATCCGTCACATGAAAATGAATTGATTTATATTTCAGCTTAGACTTATCATAATTAATACTCCATCTGTTTCATTGATATCTTCCACGTTTTTTTTTTTTCAACCATTTCTTTGATTTCTTCTACTTTCTTTTTTTGTTATCAAACTTCTCTTTTACATTAGGTAACTCACTTATTTTATCTTCTCTCTATTTTTACATATTTTATTATTTCTTAAGAAATATGTTACTCCGTATTTTTAAAGTGGAAAAAATCAATAAAACGGAGAAAGTAGTGTAGTCTTACTGTGAAAGCATCTTCCACATGAATAACAAATCATTAGTTTAATGATGCGATTGACTGAATTGAAGTGAACGACAATGTTGAATGGAGTGGAGTATATAACAAAGAGACAAAATATCTTATCGTCCACTGACTCAAGCACGTACTACATACTCCAGATAACAACCTCCCTATAAAATTCATTATATTAATAACGACACATGTATCATTGTATGGATGCCCATACCCTCATTATATTACAGTAATTAATTAATTACAGTATTTATCTTGTACAAAAATTTACTGTCATCCTCCATAAATCCAGGAACACTGATTTAAGGTTAGATTCTTACACTATAGAGTATTTACTGTTTTTTTTTACTACTCTATGTATGTATGCATGCATGCAGTAAGTTTATGTTTACTACTCTACTCATGAGACTGTAAAAATGTAAAATCACACACCTCCCATAAGTTGGGTAACTTTTTGTTTAATCTGTCATACTTTATATGTTTATGTTTTCAGCTTTTTGATGCATTTAAACCTGATTTACTGTAATATTATTCTCTCATTTACTGTATTATTAACATTTTTTTCTTGGTGAAATGTTATTTTTAACTTACTGTTGTATATATATTCCCTCCGTCTTTCCCAATAGTTACGAAGTTTGAAAATTGAAATCTCGCTCGTATAAAAAACAATAGGTAACTAATTGAGTGAGACGTATGGAGAGCGTACTTAAATTGATGGTTATCAATCGTAAGTGTAGTGGTTAAGATGATTATATCATCGACCATAGGTCACATGTTTGATTTTCCTTTATTGTAATGTTATTCAGTTTGTTCTTCTTTGAAAAAAAAAATTAAATTAAATTGATGGTTATCAAATTTGACATGTGCTTAAGGTATAGCACATAATTTTAGTGAAATTTTGAATTACTTATACCATTTTAGAATGATTTGGTATGTAACCAAAAATTTGTTGATGTTAGATACAGGTATGTCATTTTGTGGTTGATTAGTTATATATGTGACTATTGGAGTTAGGCCACCAAATCATATATATTTAATAGTACTATAATTGTAAAGTGGGTATACGATGTCTTAGTCCAGAAGTTAAGACTAGGTATCGAGGATAATAGGTTCTAAGTTCAAATCCCCGACTCTTGTATTGTAATGCGACAAACTGTGCGCTTCGTTGAAAAAGTTTAAAAAAATGGGTACGATGTAAAATCTATCAAGTTCATATAAATTCTCGTCAAAAACGGGTCAAATAGATAAAATTTGGTGCTGAAACGATTATGGCCCCTTCTTAAGGGAGGTTAACATAAGTCGTAAAATTCTGAAGACTCATGCTGTCGAACCTGCAGTAATTGTTTTCCTTTCTTCAGATGGCGGAGAAAGTGACAGGTTACAGTGTGGATGAAGCCCTGCTGAAAATGGGGTTTGGAAAAATGCAGTACATGGTGTTCATATATGCCGGAATGGGGTGGGTGGCAGACGCGATGGAAATCATGCTGCTGTCGTTTGTCGGACCTGCAGTCAAGTCTGAATGGAAGCTGAGTGCAGCACAGGAAAGCCTGATTACTACTGTTGTATTCGCAGGAATGCTACTTGGTGCTTATTCCTGGGGTTTAATCTCTGACAAATATGGAAGAAGGTACTACACTTCAGACTGTTTTTTATTGTTACAGTCAATTTTTTGTTGATTCCGTGCTTCTGTAGATGTAAAACCGTCATCAAAGTGGAACGTTACTCGATTTTCAGGGTACCAAAGCGGAAATTTACAGATTTCAGAACCCGTGGGATGTATGTGGATTTACACATTTTCTGTTTGTTTTGTTGCATTCCTGCAGGATAGGGTTTTTTGTGCCTGCAATGATTACTTCAGCAGCTGGTTTTCTAAGTGCAGTATCCCCAAACTACATCGTATTGCTTATATCTCGGTGTTTGGTAGGAGTCGGCCTAGGAGGCGGTCCAGTCTTATTCACCTGGTTTACGGAGTTTTTACCAGCGCCAAACAGGGGTGTCTGGTTAGTTATTTACAGCGCTTTTTGGACTTTGGGTACAATCTTGGAGGCTACCTTAGCCTGGGTATGTTTATTAATCCGAAAAAGTACTAATAACATCAGTATCTGACAACGGTCTGCGTGTGATTAGTTCCGTCACTAATTACTGTTTCTTCTACAGATTGTTATGCCGAGATTGGGTTGGAGATGGCAGGTCGGTTTATCGTCAGTACCAACCCTCGTCTTGCTCGTATTTTACATAGTGACGCCGGAGTCCCCTAGGTACTTCTGCCTGAAAGGTAAAAAAAAGGAAGCCTCTAAAGTGTTGGAAAAAATAGCCAAGATGAATAAAACGGAATTACCTCCTGGTGTTTTACTTACTGACCAAGAAATCGAGCTACACGGACGAACTCTTCCTCCTATAGACGGTTCTCAATTAGGCCAACCCGGGAATATTAATGCTCCTCCAAAGTGGAAGGATTCCGATTTAGGCATATTTCGATCACTGGTAATGCTACTGTCACCTGAACTAGCTAGGACTAGTGTGCTGCTGTGGATCGCGTTTTTTGGAAATGCATTTTCGTACTATGGGCTTGTGTTGCTGACTACTGAGTTGAATAGTAAGAGCAGTTCCTGTGGAGCACCTCACGCTCCGTCGCATTCGTCTGATACCGTCAATTACAAGAATGTTTTTATCGCGAGTTTTGCAGGTACGCTCTCCTTCTTCATTTCGGTGTACTTTTTTTTTATTAGCATGTTTTGGTGCTTCAGTGTAGACCTGTCAAAGTGACCCAACTCGACACATGAACTAAAGACCCGAATTTGACCCTTGCGTGAATGGCGAGTAACATATACACACATTATATTGGTTTCAGAGTTTCCGGGTCTTATTGTATCGGCCCTGATAGTAGATCGAATTGGTCGTAAAGCTTCAATGGCGGGTTTATTCTTCGCATGTTGTATATTTATGGTGCCACTGGTGGTCCATCGGTCGGATGGTGTAACAACAACTCTTCTGTTCGGGGCTCGAGCTTGTATCTCCGGATGCTTCACAATTGTCTATATATATGCTCCTGAGGTAATATACCAACAACCCGATATGCTATGTTTACTTAAACTCAAACATAATTTTACGTAACTTCCGGTCAGGATTAGACGTAACCCATCGAGACAAAAGAGCCTAATGTCTATTTCACTAACTGTGATACAGATTTACCCAACCTCGGTGAGGACGACTGGTTTCGGTGCAGCGAGTTCAATGGGAAGAATCGGAGGAATGACATGTCCGCTGGTGGCAGTAGCCCTGGTACAAGGATGTCACCAAACGGCCGCCATTCTTCTTTTTATAGGCGTCATACTCGCGTCGACAATCGCAGTGTTGTTCTTTCCACTCGAAACCAAGGGGCTTGAGTTGATCGATAGTGTAGCTAGTCATAAACGTGAAAAACCACAGGCTGCTACCGAGAAACAAGATGCAAGTGTACCGCAAATTCTTGTTTAAGACATTATTTGTTTAAAACATGTCAAATATGGTACATGAGACCAAAAGTCGTGTGCATAATGGGATTTATTCGATCCATTTATATATATCTTGACAAATTACAAGAAAGTGTCAATATTTGGGATGCATCCATTTAAGTCGAGCTTTATATATAGTTTCCTAAACATCTTTTCGGAGAGACTCTTATAGGAGATTTGCTCAATATATTTAAGGAAATTTTTGTTTGCGGCAAGTATATTTATCCTAAACTTGTTTGTGGCAGATTAAATAGGAGTAATACGCGAATGGTTTGTATTTAGGAAGGGCGAATTCATCAACATAAAAGTGTCGGAAACAGCAAATAACTAGGCACGTTGTACTAATTTACAAAGCTACAACACATCTTTCAAGTGTGAAGTGTTTAAGAGGTTCAACGAGCTACAGAACGAAATAAATGAATCTAAATTATCGACGAAGCCATCTGATCTAATGTTACAAGTTACAACAATGTAAGTCTAGCCTTCTACGACATTTCAAATTTACAGACTTAAAGCTTACACTCTCAGGATGGAAATCGAGCACGATTAAGAAAGAACCAAGCCCCTGGTTCCAAACAACTAAAAATTAATTAAAATTACAGACAATCAGGTCGTAGGCCGTAGCTCGATGTGGGCTCTTGTTAGCATCATCTTGTTCAACAGATACTGTCCAATCACGGTGAATCTTGTATGAGACGGTCTTGCATGTAAACGTCTCAAATACGTTTGTGCAGATATTACCACTGCCGCTCGATAAAATGCAGCAATCCTTTTTTATCATCTTTGGTTTTCTTGTAGCATGGCTCCTCAAGCAGCAAATTACAGGTCTGTGAACTGTCGAACCACAGTCTTGCATGAGAAATTATTCGTCTTCTGGTGCTGGTCTTAGTCGATGGCGAAGGTTTTGGAAAGAGCTCCAGAGAGATCCTAAACGCCCTGTACGCCAAATAAATAAAGTTTCACCAAAAAAAAACACATTCAACAGACGTATCAAACAAGTTCAAAGGATTGAAATGAAGTTTTACCCACATGGGCAGTTTTGACGCTGATGAGTTTCAAATCTAAGATCACAAGTAACTCACTCAAAAGACTTTACCTGCTAAGTGACTTTACCAGCAAAATAGAATTAGCCGACATATGACCAAGAAAAAACACAAAGTTGAGTACCATATCAGCAAAACCCATGCAGATTAACACTCGCCTTTTTTTTTGCAGGAGTTCACACATAATACTACTCTCACCCAAACAAAGCTTAATTGCGGAATTCTGATCGGATTCCAGTGTGCTTGAAAGTGTGAAAACCAACAACACAGCCTTATTCTCAAAAAGATAAGGGGTCAGCTAACATGAATCATTATCCAAAATCTTCCGAGTCGTTTCCAATAAAACAAACATCACGCTATAGGTCTTTACAAAGTTTTTTCTTAATTTTTTGTGTTGTAACTTGTAATCATAAAATACAGTAGGTGAAGATATGCAGGGTTTGAAGCAAGAGTAGTCCATACTGATTCCCCAGGTATGGCATTGATGCACATTCTTGACGAGTGTTGTTATAGAAGATGCAATAAAAGAAAGCATATCCAATATGTTTCGGATTGTAGCTAATGTACTAAAATTCCTTTTTAAGTATCGACAAGAGTAAGTTTTAAGAGAGTCTAAAATGCTACGCAACAGGCTAAACTAAAAGCATTAGGAAAGATGTCCAGAGTTGCTTACTTTTTCAGGTTTCACATCAAGTGCCTGTAGTTCAGCATACATATTTGCGTACTCTTGTCGTGCCTCTTCAAGCTCTTTTTTCAGCCGTGTCACCTGTAAATAGTAGATAAAGTTATAAAAACCCTAAACGCTTGCTTGGATACGAGTTTAGGAGGGAAAGGGAGGGAGGAATGACATGGATGGGTGAGTTTTTTCTCCAAATCTTTACTACCAAGTACTAACTCCGAATCTCTGAAAACTTACAGTTTTATTAAAAATACTTATCATGTACTTTTCAGGTGGAGAGTTTTTTATTTTATTTTATTTTATTTTATTTTTATCAAAAAAAATGTGGAAATTTGTAGAGATTTGGAGGGAGTAGGTCAGAAGGATTTTTCCTCCCCACCAAATTCCTACATTGGATCATTATTTCCCTTCCACCCATTTCCCTTCAAATTAACCTATCCAAACGTATACCTTGTAATTGAGCTCAGCATAATGAAGGGTCTAAATGAGTTGTGATAAATTAATGCCACTCAGCATACCTTGTAATTGAGCTCTTCCTCCGATTTCTCATGTTCCAAGCATCTGAAACATGGAGCAGATATATGTAAAAAAAAAGTGCTAAAATAACATTACGTAGAAGTTTTCATACTAAGAATTTTTTTATATATTGAGATGATGTTGAATAATTGTGACGGACTGTCATTTCCATTTATTTCCATTAAGCTTTAGATGTTACAAACTTACTTTTCTCGAAGCTTTCTGGTCTCCTGCATCAAGTCCACAGCTTCCTGTTGGTTCAGAACCTTTGAACTAGCGATAGGCTGTCCCAAAGGCATAAATTTGTTACTGTGATGTCACATCTACCATGTGCTTATATTATACGAGTATTATAAAACGTCAACCAGTAAATGCAGGACCCATTGAGCCATTGAGGCACTGGGTAATGTGTTCAATATGTCATTATATTATGAAATATCAACCAGTCAATGCAGTTCTAGCTCCGATTTTGACAATGGGTCCTTCAAAAACTCAGGGATAACGTAGGCGAGAGCCTTTGAGTGAGTCATGGGGTAATGTTTTGTTGTCGATAATCATGACAAAAGTTTCACTTTGAGGATCTTCAAAGTGTTTATCTTCCGGGTAAAGTAAAGTAACCAAAAACAACATTGTATTGTTGCCCAGCTGTCCTTACAATGGGTGAATTTTGCCCCTCAAAGAGCGTAATCACAGAGGAGAAGGTTAGGGGCATCAAGACTTGCATTAACACCAAACAATCGATTTATGGATGTAAGTAAATGCCTCAAAATCTACCACTTCATAAAAAATAGAGATTTTCTACATAGTACCTCCGAGTTTTTTTATAACTTTTTGTGGTTCTCGAAACATACATGGTGCCCCTAAGTTTTGACATAAACAAGCAGGTGTGACCTTATGAACTTCCTCCATCAGATTTTTTGCAAAATCGGTTCGTTAAATCGCATCGTTAATTGACAGATGCATACTAACTTACTAGTTAATTCTTTCTTTAACATTTACTTAAGCATACTACCTAATAAATTATCTCCCCTGAGACCACAAAACCACCACCTTTCATCCATTGACATCATCTGCTCGCTTCTAGACGCACCTGACCGTTGCCTCACTTAAACAAGCGTAAGAGACTAAGAGCTAAGTTTCACCAATCTAATCACCAGAGTTTCGCCCACCTTAACTCGCTTCGAAGCCACCACCAACCACTGATTTGTGACTCTCATCCTACTTTGTACTATAAAATATAAATACTTCGATCAACAATCACAAGTCCGACCAATTCCAATATATTTCTCATCCATAAGAGATCAAGAACACGAGTAAAAAGAATTTCGGCAGCGGTGCTCCCTGACATTTATACTATACAATCCACTATATCAAATATGTCGATTCCACAGTATCTCAACCCTCAACTGTTCAGATACCCAATTCATTTCCTTCTAGAATTGCATGCGACATTGCGACCCAGAATTTCAAACTCAATTCAGGACAATCAAATCATGGAGTATATGATCAAATAGATTGAGGATGGCACTACAAATCCACCAAATTAACTACCCTCTTTAATGGAAAAACATCGTTTTCCTCCAAATAATTCCATCTATATGCTACTCTGCAATTCTCATTTATGTAATGATTTATTCAATTTGATATGTTGAAGTGTGTTAAGTGTCATTTAATTGGAGTTTAAATCAACTTGGCATTACACATTATGGAGGTGAAGTGCGAGGAAATTGAAGGAGCAGAGGGAGTGTTGGGGGTTTGAAGGAGGAGGGCGCCGATGTGGTGAGGGTGAAGGTTGCGATGAAGGATGGCAGTTTCCCGCTGGGGTTTTGCGGATGGTGGAAGCGGTGGGTACTGGGTGGTGAGGGATTCTGGTGAGAATTATCGTCATTATCTGGTGATGGGCTGGTGGGGCTTGAATTTGGGTGGCTATTGGTGGAAGAGGATGGTGAGGGGTGGAGTTTGGGACTACTTGGGAGGTTGATAATAAGGATAAGTTAAAGCAAAATATATAGTAATAAATTAGAAGTTAATTACATGATTTTTACATTAAACTAGGTCAGATTAAATGCCACGTCATCATTTAGCGACCAAAATTGACAGAATTAAAAATCAGGGTCACGATTGATGGTTTAAGTAAAACTTAGGGACACCATGTACGGAGTATGTTTCGAAAATTGTACAGGTACCGTACCACGTAGAATTCAAACAAACCCGGGGGTACTATCTAGAATTCCCTTAAAAAATAAGAATGCAACGCACCTGAACATGCAGAGAGTTCCCAGTATTGTTGGTTCTAGATGCTTCCTTATACTGTCTTTTCGTTGAAAGAGCACAAAGAACTTCATCAGATAACCTCTTCCTTCCTGAAATCAAGAGGGTTATAGTCATTGTAAAATGTGCCGTAGGATTCTGGAGGGGAGGGAAATGAAAAAACAAAAATTGCTTTGTTTGGGTACCAAATTGGATAGAGGAAAAAGAAGAGATTCATTTTCCCTTCCACAAGCCGGATTGAATTCCACCAATATAGGAAAAAAGGTTTGAAGGGAAATCTACTACTTTCGCATCCAAATAATACCTAAATGTCCAAGTACCTTGCTGATGGATGTTGCTCGGAGCACTGTGAGATAATTGCTTTGAAGGTAAGTTGATCACAGGATTAGAGCTCTTTGAACTACTATAGGACGAGGCTACTGACGGTGAAGATGCTGGAGGTTTTTTCTTAACCTGATACCCAAGTAGTCCACAATGATGATCCCTGCAATTGAATTTAAGATATGCATCATTAAGTAAATCACCCAAAAAGAAACCATTGTGTGCTGAAGTTTATAACGGATATGGCACACATCCTAGACTATTAGCTAAGACTCAAGCATTACAAAGCCGTGAAAATCCTGCAATTGAATTAAAGATATGCATCATTAAGTAAATCACCCAAAAAGAAATCATTGTGTGCTTAAGTTTATAATGGCTATGGGCCTATGGCACACATCCTAGCTATTAGTCAAGACTCGAGCATTATAAAGCCGTGAAAAAAAAAACATGATACAAAACAAACAAAAAATGGTACTCCGTACAAATGGAGACATAAGAGCAATTATGATGTTAATGAGGTTCAAACCCATATCATGAGTACCGCCTCTAATGACTTTACCAAGTAAGCTAATTGGATTTGCACAAAACAATTAAAAGGGTAATCAACAACTAAAAATCTCAGCCATTTAACCTCATCAAGTATGAGAGCAGAACACGAAAAAACACATCAGTCTTCTTCACACACAAACTTGCAGCAGCGACGAACAATACCTACCAATACTCCCATGTCATTTCCTTCAACCGAGTTTCGAGCTTTTGAAAAAGAGAAGTCCTCTCAAAGTCTTGTTTATTATGGGTAGGCTCAACAAAATTTGCTTCCAAGACACCTAAAAAAACATTTCAACGTTCAAATCATAATTTACAAAATTCGAAACCATTGCCTTTCAGTGAGAATAAATTATAAGAGCATACCTACAACCCCTCTTCCTCTACTGTCCGCATAGCTGACAACATGCCAAAATGGCTGCACCAAGATGGAAAAAAAAATCATGAACTGCATAAGCTCTAATTGCACATATTAAGCTCTAAATCTCTAAATGCAGATATTCATTGAATTTTAAGGTATATAACAAAGATGCTTAGGAATCACTGAGTGGGATCCAATTGAGAAAAAAATAGAACATGATCATGCATCCTCAACAGTGGTTTGCGCATCAGACCAAAATAATCAACACTTTTCTTTTCTGAATCTATATTGATCAATAATTTAGTGATAGGTCTGTTATACATTCGCATAGAAATGACCCGCAGATCACTTCAACCCATAACTGATCACATTTCACATTTCTACACATAAAAGGTAACATAAACTCATTGTGCCGGGACGTTGGTTGCATGCATGAAGGCAAATATGTACTAGCATTATTGCTCAAAAGCAAGATTTTAGCACATTTACAAGCATATGACCTCTTATGCTATGAATAGATTTAAAGATTTTACCAATATAAGTCGATTTTTATGGTAAACATTGAAGCCGTGCAAATAGACATGAGGAGCTTCTTTTAAGAACCCTATTGTTGTTAGGACCTCCTGCAAAAAAGAGACCGAACTCTTTTAGACTATAAAATATAGCTACATAGAATAATTAAGAAATATATAACAATCAAAAGCAATTGCAAGGTGAGGGCATTCATTCAGTGTGTGTGTCTTAACTATACTCAAAACCACAGTTGTCAACAAGAATATTCCAACAAGTAAACATAGACAAGAGCAGACAGCATCACATTAGGATGGAAGACAGCCCCTGCAGAAACAAATAAGAGATCTCAAATGCCTTTTGCAGGACCAAAAAGCTAAGAAGCTGCATTGCAAGGTTTAGCTGAAGTAATTCATGGTTATCTCTTGGATGACTTATATGCTTGATTTCCACCAAGTTTCCATAAACAAATAATAAAAGATAAGACATATTGTACTGGCCATTAATGTAGAAAAATTCAGTTGAAAAGCACATCACATATTGCACAGCCTGGACAAATCCTTTGACATGATATGGAAATGTTGAGTTTATGCTACTGACTGAACTCATATTGTAATGATGTACAGGACATAGCCTATAGGTAAAATCTAACAGGGGTGGCAGTCATTTTCATTAGTGGCATTAATTGATGAGCACCATAACTTGTAATTCATCTAACAACCACATGTCAATTTTATGGCGTAGAACCCACTTGAGAATTTTGGCAGCATGAAAAGATCTTCTTTGAGAATTTTGGCAGTATGGCTGCAATAAAGAGGCATATGATTGTTGGTGGAAAGGCACCAAGTGTAAATAGTGTACTACTCTACTTCAACCTCCCTCTTTGAGTATAACTGGTAATCTAAGTAGATTCAGGTCATGCAAGAACAAGACGACTACTAGCCTATTATGACACACAACCAAGAACGAGAAATGGAGAAGATGAGCACATGAAGTAACCTCCTTAGTTCCCCCAGTTTGAGGTCTGTATACTATGAACTCTGGATACTTGAGATCTAAGGCTATGCGGTGATGTTCCACATCTTTCCCACGCAATACAATACTGAAATTATTTGGCATTTCCATGTACAGAATGGACATGTATACCTGCAGAAAGACATAGATGTATTATATATACCCAAGCCTTTATTGCCTTGAGGATTATCTCACCAAGTAATAGCAACACTTACTCGAAGTGAATAGCGATACTGACTGCCAATATGATCTTCACTTATCGCCATTTTCGAATTTATTTTCTTTGAGTCATCGGGAGCTCGCAGACGAACATCCTGTGACCACACAAATGATACGTTACAGAGCAAAACACAAAATTTTGTTTCTGCTAGGACTTGGAAGACATAGAAGGACGAATAACAAACCTGAGGATCACTTTCAAAATCAAACTCTAGTTTTCCATCATCAGTTAACCATAAATTGTAGACAATAACTTTAGTTCCATGAGATCCGAGATCATCAAACTGCCACCAAATTCAAACATATATTAAGCCTTTCAAAACACCTTACAGGATATAGTAGTCAGGCAATCTTATTAATGCAGCACATACAACTTTGTGATAAGAATTAATCCAGCACATATAAAGTTGCAATCCATTTTTTCATCAACATCAGAGATTTAGAGCCTTAGTCCCAAAAAGATTTGGGGTCGGCTAACATGAATCATTATCTAAAGTCGTTTTCAAAAAAAATAGTACCAATATTAGGAAGACGAACAATAAAATAGTACTGTAATAATAAAGGTTAATTGAGATTTTATACCTCAAATAATACTAAATTTCAAATTTTATACCTCAAATAATTTTCTTTAAAAACTTATACCTAACTATCCTAATTTTATCGTAATGTATACCTTAAATCATATTTCCGTCAAAAAAGCAAACGGAATGACATGAAATGACTACTTTACCCTTGTTTAATAGAGTTATGCATCAATAACGCCCAGAAGCTTACTAGTCCGTATCAGGTATCAAATTGATAAAGCGCATCAAATGAAACTCACTGAAGCTATTATCTCTATTAAAGATAAAGCACATAATATGTATACAAAAGTTCGATTGAAACCTGAAATGTAATTGGTCAAATTGGATTATTGCCCCCTCTCACAAGCTGACTACAAACTGAAATTTAATAGGTGAATAGCAATAAAACTGGGCTTTTCGAATTAAATATGTACACCCTAAAATTACACATAGAAGTTTACTATACTCTGAAATACGGATCTCTAAAACACCAATTGGAGATAAAGTGGGAAAAAAATCAAAATTATACGATTTTAATTTCTAATAGAAAAGTGGAATACCCCTAATTTATAAATAAGAACTAAAGAAACACTAATTAATTGCGAAAATCGGATTAATAGAAACAACAGAAAGAACGAAGAGAGGGAAAAAAATACATAGAGCAAGATGAAAAAGAAGGTGAAGGTGAAGAAGAAGAAGATGAAGATCAAGGTGAAGATGGAACAAGGTGTTTTATGTTTAGTGGTAAGAGAATAAAATGGGGAGAGTAAAATTGGAAAACAAAAATGAAGGGAAGAACTTAAGCGTCTAATAATACCGTTTCCGTTAGTTTTTTACGGAAATGAGGTTAAGGTATAGATTATGGCATAATTAACATATGTAGGCATAAATTTTTAAAGAAAGTTATTTGAGGTATAAAATTTGAAATTGAATGTTATTTGAGGTATAATAATGTCTATTAACCCTAATAATAAAAATATATATTTTCAAACTCAAATCAAGCTGAAAAGTATGGAGTTGTTCAGACCAGCCTTAGGTAACAATACTTAAAATCGACAAGAAGTCTCACAGGGAGAGTAAACGTTGATGCACTTTTCCAAACATGAAATAAGAAGGCAAATAGATATTCCTATCCTTTGAAATTGCAACTGCTTCCGCACAAGCATCAAGGTTATGAGAGGGAGGTGGGTCTCAAACAAAAAAGTGGTGTGCATTTTACACAAAAAAAAAAAAAAAAAAAAAAAAAAAAAAAAACCCGAAATAGAAAGGGTGGCAGTATCATGAATAGGCCCAAAATGGAAAATTTACCGATTTTAGAGAATAAGGAGTGCAAGAATATCAAGATTATGGAACAGTAGCCTACACTCAAGACTGAGTAAAGGAAAAACAATGCAATGATCATATGGCACATGCCCAATCTTAACTCCAAATCAACACGCAATGCATTAAATTTGGAACTATGTGAAGGAAGAAGAAAGCCATAAGATAACAAGATGAGTATTTGACTGCATCTACACTTCCAGAGTCATGGTCCTTGATAGGCTTTGCGTCACTATGTGAACCTATTGGCAGAGAGTGCCTAGGGGCCCTCTTGCCAGTCATCTATGAAATATAAGAATGAAGTATCAAACTTCCCATCTTTTATATAAACAATCACTAACCATATAAAGTAGAAAGAAGGATGTAGCCCATTAGGGCTTGCTTGGGATGAAGATAACTATTACCAAAGTAATAAAGGTAAAAATAAAAGGAAGGTGGAGGAAATCGGTGATAGTGGTGGCCAGTGGAGGGTGGAAAGAGGTGATGGAGAGCAATTGCTCCCATGTGGATATAATACATTATTACCCAGCGGAGAGGTGGGTGGGGTAGCTACTCCCTCCCTTGACTGCCTAATTACTACCATCTCTTTCTCATTTCCACCTTGCACCACCATTTCCCTCCAATTTCCTTTTACTTTGAGCTCAATTACCTTAGTAAAAAGTACCCCCATGGCCCCATTCCAAGCAAGCCTGTGTCAAAAAAAGTACAAACAATAATGTAACCATTTTTGGATGTCAATGACCAAGGTGGTCCATCAGGTATGCTTACAAAATCTGAGTTACCCCAAAGATTTTAGGTGGCAACCTGACCATAACTGGCATAGTTCGTTTACACGGGCCTAATGCTGGTGTACACAGGTGTTAATGTGTAATGCATGTCAAAGGTGAGAAATAGTACAAGAATAAAAGGTGAGTCTCACTTTAACAGCATAACAGCCTGTGAAACCCAGTTGCATTTGTACTGCTATTAAGAAATTTGTTAGCCAACCAAACAAAGGCTTCAACAAACAACTGATGTCAAAAGTAGACGACGGATAGAAGTTGACAACCTACAATCCAATCTCATATGAAAAATGTGCTCTCCAGTTCAGACTTACACAAAAACTTCGAGAGAAAAAAAAAATGCAAATAAACCACGAGACTTCTAACAAAACTAACCTGGGTCATAAGCTCCGCTTCAGTTGAATACGGTGACCACTGCAAAATGATGGACAAATTTGATCGATAATGTTCTTGACCAAAACGGTATAATGGCTCATAGGTATCTGTTGATCCATTGAACTCATAATCAACCTGTGAAAGCAAAAGGTTAAGAGAGTGGTGCCGGTTATTAGAATTACATAAAGCGGGATACAAATCTTAGATATTCATAACTTAAATCAAAAGACCAAAGATCCCACTACACACTAATTAAAAAATGTATAGGAAACATTAGCACTGCTTACCAAGCTGCACAGCGCGCTAATTACATACACTTTCTTATCAAGTGTAAAAGTAAATTATTTAGCTAAACAAAATATAACCAGAGAGAGTAGCAAAGGACGGACCAAGATATCTTTGAAGACATAGGAATGGGTGATTAAGAGCAAAGACTTCAAAGTGATTGGTAAGAGTATGCCATACAACAGCGCCAAGTCATAAGTAGCCAAAGTGAAGGGATGAAATCCATAAGGTAGTGTTTAGGGACTAGAATGTGATTTCTAAATTAATATTCTAAACCTCGATATTGAAATTCTGCTTTTCAATTGCAAATCTACTGTTCGGGAAGATAGAAGGATTCTGAATTTGGCTTTCAAAACATTCATGGATGCAAGACATGGCAATTCTATACAACTTTACGAACACAAGTATATCAATAACACACTAAAGTCATCCGTAAAGTAAAAGAAATGCAATATTAAAGTTATATATATATATATATATATATATATATATATATCCAACAAAATTCAATCTCCAAAGAAACCTTCAGATTATCAACGATGGTAGAAAATGAAGTACAAAATTTAACCCTTGATTGTCGACTTTTTGCAATTGAATTGCAGGATTGTCTTCAATATTCAATTAAATTGGCCTTAATATTTCGATTGTTAGCATAGGTTAATCTTGATCTTGGAATATGGGAAAAGGTTGGGAGATATTGACTGAAAAATAGAGAGGGAAAGGGGAGAAGAAAATGATGATGGCAGTGTGAGAAACACACGGGTAGGAGGAGAGAACGCTTTAATGACTGACGAATTCTGAAATACGAGGGGAGAGGGAGTCATTTGAAACCTGACTATTTTAGAAGAGTTGGGATTGTGCTAGAATTAGATCAAATACAAATTTGCAAATGATATATTGGTTCCCAAACACACCATAAGGGTAAGTGAGGATTTGACTGTGGCTATGGATGGGACCAGGTTTTTATCTCTCAGTTTTTTTTTTCCATTACTTTGTCCCTTTCTCGCAGTAGAGTAGTAGACTACTTAAAGGTCATGTTAACCAACATTCTTATGAAACCAAGGTATTATTGTTGTTGTAGAGACTACACATGATACAAAATATAGATTACCCATGTAAGGAAAAGGAGGAGATTCGCAACAGCAAATAAGGACACCAGAATTCAGTTTAAGTACTTACCATGGGCACCACTATCCGGTCAAGGCCAGTCCGAGACAAGTAAGTGTAGGAAAGGAGTCCAATGCTTTGAGTAAAGGTCCTGATCATAAAATAAACACCCATTTAAAAAAGTATAAGCAATGTGAAACATAACCTCCCTCCCTCCCTCCCTCTCTCTCTCTCTCTCTCTCCCTCTCACACACACACACAAACACAAACACTGAAACCCCAAAAACAAGAAATCTTATGTAATTTTCCATAGTAAAAGGCAACCAAGTGTAAAAATTTGGAACAATAGTTATCCCCCACAGCATCCACAGATATGTTAATGCAAGAAAGGGACACAAAGTGTATCGTATCATTCATATGTAATGTGTCAGGACAAAGTGGTTGACTCTTAAGAGTTAATCATGTCAGGTGTAAGGCTTGTCTTGTGTGGAGGATGTTAAATAACATAGATACGAGTGGCTGAAGTTACAATAGAAAATTGGACACATACCCATTTCCAACATTTCGACTGAAGACTATAACATCAGATCCAAGTCTCATGGTGCTGGTCTTGAACCCATTCCCATCTGAAAGATTTTAATTGACAAGTTAAATAAAGCATTTTGACAAAGAAAGAAACAGAGGAAGAGAGATATAAAGCAAAAGAAATTGGATATAGTGTACATCGTCCAATGGCCGTTTTAGACTCCTTGTCTGAAAACCCAAAACTCATACAACGTCGGATTGCGTCTGGGCTCATTCCCCCTCCATCGTCTGCCACAAAGTATCAAGCTTGGATAAATTACATTAATCCGGTAAAAATGAAGAAACAAAAAACAAAGAAAGTGGATCAGAAATATGGTCATAATCATACCTAGAAAGAACAAGGCTGGGCTTCCATCCCTTGGATTTAAGATTTTATCTACAATTACAAAAGAGGCTCCATTTTGTATCTATTAAATTCAGCAAACAAAAATGGCAGATCTTAAGTATCAAAAGAGCTGTTTCTGATGCTTTGTTACGATATTTGCATGAATGTTGTGACAGAAATGATAAAAGATAGGGTTGGAAGAGCTATGAGGCGAAAAAAATATATGATGGTGCCCATATATGTTCAATCTCTAAACATGCTTAAAAGAAATTGTCATCTAATATGGAAGTGCACATACTTTGTTTTCACTAATAAACAGCCATAAAGGTTCCAACCCACCCCAGTTAAAGAATTATAGACCGACTGACTGGCAGAGCAAGAATAACCGGAGTAATGATCATGTCCACAAGCTACAATTTAGTTTATCCACAAAATGAATAAAGAACAAATTGGCCTCAAAACCACAGTAAGCATTTATGATGAAAATAAGAATTTCTGCAATGGCATACTTTCCAAAAGAAGAATTACCTCATCAATCGCATTGTCAAGAAGTTCGGCAATGGCTGCATAATTTAAACAGATAAGAAACTGTTCATTAAAAACTACTCCGTATGATACAAGAAACAAGTACAGCAAAGAAAACCAAACTTTAAGATGAAAATACCTCCAAACGCCCATTTATGAGAAGTGGCATTAGAATGCAGAAATTTGGGGTGAACATGCATATAATTTTTGCTGTCTGCAACAAAATCACTGACTGTGTCAGCTACCCTTAGCAACAAAACTTATATAAGAAGGTTATACCGATAGAACCAAGCCATTTAACGGTGTATTTCTTGTTTAATAATAGGCGTGATGGCTATGCCTCTATGCAAACGAGCATCACACACAAAACTCAATGAATGGAGATAATGATTGTGCTCCTAGCAGCAACCTCCTACTGCAATCATTGACATTTTCAACAAGTATTTCAAGTGTTGAGGACAAAATAAACTATTAACAACTAACTTTGGACTGTTGATTTAGATGCCAGCGGGTCTTCATAGTTTCCAGCCTTCCAGAATTGTCGACAAAGAGGTGCCGGACATATGGGTGAAGCATAGAAACCATCATCTTCAACGGGAGGCGGTGTTGGCACTAACCACCCATTGCTATTTTGAGCAGCGCTTAAGGTATTCAAGGGTTTTATCTCTTTAGGATCTTCAACTCTGGGAAGGACATCCCACCCGGGAGGAGCTGGATAAGATGCGTGAAAATTTTCACGTTGGATCCTGTTAAGTCCTGGTTCTGATTTCACATCACTCATATCAACTTCTCCCATATATCAACACTGCAGTAGTAAGTCCGATGTTAAGAACGGGAACACATCATAATAACCCAAAACCATACCACAATACAATCAAACAAAAGCAGTCAATACACATCGGCTGTGGCCATGGAACCATAGATAGTTCAGCTTCACCCAAAAAAATTGAGCTAAACTGCAGGAATATGGGCTGAAAGATCTAAGAGATGGTTTTGGCTTTAACATCATTGAATGATTGGAATTTTCTGCATTACAACAACGTCAAGGACGAGGGCCTACAGTTTACATGAAGGCTTTTACAAAAGTGTTAATATAGAAGGATGAACATCATAAGGACTGGAGGGGTCACCAGAAGAAGGGAAGTACGCAAGTTTATGTATGTTATAGTAGGGTGTCCACAAAAGAAGCCTGAACAGATATACCCCCTAGAGGCTAAGTTAGTGATACGCTTTGTTCCAAGCCTCCCATCGGCGTTGATATATAATCTTCTTTTCCAGGCCGGCATTGAATTCAAGCTGAGTAGGCATAAATCGAGCAATGCACTAACCCTAACTAAGTCATTACAATTCAAGTTGAAGTTGATTACATCTATCAACTTATTCCTAATGAATTTTCAGGATAATTCAAGTTGATTACACTTATCAACTTACTCCTAACAAAAATTCCAGGATAACTCAAATGATTAATATACGCACAACTAGTAGCATAAATTGAGCAACAAATTAACCCTAACAGAGTGAAAATATTACATCTATCAACTTACTCCTGGCAAAAATTGATTAGGCACAACGACTAACATAAATCGAGTAACACACTAACCCTAAAGAATTCACTATGATTCAAATTGATTACAAACAACTAATAGCATTAGTCATGCAACAAATTAACATCAATCGGAGAGTGAAACCCTAATGTATGCACCTGGAGAAACTGCGGAGAAGGTAGTGAGGTGGCGGAAGCGGTGGCTGCGCGAAAATCGGAGTTTTTCGTCGGAGATTGTTGCGAATAGTTAAAAAAGAAGACGACGAAGAAGAGGAAGAGGAGGAGGAGGAGACGGAGATGACGAACACGTTGCGTCGGAAAAAGGTGAGTTGTCGCAGGCGGGAATCAGAGAGAGATGAAGTCAGTGGGGTTCAGTACATGGCAAAAGATTTATTCGTTCGTTTTTTTTTTTAATCTTATGAACGAGGCAACCCAGCCGCTACCATTTCAAGTCTCAAGTCATACAACTCCCATAAATTGAACCTGAGACCTTGGGTCAATGACCACAAGTTTGAACCTGAGATCTTTGGGCCAATTTCCACAAGTTCGTCCTTTTTTTCGTTTTCGTTTTACATCTCTTCTCGGTAAAAATACTCCTTACCCATATCACTGTTCGTCTGCTTAATAGAAATTATCCGTCTTAAATCTTATAAAACGAATCTAATAGTAATCGAGGTTGCTATAAAGATAAAATATTTGAAATTTTCTAGGCAACAAGTGACATCCAACAAAATAAAGAGGGTTGAACAGAAAGTTAGGTAAAATTTAAGAATAAATCATTGTTTACCCACTTAAATATTACGGTGTATGTTGCTTAAAATTTACCTTGAATTGATGTAGGACATGTTAAATCATACTCAACTTTTTACAGTTTCATACCCAGCTTTCCCAAACTACCCTCCTCATTTTTTTCCAATCAATTTATCATTACTTTCTTTTTTCCCTCTTTCTCTATTTTCCTCCATCAATTCACCCCACGATCTTTCTTTTCCTCGATTAATTTACCCCCACAATATCTCTTTTCCCTCCTTTTCTGTTTTTCTCTATCAATTAATCACCCATCGTCGTCAGTTTTAACTCTAACCACCATTTCCACCACCTTACCTTCAACCACCACCTCTAATTAGGGTTTAAGTAGGAAAAAATCAATATTCCAGCATCCAATTCAATAATGACTATATTAAAAAGTAAATTATTAATAAAAACAATACACGCAATTGTCTCAAATATGAATTATGATTTGTTATGGCTTAATCTAATTAGGGCTTAACCTAATTAGAAATTGAATAAGAAATTAGGGTTTCAAAAAGAAATCGAATACAAAATTAATCAACAAAAACAAAGTTTATTAATAATAACAAAATTAGGCTTAATCGAATACAAAAGTGAAACTATTAATAAAAGCAACAAAATTACTTGTCTTACGTGCAAATTCGGAGAACGTAGTTAGTTTTTTAGGGATTGAGAAAAGAAGCAAAGTGTAAAAATTAGGTATGAATTAGTAAACTTGGGTATGATTTAGCAACTACGTAGCAATTATCCCCTTAAATTTTACCAAAAATTGGAATGTGCCTCCAATCCACCTTAAGTGATCTTTCTGGCAAGATTGTTTGATTTCATGACTATTTTGCCCTCCCCCCAATGATCCCCTCTCTCCTCTCCCTTCCTCGCTCGTTCACTCATCCAAATCTATTAACTCAAAAAAAAACCAAGAACCCTAAATCGACAAAGCTCAAATAACCCAAATTGACGATGGCAAAGTACCTACGGTATATATCAACGTCGAAGTTTCTTCCAAGCATGGGGTATGATACGTATGACGATCTCATAAAATCAGTCACGAATGTCATCAAGGAGCCGGAACCAAAAATGTTTTGATAGCCAAACTCCCAAAAACTCCCCATAAATCAACAATAAATCCAAGCACCGCACTTATGTACGGAGTACAACCCTAGGAACAAGGCATATATACTCTAAGGACTCCAGACCTATGAGATTAAAAAGGGTCGTGTTTTTTTCTAACGAGGGTTTACTCAAACCTAACGACAATTTACTAATTTACCTTTGTCATTTCCCCATTCTAAAAAACAGTTGTTTGATTTCTCTCTCAAAAAAACCCAAAACTCCAACCACCACCCAAAAATGGCAATAACCATCGGAATACCCGACTACTCCATATCATCGAACTTCGTCGCCCTTCCTCCCCCGTCGATGTCTCACCGACGGGCATTCTTTGACGGTTTGATATTCATTGATCTAACCTCTGATATTGTCCTATGCTAATTAATATTTTTGCCAAAATACTGGGGGAATGGGGATATGCATTTATCAATACATTACATAAAAAAGCATTTGGTTCGGTGGTTCCCCGACGTCGCCGACCACCGGCGTTTCCCCCTTCCCGTCGGTGACTCGCTGGAGAGGGCGGTTTAGGTGAGGGGGTCGGGTTGGATGAGTTGGTTGGCTTGGTACGTGGGGTTGGGTGGTCGTAGGCACTGTCGTAGTGGTTGATAGGCTCGAAGGTCGGAGATGGTGGGCGGCTGCGGGGTAGATGGTGGTTGCATCGTCGACGGCCGACGGGACAGGGTGTGGGTCTGGTTGGTGGGTAGGTGTGGATTGAGTTTTGGGTAAATATTTTTAAGGGTAAAGTTGGTAAATTAAAAAAAAATCGTTAAAATTGATAAACCATCGTTAGAAAAAAGTAATTCCGATTAAAAATTTCATATGGGATTCCTCCGCTCAACTCATTAAATGGCAAATCAATGGACTTAACATATCTTAGTGAATATTTGAATTTATGTTCTTCCATTTTCCATACAACGATTGAAGTTTCATCTTCATTATGAATGCTTACAAGACCAAACATATTAATAGTTTTACCGAAAGAAAACCCCACACTTGTATTGCTATCTGTCATTGCGCTCACAATACTTATGCATCTTGGGATTACTCTTGTGAAGTGATTCATAGCAAAATCTAATATTTGGAGATTTGAGAACTGCCACGGGCTTGCAGGTATCTCCCCAAAAAAATTGGTTCTTCGTAGGATAAAGGCACCTAGGCTTGGATAATTTCGTAGCCACAGAGGTATGATTCTAATGAATGAATTGTACCCTAAATTTAAAATTTCAAGAAAGTAGGTCGATTTGGGTTGGTTTGAGCTTTGTCGATTTAGGGTTCTTGGGGTGTTGGGGGGTCTTTTGGGTTGATAGATTTGGATGAGTGAGTGGGCGAGGGAGGGAGACGAGAGAGAGTATTATTGTGGGGAAGGGCAAAATGGTCCTAAAATTAAATAATCTCACAGGAAATAAAACTTAAGGTGGGTTGGGTGCAAATTCTAATTTTTGGTAACATTTAATGGGGTAATTTCTAAAAAATGAAACATTAATAATTAGACAAAAGAGCGCCGAGATTAAAGACAAGGTTCAAGTACTGAACACGTGAGTTGAGTTGGTTAAGAATGGCAACTAAACTACACTAGACTATAGACAACGACTAACTAAGACAAGCAAACGCGAGAACACAATTAAAATTTGGGTATTAACTATATGAGGCAGGACCATGGTTAGGTCGGGTTCAAGGGGTTAGAACTCTTAGAAGGGATCTTAGTGGTGGTCAAAGGCAAAGGTCTCACTCGGTTTTCTAGGCGATGTTGAGGCTCTCGATCTTATGACGACGACGAGGATAATCACCACGGTCTCGCTACAAGGTAAGTCTCCTAGCTAAGCACAAGTAGTCCCAGTATCTAGCCAAAGCATCTCTACTCAAGCCGGAACAATAGATATAGACATACAATGAAAACATGCATTGTACACCACACACCTAACAAATATTCCATCAAACACCTTATATGCACAATATATTTATACTTAAGTCATGTTTTTTTTGGACTGAAGTAGTATGAACTGAACTGAAGTGAGCTGAACTAGGCTGAAATACGTACTGAGAGAAAATGAGTCTCCAAAATCTGAACTAAATTGAACTAAATTTAAATGAGATGAAAAGAAGTTGATAAGAATATGATGATCTTAGAGGAAACCAAGCTCAACCCAGACACCAAGATTTAACATCAAGAGCACATCCTCATCCAATCATTCCCTAATATCCTTGGTAAAAGTCCACTCACTGACCTTAGTAAAACTCTACTCATTTTAAGAATCAACTTTCACATTCACACATCAATCAATAAGGCCATAAAGGCATTCATATTGAATATATAAAGAATATTTAACATAAACAATAAATAAAAAAGTAAATTAAAAATTATTTCCTTTCAAGATAACAATTTTAAAATGTACTCAATTTTGAATTATTTTTTTAAAAAATTTACTCAATTTTGAATTTTTGGTTAAATATAATACCCAAAATTTATCAAAAATTTAAAAATTACTCTAAAATATAATTTTTGGACGAAAATGCATCTAATTTTTTTATGACATATTACTTCACCTCACCCTTTAGCCAAGGGTGAAATAAATCTGGGAGTAATTTTTGAATTTTTGATAGAATCTTGGGAGTTATTTTAACAAAAAATTTAAAAGAGAATAAATTTTAAAATTGGTATTATTAAAAAAAAAGTATTTTTTAATTTACTCTAAATAAAACTAATTAAACTATAGAAACACAAAGAAGAAGAGAATCATACATACCAAACAAAAACAAGAAGAGAGAAACTTGGATTGAAAATGGAGAAATAAGGATCCAAAACTTCAATTACAAGCCAATCTAGGGTTTTGTGCCAATGAGGAACTACAAACCATCTATTTATATGATTTGGGTATTAAGTTGGATAAGCCCAAAAACATGCGATTTGGGCTTGTGACCGGTCGGTCAGTCCAAGCAACAAGAGGAAAGTGACCGGCTGATCACTTTTCATTTGGCTGTGCAGGGAACTTCTTTGGCCGACTGAGCAAACTATTTTTTCTTCCCTTTTAGTTATGTTAACTTTTAAAACCCGTGCATGCATTTTTTTTGTTTTATATTATGCATTTATATCATCTTTTCCCGTCTCGTTATGTCAAATTAAAGTTTACTAGTATTGTCCCCGTGCAATGATGCATGATACGGAGTATTTTTTGTAAATTTATTTAATAATATATTTCATTTTAGGTTTTCAACTATAAATTCAATTCTTTTATTTTTATACATCTAACAATGGTACATTTACAGATGTACCTTAGGTATATATGAAAAAAAAATTACATTGCAAAATAAATCAAAATAATTGAATAATATTTTGAAATGTCATTAATTGTGTATTTTAATGAAAATATCATCTATATTTTTCATACTCCGTATATGTCATCTAACATTTAAAGATACTCACTTTCTCTTTTTAATACAGTAACTATTTTGTAAAAAAAAATGTGTACTGATGAAAAAAATGTATGCTGATGAAAGTTTTTTAGTTGCTATGGTGAAACAATCTCATTGTATGGAACAACTTTTTTTGTATAAAAAAGCTTTTATTTCTCAATACTAAATGAAGGCTATTTTTTTATAAAATGAAGGTTCTTTTTTTTACAATCATTGTCTCAATTTTTCGTCAATATCTCATCAATATTTAATATTTGCTAAAACAAATTAATAACCTAACAATTGAAAAATTTTAATTTAAAAAAATTATTAAAACATTTATTAATTTTTTTAACAAAATGTGATAAATGTTTGTGATGAATAATTAATAAAATTATTAATAAAAGACAATTGAAAAGTTTTTGACAAAAAATTAATAATTTAATTAATTATTATAACGAATTATATACGTACATTGATACGTATATTACCGTAATGTACATATTCGTATTCTCAAATGAGATATTGGCGAGAAATTGAGCTATTGATCGGGAAAATAATAACAAAAGGGTTTAATTTACGTATTGGTAAAGGAAAGGTGTCTAATTGCTTCAATCAAGAGTAAAAGGACTTGATTTCACAATTGAGCAAAGCAGAGGGGCTCAATCACCACTTTCCCGCAAAACTAATTGTTTCACATGTCATATGAACTCACTCAATAATTTAATTTGGGAAGAAAAAAAATCATGGAGAGTTTATTGGTATACTCCGTATTTTGTATGCCTTTGTAAAAATTAAATTTAAAAAACTTATCTCGAAAATAAAATTACAATTCAGATAAATACGGTTTTTGTCACAAAGTTAACGACAAAGTTGTCATTTTTGCATTAATGACAATTAATAGATTGTGAATTTATTTAATGTATGTAATGATTTTTTCCTTCCTTATTTAGAGCAGTGGAGTTTGGAGTGAAATTTTTTTGAGAAAGTTATCCTCCTAGTGAAAAGGGGATTGTATGAATTATCATATATTTTTTTATTCAACAAATTATCGTATTTTTGTATTCCGTATTAGTACATGTTTTTTAAAGTCCAATGAATTAGTGAATTACTGCTAATTAAATTCAACAACTTTATTTTTTAAAAAAAAAATAAGTAGTCTAATAACGGTGAAAATTAAGCCTAAATGCCCCATCCAGCGAACCACCATAGCCAACCACCCCTGAACCAAGTTTGATTCCCACGGTCACCATGCCAACCACCCCTCAAACAAGTTTGATTTCCACGGCCACCAGTCCACCACCCCAACCACCACATTCCACCAACTCTTAAACTCTAAACAATTAACCTAGATAAATAATTAATTAAACAATAATATTACAATAAACAAAATAATTAAGTAACTAAGTACAAGCAATCAATATTACGTCATCGATAATTAAATTACAGTCCATAGTCGAATTCAAATGCGTCAGTTGATTAAGATTGATAAAGAAAATGAGGTAAAAGTATATATTTTATTAATTATTAATTATTTAACAGGATTAAAATGGCTGAAGAAAATACAGTTAAGAAGATGCCAATTCCAACCTACGCGGTAGGAACTCGCATCTTATTAATAGATCCCGACAAAATATCTCTCCTCCACTCGGCTTCGTTGTTGGAAGAATCAAGTAATCGAGGTTGACCTTTTACCCTTTTTTTTTTTTTTTTGTCGCTCTCGATCATCAAATTCTTTTATTTTTGTCTTTTTTGTCGTTTTCGATCATCACATTCTTTTATTTTTTTTTTCCTTTTTGTCGGTATTAATCATCGTTTTTTTGTCGTTTAATCTGGCTTAATAGTTAAATTTCGTTGATGATCGTGGAACTCGTGAATCCTGATTATATTTAACGAGTGATTAATGAACATCTGTAGGACTTAATAATTTTTACATTGAATACACCTTCAAAATGTAAAACGATGTTGTATTCAACTTCTGATCGTATATTTTATCTTGAATCTTGTATACTAGAAGGATAAGCCTTTATGAAATGGCAGAATAAGAACATTTTAGCAAAATTCGTCAGGATTGACTACGACTCATTGCGTTTTTTTACCTTCTTCAAATTTTGTACTCCCTAGTATTTAAAACCATTACCATTCATAACTCGTAAATCATGTATTTTATCTTCGTATAAAGAGTAAACGTAAATAACTAACGGTGATAAAGAATACAAAGCATCGAGAAGAGTAAATTTTGTATGAGACGATCCTATATCTACGCTCATACGATGAGATTGTCTCACATGATTATTTAGGCATTGGGAAATGCCGCCGTGAAATAAAGAAGCGGGAAAACCACACAGTCACACATTCACTCTATAAACAACACAGTAACTGTGTGTTGCCTGTGTATAATGACGTTTCATTTATTTTAACGACACTTTAACTTATTACGCTGCAGCCACCGTACTGCGGCCAGCGTTTCCTCCACCGCCGCCGCTTCCGCCGCCGCCGTCGCAACCGCTTCATTGTCATATCTCGTCTCCGACGATGGAGCGCACTCTTAAAGTAATCATTTTTCTCTCTCCTCGATTCTACAATGTTTTTTTTGCTGATTAATACTGCTGTTGAATGTTGATATTGCTGTAATTTGTTAGCATCGTAAATTTTTTAGGTTTAGTTTCGATACTTTGGTTCGATTTTGAATATTTACCGTTCTAATTAAGTTTTTTAGGTTTAATTTCGATACTTTAATCCGATTTTGAATATTTACCGCTCTAGTTACTGCTGTAGTGCTGTTGAATGTTGATATTGTTGTTATTTGTTATCCTCGTAAGTTTTTTAGGTATAGTTTCAATTCATTGGTTCGATTTCGAGTATTTATCGCTTTAATTACTGTACTTGCTTTGCTTAGAGTATAGAGTGTAACTGTTGGCGTTTGTAGAGATTGCGAGTTCTTGTAGGTCTTATTTCAGAACTGTATGTCAAATTCGAGTTCTCGACGTTCTAATTACTGTATTTGATTTACATACGGTGTAGCATTTGATGTTGCAGTTTTTTTTAGTTTTCGAATGTGTATATGACACTTTAGTTAGGCGTACTGTCTAATTTTGGTGTTTATAGATCTTCTGAGGGTTTCAGCAGGCGTTGTTTGAACAACCTATCTCGAGTCTGAGTGTATTAAATATTTAATTGCGGTATTTTTTATCCGTATGTGTAAACTTTGGTGTATGTAGATATATATATGATTTTAAGTAGGGGTAGTTGAGAAAAGGTAGGTCGACTTTTGCATACATGGCATTTTAGATACCGTATTTGTCTTTTTTGTAATTTGTAGATTTTGATGTTGTGTAACTTTAGAGCACTGTAAGATCTAGTTTGAACGATGCAGCTGGAGTTTGAGTATATGGTGTTTCAATTGCTATATTGTCTTACACATGAGTGTATTTTTTGGTGCTGCAGAAATTCTTTGGTTTCTCAACGTTTCGGCCGTACCAAAAGGAAGTAATTGAGGAAATTCTGAATGGAAAGGATTGTTTGGTCGTCATGGCTACTGGCAGCGGCAAATCTCTTTGGTTTGCCCCTTTTCATCCTAGTCATTTATTTTTCTGAATTTAAGTGTGTTCCCCATTTTTTGAGAATGTTAATGCTAATTGTTTCTTGATGATTTTTGTTGGTAATTGTGGGCAATTATTACTCCGTAACTATTTAGATTTGATGGGCACTAATTACATGTGACTTGTTAAGTTTTTGTTGCTTTGTTGGGGTTACTAATGACATATTGACATTCATTCAATTGTGATTGAAATAACTTCTAACCGTTTGACTAGCTACCATCACCGCTCTCTGCGGATCAAAATAATTTAAATTCCTTTCTTGATGCCCATTCATGTAACAGTAACTTTAGCTGCTGTAGTGACTTCAGGATTCATGTGCCACTTAACTCCTAAAAGTCGATGTTGGTTACTCGATGCTTTGTTTGGTGCTTACTGCTCAGTTTTCTTCCAGCACAGTTTTCGTAATCTTTCTCTCATTCAATGCAGCTATCAAGTTCCCCCTTTGATTGCTGGGAAAACTGGTGTTGTGGTCAGCCCACTGCTGTCTTTGATGCAGGATCAGGTGATTAACCTATCATGGTCGTTACCTGCTTCTTTTTTTGCTCATCGCTTTAGTGGTCAGCTAGCGGGCATAAGCATAAGCATGTCTGTTGACTGTTAGGTAATGGCCCTGAAACAACGTGGCATCAAAGCGGACTACCTGGGCTCTAGTCAAAATGATCGAACAGTGCAGGCCAAAGCTGAATCCGGCAGTTATAGCTTGTTATTCTTGACCCCTGAGAGAGCATTGTCGATTCCGGAGAGGTGACATTTGTGTTAAATATTGCATATATATATCAATTTTGTGTTGTCGGTTATATGCTCTCCGGTTCACACTTTACAATAACTTGAGTATCCATCTTTATTGATTTTTCGCATAGATGAACTCTTGCAAACTTTGAGAAGTCAAAGAGGCACATGTGGAGACTGTGAACTCATTTTATATGGAAGCTATTATGTTTCGATGTTAAACTTTTTTTGTAATAGAGTAATTACCTGTTATGTGCTCTGAAATGATTTGCAATAGGTGCCTTTGTTTTGAGCCGTCCGGTAGTGGTTTATTTTTTCTACCATGCATGCCACCTGAAGGCTGATTTCTCTCTTAGTTTTAGCTGGCTATTGCAACTTCTCTTCCATGGTTCTTGCCCAAGCTCTTCCTTCTCTGTATTGTTATGAACTCATGAACTAATGATCTACAATCTGTTACCATATTTCATGTACTCGTGTCTTATGGTGACTCTTAGGTCTTTTTAACAGCCTACCTGGATATGTCATCACACCAAATTAATTGGTCTTCCTACTTGTGCAAACTTGTTACTGCTTGGCTGATTATAAATGTGTGTTCTTGTCATGTCTATGCTTTCAGCTTCTGGACAAACTTGCTTAAGATTGGAATTAGTCTATTAGCTGTGGATGAGGCACACTGCATATCAGAATGGGGGCACAATTTCAGGTTATTGAGATAGCATTTCATTTCCACCTTTTTATCCGCATTTAAATTTTATGAAACTCTTTTAGCTTCTGAGTTGTCAACACATGTAACGTAATATACATGATCTTTATTCTATCCAAGGGGCCTCTTTTCTGTAGTCCGTTGGATGAATTATTTATTTCTGTAGTCTCATGGTCCTCCAAATGAGAACCGACATATCCTGCTACTATTGTGGTGTCATCTGTGGTGAGACATGTTGGTTACGCAACCTTCTTCTTTGTCCTTTGTCCAAACTTCAAAGCTACTATTTTTTACTATGATAATGTCGGGTAACCCAATCAATCATCAACGAACAAAGCACACTGAAATGGACATAATGTCGGGTAACCCAAGTATAAGTCTTACAGGTTCCCTCTCGATATCAGTACTCAGTTACTATCACACGCCATATTTGGTGATTTACGGTCCAGTCTCAGATATTATCTTGATATACTTTCGTGTATCGTAGGATCTTAGGGTACCTAACTCATGTATATGTACCGGTGATTATCACTGAACGAAACCCAAGGGATTACACCCAATTACTACGTATATCTTTTGTATTTGGTATCTTGATTTTCTCTTTTGTACCATTTTTCCCGAATAGGTCTATGAGTTAGGCTGAACTCAGGTTTTACATAGCATGTCATTCAGCTTGATCCACAGTTCCTGCAAAGTTTGTATTTCTCTTGAATCCCATGTATGTTGTTGACTTCTCTTATATAAAATTTTCCCTCAGGATGGAGTACAAACGGCTGGACCAATTGCGTCCGATTCTTTCAAATGTTCCATTTGTTGGCTTGACTGCAACTGCAACGGAAAAGTAAGTGAGATATAGTCTCTCAATGATTTTTTTGCTTGTTTTATTACATCCATATGTCCTGAAACGTTAGTTACTCTAAATTTGGTTAATATGACATCATCAGGTTATATGTCTCTTCTTACCTATAAGCGAAAAAAGTAATGATGGGTTTGTACTGGAGTTTTTATTAATTTGGACACAATCTTGTACTTCAGTTTAGAACCTTAGCAACTGTCTTGAGCGAAAGAGTAGGTTTCTTCTCACTTTTGATTTTCGAACTGCGTTCTTGCGGTCAGTTATTGGCCGGTAATAATATGTACTGTACAGGGATCATATAGATCTATAGCAGCAAATAGTGACATTGCTTTCTGGCCATTAGGTTTTGCTTATATTCCTGCTTTCACTAACTATTCATGTGCATGGCTGTGCGCATAACTTACTGAACCTTTTACAATATTTAAAATTAATAATCTAGTGACCTGTTCAGGGATAAAAGTTTACCTTATGATACTCTGACTTGCCACTTTTACCGTGGCGTACCCGTATCCATCGAATACGACACGGGTACGGACACAAAATTCATAGCCGGTAGGTATTGTGAAAAACGAACACTTTAGTTTGCCCGAGACGATGGAGCCAGTTAACTGTGGCTATTGATGGGATTATAAACCAAACAAATGAAAGAACTAAGATTAATATACTAAAACTGCAACAAAGGTACCTTGAATCATTAAGCAAATGAATCATGAACAAGTTAAATTGTGATATCGATAATTGTATGTGTTCACTGTGTCCAATTATGATAATGGGTACACTGACCATGTACAAATATAAAATTTGGTAATTGTGTCCTATCATGATAATTGGGTACATTGACCGTGTCCAAAATATGCCGTATCCGGATTCCACGTATCCTTGATTTTATGGCTTAACGTGTCTGGCACAAGGATTCGTACCCGAGCCCGAGCATCATAGAGTCTACCCCAAATCTCCATTTGTTTTGGTAACTGCATTATTTGTTCTTTGTCTTTATGGGGCGTAGTCTATTCCATGATCCCATCGTGTACAAAATCTTTGTGGAAGTCTGTCTACTCCTTTGAAAGCTTAGTCTATTTCTTGAAATTTGTTTAGATGTGTAGATGACTTAGATCTGCATGGCTTACTGCTCTCTTTTTTATATATGTTTCATTATCATCAGATTGTGTAGTTATGGCTAATAGAGTCTAGAGATATAGTGTTTACTTGTTGCTGTTCACTAGTATTTGTGAGAGGCCAACGTCTAAAATATATATCTATTGTCATTCCAGGGTCCGTTTAGACATAGTGAGATCATTGAACTTGAAGGATCCTTACATTGCCATTGGCTCGTTTGATCGTAAGAATATTTTCTACGGTGTTAAAGCTATTAATCGTGGCGCCCTCTTTCTGCAAGAGCTTGTACAAGAAGTTTCAAAGTCAGTGGCAAATGCTGATTCAACAATCGTTTACTGCCTCACAGTTAAAGATGCTAAGGAGGTATTATGATATTAATAGATAGAGAAGCTATTTTCTGCAAAAAGCACAATGTTGTACTTGTAGTTATTGAACGTAGGCTGCCTAGAGTGACAACGTTGCAGGTTGCTTTTCTGTCGTCCTGGGTTGCATGGTTGGGACTAGGATACACACTTCCGTGAACACTGTAATGATATTTTGGGATATATCTAGCTGTTACTGTTATGGTAGGGCTTTTGGCCACTTTTGGTTCCAGAAGTTAAGAATCTGTCGTCTGCCAGGAAGACTTGTTTATATTCTGCATCACACTTTAAAAAGCTCATATTTATGTCGTGTTCATATTTGTACAAAATGGCTCAGACTTAAGAAACGATCTGCATCCCTAATGTTTGTCCCCGTTCTCCATCTAATTGTATATTTAAATATGGAGCCTGTATATGATTTCATGACTCATCTGATGTGAATCATGTGATATCAAAAGTCAGTTGGAGTCTTGGAGATCATTCAAGTGGTGTCATATGTCTTTGAGTCAAGTTCCCAAAGGTGCACCTTCAGATATTAAAGGTCTCTGGCAGATTTTTGAACATTAATTTTTAAGTATACAATATTTCCTGAAATGATATTTCTCTAAGGCTGTGAAAAGGACACCTCCTTTTCTTCGGCAAGGAGTAGTGCATGCTCTGTGAACACGCTTGACTTGTGAGTTGTGATTATTCCTGCTGAGTAAACTCTTAAAACGTAGAGTGTATAAGTAGTATTGCAATACAATTTACTTATTATTGCTAACCATATCAGCTAACACTGTTCTTTGTGTATTTTAACTTTATTAGGTATACCAGTTGCTTCAAAATGCAGACATTAAGGCTGGTATGTATCATGGACAAATGGATAATAGAACCCGGGAAGAGACACATAAGTAAGTACCTAGATTGTATTTTCTTTGGAGCTATATTAGGTTGCTGATGTAACTTATAAGCTAGTATTCGTTGATTTAATTGATTTTAGTGTTAAAGAACGTTAATAAGTTGGCCCTCAACCATCACCTTCATGTTTTGGTTGACAGAACCAGCGTGACCGAAGGTCGCCTGGATTAGTAGCCCCCTCACGAAGCAGGTGACAATGTTCCATGTTTGCGTGTTTGTTCACGTTTGGCGCCTACTGGCCTTTGTTTAGACCATTATCCATGCGTTGACGCTTACGAGCCTCCGTGTGAGGGGGTGTGGGAATATTGATACTGTAATAGTTTGTTCTTAACCATCACCTAAGGTTTTATTTGAGATGATTAATCTAATAGTTAGCTTTAATTTCGATTCGAATAGTCTCGTAGTTTTATTAAGTGTATTATCATAATCCTTAGAAATTCATGGAAATTGGTGTTTTCTCATATTAATACATGTCCCTTTAATATGCAAGATGTTATCTCCCACAAGCTCTGTTATTCTGTAACTATCTCCCAGTCAGACCAAACTACATGTAGCCCCAAATATGAAGAGATATTTGAGAAGTGGGTAGTTAGGTCTGGATGGGAGGGAGTAATACCTATGTGCTTTTTGCCTGTTTGGTCACTTCCCTCTTGAATCATATTATTTGCATTTTTTTCCCTCTAGGCTGTTCATTAGAGATGAGTTGCATGTTGTTGTTGCTACTATTGCATTTGGTATGGGCATTGATAAGCCAAACATAAGGCGTGTGATACATTATGGATGTCCCAAGAGTTTGGAAACATACTACCAGGAGAGTGGACGCTGTGGGAGAGATGGCATAGCTTCTGTGTGCTGGCTTTATTACACGAGAAGTGACTTTGCAAGATCAGATTTCTATTGTACTGGCTTGCAAACAGTACGTTCTTTTAGGCTTTATTATGGTTGCACTTAAAATGCGTAGCTGTTTCTTATTTACCGTTGTCTACGGTCTTTAGGAAAATCAACGAAAAGCTGTTGTCGAGTCGCTAATGGTCGCACAACAGTATTGCTCGGTGACAACTTGCAGAAGGAAATTCTTACTGGAACATTTTGGTGAAAAGGTTCCAACTGAAAATTGTGGTATGTAAGTGCGATGGATTCAACTGAGAACATCTTTTTTTTAGTGCATATCAAATTTGCTTCAGTGAACATATGAGCTTGCTGGGAGAGGTGACACTTCATTAATGATCATGGCTCATATAAATGCAATCACTTTTGTGCTCTTTATTTGCTAATTTTTACGTGTAACTTTTTGGTAATGACCAAAGGTGCCTATGGCAGTGCATTTTTTAGGATTGGTTTTATCTGGCAGTATGTATTCTGAATCATCTTAATTTATAGTAATAATCTTTGAAATCAAATGGTTACAGGTAAGTGTGATAACTGCACCACTACACGGAAGGAGCGAGATGTGTCAAGAGAAGCTTATCTTCTAATGACTTGTATCAACAACTGCCGGGGAAAGTGGGGGCTTAATATGCCCATAGATGTTCTCCGAGGTTCTCGGGTAAGCTGTCTCAAAGAGTAAATAATTGTTGCGGCTGTCTTTTAATGAGAGAGTACGGGTACAAAAAATCGGATATATGTTTTGCTTGATGCCTAATACTTCAATACATAGTCGGTAAACAAAATGATTTATGTTGGTGGCGTGTCATAATATTTGCAGTTCGGCACACAGTTTCCTGATATTTGTATGCTTAAATATAAGTAGATTTCATTTGAGAAAAGCGTGTAACTGTCTTGTGTAATAACTCCAATATCTACCAACAAAATTTGGATTTTTATTTATGTATAAATGTTTATATGTTCCTTCGACATTGACTTTCTTCCTTCTTATTGATAATTTTCCCCATCTTCTTGAAGTCAAGGAAAATTGTTGAAGCTCAGTTTGACAACCTCCCAATGCATGGCCTGGGAAAGCCTTACCCTTCTAATTGGTGGAAGGGTCTAGGTTTGCTACTGATTTCTCAAGGTACGTTGAGTGACTTGTTGAAATGCGCTGTGCTAAGCTATGGATTTAAGTCATTTTTTGTTTATCACAAGTCACAACTTCACCATGATATGCGCTGCGCTAAGCTATGGATTTACGTAATTTTTGTCTGAAGTGATGGAGCAGATGTTCTGTTTTTTTTCTTCTGTATTTTTCTTATTAGTGCTCGTTTACCTTCTCCTTGTTATCTCCTTTGCTCAGTCTCAAATAAAACCATTTATTTGAAATTGTAACACTTATTTGGCATCTTTTGATTAATTTTAACATGACACAGGTTATCTGAAGGAGACCGTTAGTGATGTTTACAGATTTGTGAGGTGTGCTGTCGATCTTTTGGATTGGCTTCATCTGAGTTACATATGTTACTTTGTTGCTCACTGGACTGTTGTCTTTGCAAATCTGTTTCCAATTCAGTGTCAGTGTTAAAGGAGCAAAATACCTCAGTTCTGCACGACCTGATTATCAACCACCCTTGGTCTTGACATTACTCGATGATATGTGCGAGGAGGAGATTGAAAGCTCACAAGGTCAAGCGGGAGGTAACAAAAGTTCTACTCCAACAGATCTTGAAGGATTATCAGAGGTTGGTTGTAGTAATATTTTAGCAGGCATTATTGTATCAGTAGTTACCAAAGTAAGGCCTTGTATTTTCAGCTCACTTCACTTAAGTTAAGTTAGCCTACTTCACTATAGTTCATTAAGTTTATCAGTTAGATGAACCATCTCAACCAAAATCTTAAATTGTTGTTTTAGAGTTGAGACCCAACTAATATACTTACACTCTATTAGTTAAGTCCACTTCAGCCAAAAGAGCAGGGCCTAGATAGTACTCCAATTATCCCAACAGTACAATTGTTTTGGGAACGAAGTTTTAGGAAAAGCCAATAGGGTTGTGAATCCTTTTCCGAAGTATACTAATTTTTTGTCTGTGTAATTTTAAAGGACCTGAAAACTGATGGATGTTGGGTTGGGGGCATTTTGGATAGTTTGGTTATTATATAAAAAACCGTTCCAAGAAAGAAATGTATGCAACTTGTTGAGATGGCCCAAAAAGGAACATGTAAGACCTTGTTGAAGTGATGTCGACGTTTTTGGGATGCTTGATCAATGAAACTTGTATCTCAGTCTCACACTGCTTCACTCTTCTGTTTTTTCCACCAATTATCTTGTGAACTTTGATGTCATATCTTACATTAGGATGAGGCTAAGCTTTATCACGCTCTTATAGAAGAGAGGATGGAACTAGCCAGAGGTGCAGGAACTGCTCCGTATGTTTTCCTTCTTTTAGATTTTATTACATTGACCTAAAAGTTTGGTTACGTTACTCTGATCCTGGGTTTTGTATCGTTAGATATGCTGTTTGTGGTGATGCAACAGTCAAGAAAATTGCATTGGTTAGACCATCAACTAAAGCAAGACTAGCTAATATTGATGGTGTCAATCAGGTATGTATGATATATATGACAGTTTCTGTTGCACTTTTTAAACTTGTAAATGGAGAGTCAAGTTTCACGTAGCAGTTATAGAGGTCAACCCTCTCTGAGCTCTAGATGTTTTCAAAAAATAAAATACCATTTGAATTTCGCCCCGTTCTTCCTTGTATGTTAACTTTAATGTATTGATAGTTCATGTTTCGAAGGACGAAGGTATTTGGAATTTGAAATGAACTTGGAATCTTTACCCATGGAGCTTAACACTATGTTACTCTGACTCGTCTACAGTGTTTGAGTATCGGATTGGACTGTTCTGTGTGAGATTTCAATTTTTTGGTCTAAAATAAAGTGTCCAAAATGTCGTATCGGACATGATACGGTAACCAAGTAAAGTGTCGGAGTAGCATAGGTTTAAATTGGAGAGTCGAGTTTCACATAGCAGTGATAAAGGTCAACCCTCTGTGAGCTCTTGAAGTTATAAAAAAAATCAGGTCAAGCCGTGTTATACTAATCAAGAGCAAAACTACAGCGGTGTTTCTTACAAGATACGAGTACTTGACTAATATGACTATGCGTCTAGATTACTTGCAGACAGCAGTTTCAATTCTCAGTTCTGATACTTCCTTTAATTACTCTCTGAAATTTCTAGCTTTTTACTATCGCCAAGAGAGGATTTAACGTTGTACTATAATATACTGTAGCATCTTGTCATAAACTATGGAGATCGTTTTCTTCAAACAATTCGGAATATGTCACAAGCACTTAACTTATCATTGGATGGAGCAATGACCATACAAACTTTACCAACGAGAAAAGTGACTGCAGCATCAAGCAACCAAACAAAATTATCGCCAGCCAAGTTTGAAGCATGGAAAAATTGGCATGGAAGCGGACTATCCATTGAGAGGATTGCTGTATGTTCTTTTCCTTTCATGTTACTTTCCTTAATACTCATGTTTGAAGATGACTTTTCTGCTTCAGAATGCTTGTACCTAAAATGAAAAAAATGCATTTATATTTCTACTTTGAACATGTTTCACTTAGTACCTCACTTGATAATTGAAATAATAACTATGATAGTATTATACACCGGTCCTGCACAATACCAAGTGACCACCGAAGATGTCTTAGTCTAGTGCTTAAGACAAAGGTATTGTGAACATTATTAGGTCCTAGGTTCGATTCTCCTCCCCCACTATGTAATACCCTTGTGGCTCATTCAAGACCAAAAAAATACCAAGTGACCCAATTGTTTTAACTTGTGTACACAATTTACTACTAATATTTTTTTATAAAATATTGAACTCTAGTTTATTACTCCCTCTTCTCTCTAGAAGTTTTTTTTTACAAGGTTCACCTTTTGCTTTATTCCTTTTTTTGTCTGATTTTTGTGGTTACTATCAATTGTGATCCCACATGCTTGATCGACTTTCATTTTCCACTGCATATTCTTATCTTCAATTTTCACCAAATGGGTGGGGTGAATCTCATGGAGAGACGGGGGAGTATGTCTTACAAAATTCGAGTACTTATCTTTCTCTTTCAATGATAGAACTTCCCTGGTAGATCGGCTCCGATTAAAGAAGGAACTGTTCTAAGCTATCTTCTGGATGCTGCCCAAGAAGGGTTCGAAATCGATTGGCCTAGACTCTGTAATGAGATCGAACTAACATCTGAAATGCTCGCCAGTATAATGGGCGCAGTTAAGAAGGTTGGCTCGACTGAGAAGCTGAAGCCTATTAAAGATGAATTACCAGAAAATGTAAGTCGCAACCAATCCTCTGTTTTTTTTTTCTTTACACATCTTGCTTAATTCCTTCATATTCTACACCTTATTGTGGCATTGTGTCTAAATATTTCGAAACTGCGCAAATAATTAACAACTGCAACTGTAATGATATTAGATAAGCTACTCTCATATAAAGACGGGCCTTACAATGCTGAATTGCGGGATCTCTTCTTTGTCCGATCCTGTGCATTCCAATGAGCCAAGTGAACCATTGGCAAACACCTCTACAAAAAGAACTTGCGGTGATTATGATGAAACATCGACAGAGAATGGCAAGGGTGAGAAAACCGGGCTTTCAGATGCAGAACATGCATCTGATATGCTAAGCTCAAAACGTTCTAAAATCGACCACGAGGAAAGCAATAACTCTGGTTCAATGGAGCTCACTCAGAGTTCTGTACTAGAATGGATGCAGAACTATGAGAATGGAGTAAGTATATATTATTCGATTCCACAAATTATAGTATACAGCCGTTATACCATGCGACAGAGCTTAAATAAAAATACTCCATAGCAATTTATGGTAAAAAGTGACAATCGTAGATTAGTTAAGTGATCCCTGATAGTAAAATAGTGACCACTTTGTACTACTATTGCTCACTAACTAACCTGAAATGGTTACTTTTTACCATAAATTGCAAATTTTTACTTAAGTCACATCATGGTACACTATAATTACTTGATTCAATTCAATGCTCAACCAAAAACAAAAACATAATGACGGTTTCTGGTATCTCACTCCCAGCTAATCCTTTCAGGTTGATTTAGATGAAGTCACAAAGCATTTTAAAGGATTAAGTGACGACGTGAGGAATTTGTTTGCCGACCTGGAGGCCGAGTTTGTTATCTACAAAAAGAATGGCGTATATCGGCTTTTCTGATTTCGGAATTCCGGGTTACGCTATGGACCTTATGGTGTATAATCTGTATATATTATGGGCTGAGTCTGTAAGTTGGAACATTATTGTGGTCTTTTCGGTTGCAATAGATGCATCGGGAAATTTTGTGCAATGTTGGTCATACTTCAATCCTAGATCTATGTTACTCCGACTCGTACTCAAGTATCGGAGTATCATATAGTATGAATGTTCTTTGCGAATCTTTGCAATTTTTTGGTCTAAAATCAAGTGAATGGCGTGCTGTATCGGACTGATATGAATTGGATACATGAAATGGTGGTCAGGTGAAGTATCGGAGTAACATAGTCGTAGACTTGTAGTGCCCAGTTAATGCCTTGATAGTCTGTAGTCTCTGTAATCCAGTTAATGATTTACAGTCTGAAAGTGTATTGATTTTTTCAGCAGTTATTTATCTGTGTGAATGGACTGTTCTTTGACCTTTTTTTTAGACTTAATGACAAACCTTTTTTCCGTAATCGGTGGTGCCAAGAGTTGCAGAACTCACAACGACTCACAAAGTCACAAGTGTAGCACATTTTTTTCTGTTTGTGACGGAGGTATCCGTCTTAAATCTTAAAATGGGTCAAATTCAAACGTGTTGCAGATGGTAGAATATGAAGTAGATTACAAGATGTATAAACAACATTGTATTAATACGTAAAGAGTGTTATTACAAACAATATTTTCTTTACATAAATCACAGTATAATCAAATGTTACACGATAATATAGGAACTTCCTTATACAACACTAATACTCGGTGAAAATTGACAAAATAAATATGCGATTTGGGCATAGAAGGTTAAATCTCGGTCCTAATACCACATAGTGACGACTTGTAACGTATTTTCGTGTGGCGTCACCCACATTAATTGAGGTTAACCCACTTCGAATATAATCGTGGAATCGGAACTAAAACAGATAAACGGATATTTAATGCTTCATGTGATGGTGATAGTGTAGGCCATAACCTTAACCCATAAGGTAGTGTACCTTTTAGTATGGCCTTTGGCCTATAGTATTTCCATGAGGATTATACTCACACACAATAAAAGTATCCCCACTTGTACATTTGATCTTAGCACATCCTACTTGCTTTGAGCTTCTCCACACAATTTGTGTATAATGCCAACAATCCCTACCAAAACATGAATTTGCATTATAATTGTAGTAGGGCTCTTCGGAAGCCCACGCGCCTACTGCGTCGCGTGGACTCCACTTGGTCCCTGACCCCCAAAAGATGTTCTCGCCATATGGCCCACTCGAGTGAGTCAATGCACAATCTCGTCTCCTTTGGTTACCGTACCATTTTGCATAGTTGGCGAGATTACTGCTCCATGTTAACGGCCTTAGGCCGTGTCTTGCGCGCACTATGTTGTGCGCGTATAGAAACTGTGAAACTGATGCTGACGATCTTACACGTCGAGTTGATAGTCTTGGAAACGAGGTTGATTGAGTTGGAGATACAATGTAGGAAAGTATTAGGAAGAGAATTGCAAAGAAAAGAGTTGAAAGGAGTTTCATTGTGAAAAAACAAGGGAATGGTGAATGTAGTTTGTAGTGAGTATTAAGTTGGGAGAGTGTTATTAAGATGTAGATCTAAAGGAGTAAGTACTCCCTAACTACTAAGGAAATGTCCTTTATATAGAGGACATAGTAAATGCAATAGTTTAAGGTTTTTTGTCATTATGGCTTTGGTTGGATGCATTTTTGTCCATGGTTGGCACATGGGGTTGGTGTAGCAAAGTTGAACAATGTTCTATTCCCTAATAGTTTCCACTTCTATTGCATTTTTTTAATATTAATTATATCGGTACTTAGTAGAGGTGATTAAATACGGGTTTGGATACGACATGGAGTGGATTATCATAATTTCTTCGGTTCTGGATGTGCGAGTTCACGGGATAAACCTTTAACGTTGTCCAAATATAGTGTGTTATCGTGTAGGATGAACACTATCTAATGGGTAATTTAGTGTGTGAATTAGTGTAATATATAGTGTGATTTACTATGATAATCCGCAATAATTGTCACGTCATTTTTGCATGACGATATGCCCAATAGACTATTTCAATTCAACGTCTCAACCTGATGATTGTCAAATGTACGTTTTTTTTTTGAATAATGAGATGTTTCGTTTCTATGTTATGAACTTTTCTTCTAACTTTTAAAAATTGTACTAAATTATTTCTGTGCTAATAATCGGATTATGTCATTTTAAATAGGTTAAGAAAAGTAAAAATTAAAACGCAAACAAATAGAAATGTAGGACAAATGATTGATTAACATTGTTTGTATGCAAGTTCCAAAACAATTTGGTGGTAAACTAGGAGTATCCTCATCCATCCTTCATTCTCCATTCTTGGAGAAAAATGGAGAAAAATGGTTCCTCCATTCATGGAGAAATCATTCTTCATAAAGAATAGAAGATATTCATTCTTTCAAACGAATGAAGTGGAGAATGAAAATCGTGGATCCCTATGATAAAAATATTAATATTAAAATAAATTAAGTGATGTGTAAATGAATGAATGGAGTAATGAAATGCGTTGGGACCCACGGGAGAATAAAAACTTCATTCTTGAATGGAGGAATTCTTTTATGATGAAAAAAAGTAGGATAAAAGTAATGAGGTGGATAAGATGAGTCTCATCCAAGAATGAAAAAATCATGAGGATGCTCTAATGAAGCTTCGACTTATTAGATTAATTGATGGTACGATTATTTATCAATATTTATTTAATAATCCAATCAAGACAAAATTAACCATGATATTATCCGAAAGTTTAAATATTAAGTTTTATTACCCTACTAATATAATATGATATTTATTTTAATCTTGCATTAATTAATTTATTAACGTGTGTCCACCAGACACACGCGTTAGAAAAACCGTTTATTTATTTATAGATTAAAGAAGCAAAGAAATAGAAGCATATATTTTCAAACGCGTTTTATGAAATGATTTGATAATGATGATTAAAGGTAACGTAGTCTCTTGGAGTGTTGTTGGAAGACATTATTATTATGATTATTATTATTATAATTTGATCAAAGAAATCGAACTTTATAACATGCATGCTAATGGCTAACTAATTCTTTTACACAATCATTAATTATATTTTAATTTGGTTAATTCATGATTTTTATATATTTATGTTCTGAAATGTGATAAGAATTTGATCAACAAGCAATGATTTCTACAATAGAATAGGTATGTAGATTCATTACCCATTTCCTATTTTGTGAAACTATCACAACTTTGATAATCTAAACTGGACTACTCCGTATGTTATTTGTTTGAGAGAATAAGTTTGGGTTATGTGAATGTGATGAATTGTATTAATTGAATGATTCCTTAATGTGATTAATGAACCATTTACAGACATACAGACTATGCAGAGTATCTTCGAGATACACTCAGTCAGTATATATATCTTAACATCTCCCGCAAGATAGACGACGGTGAGGATAGTCTAATCCTGAAGAGAAGTATAGTGAACCGGGGACGGACGAGGTAGTAGAGCTTTTGTGATATCGTGATCATATCTTGAGATGTTGGGAATCATATCTGATCTTAACATGGGTGTGACGCTATCACTTATGAGTTATGAGTCATGACTTACTTCCTTTTAAATACTTTGTATTCCGTATTTATCTATTTATTTTAATTAACGAGATCTACCGTACTTAGCTTGTTCCATGTTGAATAGGTTTCGATAATCGTGTTACGGTTGATTAATTTGCTTAGGTTTGATGCGTTGTTTTTAAAACAGAGGTTTTGTAAAAAAAGAAGGGCAAACATGGGGAAAAAATGACAAAATATGTACAGTACAATGTAGTAAAACTCGTGTATAAAATAACAATTACGAAAGAGAGAATGGGAGATATGTGAAAGACGGAGAATACCTATTTTTCATCTACAATGCCATTTTTTTTAATCTCTCCTACTCCTAGGAGAAATTAATTACCCACCCACTGGTGGGAGCATAATACCCCAATCAATCCTATCACCTTCCGATAATGTAGCATATTACAAATTCGATTTGTGAAAACCCAAATAACAAAATTAAAATACAGAACACTACGTCCTATCCTCCCCAAGTTCAGCGCATCTACAACTTGCTTGGCGTCACTTCAACGACAATGTCAGAATGATCGTCTTGTCTACCTTCCGAAAGTAACGGAACTGGAGTGGTTTAAGTTGTAAAGAAGATGCGAGAGAAGCACACAACTACCCTACGAAAGTAATGCATTACTTAGGAGAGGTAATTATTTTTCCCGAACAAGAGGGTAAAAAAAGTTACTCTACTCCATATTTCCTATTAACCATGTATTTTGCATGAAAAAGATAGTTTGACCACAAATCAAGTACTCCCTCCCTCCCTCCCTCCGACTTCTTAGGATTGAAAAATAAGAAAGCGAAAATGAGTGATTTTAAAAGGAGGGAGGAATAGCGGGTAAATGTGAACCACACATTTATGACCTGAAATAGAAAAGGGATAAAAGATCAAAATCAGTCCAAAAAGGAATACGTATTAACGATAGGAACTCGAAGGGAATATATTACGAAAATTTGTATGAGACGATCTCATAGAGATACTATACTCCGTACTGTACTTTGTTTGACATGTAAAAAAATCGAACAAAAAACCCCATCAATGTCACACATGAAAGCCCTCCTTTCCCTCCCAATCCCATATCCCCATCTAAAACCCTCCATAAACCCAATTCACAACTCTTGCTCAATTTTCCTCTCAACCAATTCAGTTTTACACCCAACAAAACCCCAGAAATCAACTGAAAATCGAGCAGTAGAGGAAGGCCATGGTGTATGTGAAAAGAAAGAATCTTTGGAGAATTGTAGTGGTGAATTGAAGAATAAATTATTATGGGATTCGAACCGGAAGCGGGTAGCTTAGCTTTAACTGCCCTTTTTGGTAGTGAGGTTAGAAATGGAGCAAGTTTTGATGGGGTGGGCAAATATGGAGTGTTTAAAGAGTTTTCTCAAGATATGCAAAATTTGTATGATAATGATTACTTCAAAGACGTCAACTTTTTGCCTGGAAATAGGTTCTATATCACTTGTTTTCATCAGGAATATGCTCGCGATTATGTTAAGCGTGCATCCACAAAAAGGACATTTCTATGTATGTTGTCTTATGTTTCCTGCTTCCCTTCATTTCATAGCTGATCCTGCTGCTGCTGTTGATCGTAGTTGTAGTTGCAGTTGTTGCTGCTGCGGCTTGTATTCATTTGATCGATTGTTTGTGGAATCCTGGGAGCTGAATGAAGTTCACAGGTTTTGGCTGCATTCTGAATTGTTGCAGTGAATGCATAACTGTTAACTTGCGAGGGGGCGTTTTTCTGTGGATCTCGTTTTACTGCGTAAAGCATACTGTACTATTCTGGCTGCTAAAGCCACATTTTTTTTAAGACTCGGCTATTGAAATGTTGCAGTGAATGCATAACTGTTAACTGGTTAGTCGTACTGTAACTTACAGGGTGGCGTTTTCCTGTGGATCTCGTTTTAGCACCATACCAGTATAAAGCATTACTGTACTATTCTGGCTTCTAAAACCACATTGTTTTAGACTCAGCTATTGATGAAGACCTCAAAAACTTGCAGGTGGCTTTCAGGTAGCGATGCAAAATCGATTGCATTGTTTGGCTGCCCTTCTGAAAATAAGGGAGATGTCCTTGCTGCCAAGAAACTTCGTTCCTTCTTCAAAATTAGCCAAGAATCTGTAAGCGATTGAACATGTCTTCTGTATGATATGATTAGACTGTCTGCACATAAATTCGACTGACGTGAATCTTTCTTTCAACAGGTTGGTTTGCAGTAGATGTGTCCTGAGAAATACCTGCAAGTATCTTAATAAAAGCATGGGTGATCATCCAACCTTGAGACTCGATTCTTTGTTGAGACTTTTAAGAGCATACTCATTGGAAGAGATTTCTCCGAAACACAAACTGACAGACGATATAAAGGCTTGTGTTAGTCAACTCATTCGCGAAGTGATCGAGTTGAGCAAAGGCAGTGAGCAAACGCGTCCATTATAATCTCAGCATATCGAGTTATTGACAGGGTGACTAAAGCAACCGTAATATTTTGATAAGATAGCACGATCAGCCACCGTTTTCTGTTTTTATAACATCATTTTTCGTTTTGGGTGAACGGGGGAGCATGTCGAGTTGTTAGTTTCTGAAAAATGCGGACGTATAATGAAGTGTTGTGTCGTATCCAACATTCAATTAACAGAGTTCATGACATGAAAATTGAAATGAGCTGACCAAAAGTTATGATTTATGAACAAGCAGTTTATCAGTACATTATTTACGGAATGCCTTGTCGAACAATGAGTTATCAACCAGCACTTGATATTTACAGCCAATTTCGAGATCTCTGGCAACAAATCTGATGAAATTGTAAATCAACACTGAAACCAAGTACATTGCGGAGAATTAGACGGCTAGAATCTACATTTCAGGGGCCGAGATTGGCGATAAATGATATTTACGAGAATCTGATGTTTACTGCTCCAGTTTACAGTATAAATCTGACAATGCATTGTAGAGGATGGCAGCTGCAGGAGGTCTAGGTAACGGACCGAGCAGGATATCAGATGCTTTCAGAGATGAATTCCCATAAAATCTAGCATTTTCTTTATGACGAGTAGTGACGATGTTGCTCTCGATTGAACATCCAACAAACGCACCTGCACCATTACAATGTAAATTAGCACATTAAAACATTGTTCTTTTCAGCTTCTTCAGTTCTGTTCCGCACTTCAGCCTCTTTAGGTTCAATTTTTCAGTTGATTCAGCTAAGTCCACTTCAATTGAGTTTAGTTCACTTAAGGCCACTTTAGTTCAGTAAAGTCCGCTTCAACTGGAAAGAGCGCAGATAAATGAAGCACATGCAGAAAATATGCGCTATGTCGCAAAGGTAACATGTCGGCGGCATACCTTTACTGCAGCTGTAAGTATAGCACGCCGCACAGCCTCCATCACCAGCACGTATATCAGCTTCCGCGGCCCGTCCAATAATTCCAGCAGCTGCACTCATACCAGCACCGAACGATATGTGCATATTTCCTCCAAACATCTTGACGGCTTCATTGGTTCGTAATACAATTATGAAGTCTGTGAATTCTCCTCCTACCTACTCATGTTTATAGAAAAATAGCCATAAATGCCAGAACTAGATACGGGGAACGGAGATCATAAAAGAGGGAAGATCAAAGTATCTTTCTTACCTGAGCCCCCCAGCCGAAACCAAAAGAAGCAATAGCAGAAGGAGCAGACCAAGATCCGTCTTTCCTTCGAGCAACTACCAACCCCGTACCAACTTTGTAGGTCATCACTGTACCAACTTTGGCGACCGTAACAATGGCAAGGCCTTTTGCTTGCTTTAAGATAGCATCTGGGATGGACTTTTCCGGAGATAGGGCACCAACCTGAGCATTCATTTGTCCCAAATATAAGCTACACCACATAAAAGTTACAAACTTCACAATAATTTGTGAATATTAATAGTATATTCATGTTCACGTTCAAGGTTTCAGAGGTCGCGTGGATTATATTATCTCCGATTCATTCCAAACTACCAATCAAATTATTAAAGTCAAACTTATATGATGTTGACCTCGATTACCTTGTTATAGCCTTTGAGGGTATTTGTAGTCTTGTAAATCTCATATTCCATAGACTGGCCCCATGGGAAATTAAGCCACGATCGCAGGGTGCTGAGGTCTGTCAAATCATGAGTTGGCATTTGCGAAGCACGACTGACTTGATCCATCAAACACCCTTGCACCGACTCCAAACGCACACAGCAGACATCACAGACCCGTTGTGGGTCGGACTCATGGAACTTCACAGGCAAAAGGCTCCTACCCTTTGAGCATTCATTACAAAACAACCCACCACAAAACCGACAATGATGCCTAGAGCAAATTATAGGGTGAAAACGCGCACCGCACAGCATGCAAGCTGAATTAGAACTATCGGGAAGCCAACGAGGAGGTCCGGCCTCGAGGATCCCCTGAACATTTACTGCAGTTGCTTCTGTGAGAGTTTGTGCCATTTCATTCCAAGCTTGCTCTAGAAAGTTGTCAGTTATCCACGAGATTTGACGGTGGTGAAAATCACCTGAAGCTAGTGATTTGACCTTTCCACCAGCTGCAGCAGCCATTTCGGTAAATATGTCCCACATCGTTAACTCTTTTTCCCCTCCAATAAAATGATTCCAATCCATATCTGCATCGGGTAGGTAACCCCCGTTCATAGAAGCAGATTTATCACCCCAACTTTCATGTTCGGTTCCCGGCAGAGGTGGGACCGAAACAGGTATCCAAAAACCAGTTTCTTCGGAAACGGGGGTGTCGTAGAAGAAGTATTTGCCATTCTTTTGAGTACCCGCGATTGGATTTCTTGGCACGACATCTTTGATTTCATTTTCCTGCACTTCTTGATTTATTCCCGCGGGATTGCTTTCCTCATGTCTCTCTGCTTCCTGTAGAAACATCATTGTTCATATCCAACAGATGCTCAAGCACAAGATAAGCAACCATACTGCTAAATAAAAGCCCACACTGATCTTTCATACTCATACTATTACAATGACTAAACCAAGTATAGAAACTACTCCGTATTGAGGATACCACTCACCACAGATAGGAATTAACCAAATCGATATTGCTCCGCAATCTCTTCCGTTTTTTTTTTTTTTTGGAATTTCTATTAATGGATCGCTCAACGAGACAATCTCAAAATCTAAGCTTGGACCTAAATACTTTATTATGAGATCAGTACCATTAAAATTCTACTCCCTGTGCTCATTTGCTAATATCACAATATTGAGTGACTATCCTATACTACCTAGTTTCATTTTTTTCCCGAACATCCAATCAAGAATTACTCCTAAATCTTCTTCCCTATGTTACTCTGACTTGTCTGCAAGTATCGGACATGATCCAGTCAGACTATCGCATACAACTATTTTGTAAGAAAATTTCAATATTTTTATCAAAAAGTGTCACGTCGTATCGGAAACCAGCGACAGCCAAATGAAGTATCAGAGAACACAACTCCTTATCCTTTTCTAATTGGCATATCAATCCTCTACATCCGTTCCACTTCCGAATCTTAACTCTCATCCTCCCACCATTTTGGATCTCCACCATCATCAACCAAGACTAACATCAATTAAATTATGTCTTTTGATCAATTTTTACTTGACATAATGACGAGTTCACAACGTTTAATCGAAGTCATTCTCATCCTACTTTCGAGCACGCTATCAGAATCATTAATTGAAAAACATCTTATCCAACCTTCCTTCAAGCTTATCTATACTTTCACCAATCTAACAAGGAATCATAAACCTCCTTTATGATCAAAACTCAAAGCAACAATTGAGAATCACTTCAACCCATCAAATCAAATTTCTTACCAAAAACATCAGAATTCAGGTCATTAAACAGCAATTCAAGCAAGCTGCTACCAAATTAACAGCTGAAAATTTTCATCATGCATTACAATTACTCTAAAGCAGCAAAATTGAATCAAACCCACTAATTAATTATCTGATCAAAAACTAATCTGGGTACTAAAAATTAAAGTAGAGGGAGCATTGAAATTACCTGGTGAGGAAAAATCCGAGGTTCATAATCATCAAGTTCGATTTTTGGGTACTGAAGATGACCCTCCATGATAAAATCAGCCGTAAGAAATTAGACCCACCATGGAAAATGAACAACCCAACAAAAAAATTTATTCAATTGGGAAAACCAATATCAAAATTAGAAATTAATTAGTTGATAAAAATTGATAATTAGTAGTTAATTATGATGAAAAATATAGTCCAAGTATGATTAGGATTGAAGTTGGATGATTACAGATGAAAAGAGAGGGAGGAAGAAGAAGAAGAATCTGAAGAAAAAGGAGTAAAATTGATTGACAAAGGAAGCAAAAGGGGGCAACTCACCATTGACGTGACGTGACGTGACCTGTACTTAGTACTTAATTAAATGATTAAATCCGATAGATAGATAGATTAGGTCTTTCGGAATTACGTCTCCTAATTCATTACGGAGTATCACTAACTTCAAGTCGACTCGCTTAAATCTCGTCTGAACATGATATATTGATATGCATACATGTAACTCGGTTACATATATAAATATTACAATTATTTTAAATTTTATTGTATTTTTTGACGAATGTTTAGAAAGTGTCTTAAATAGTACACAAAATCATAATAATCTCGGACGAGTACGGCTGACATGATGATAAATGGAAGAATCGTTAGGTGTATTGACCGAAATGCGTGTGTCCAATTGTCCACAAAATGACTAAACCTATTTAAATTTTACGTATATTTTTTATTCTTTAGATAATCATTGGGAAAGTGTTCAAGATATTTGGGCTGCAAAACGATTTTTTTTGAATGCATAAATAAAAATAATAATATGGGGATTCATAATGAGGCGTGGCGTAAATTGCGTACTTAAATGTTATCGTGTCATATATTCCGTATATTTTCCTAATTATCTTCGTTGAGATTTGGAAGGAGTCGGGTCGAGTCAATTGTGTCATTCTTGCTTGGCATAGACCCAGAACTGATAGAAGACTCAACCCATGAACCATCCATTGACATACTCCTCTCGACTCGATCAGAACTCGAGCTCATTGAAGCCGCAGTCTGGCTCTCGACCGACAATCTCTCGAATGCTTTACGCCTTAGTTCTTCATCGTTGGACTCGGCTCCAATAAGCCGTCTGACAATCGGTGCTTGGACGGGTATTTTCCCGTCAATCATCTTCACAACCGACGACATTGTCGGCCTAAGAGTCGGAGACGGGTTGGTACATAGTAAGGCTAGGTTTAGCAATGTTTGGGCTTCCTCTTGTGGGTAGTTTGGGCCTAGACTTGGATCCACAAGCTCTAAGAGACTTCCTTGCTCTTGTAACACATAGGCCTGAACAAAAAGGAATATAAAGTGTCGGAGAAACATAGCTCGTGAACCACAAGTAGTACGGAGTAGTATTAGTAGTAAGTTTAATTACCCAATCGAGAAGATAAACGAACTCGTCTTTCGGCCTATAACTTGTGTTGCTTGTTCCACTCACGATCTCAAGCACGACCACTCCAAAGCTATAGACGTCGGCCTTGTCCGTGAGGTAACCCCTCATTGCATACTCCGGAGCCATATATCCTCTACACAAGAGTTCCGAAACTTATAAAATATTTAGATCTAAATAAATGTTGCTAAGAAGGCAGTGAACTCACATTGTTCCGGCAATTCGAGTGCTGATATGAGTATTTTCCTCTTCATCGAGCTTAGCAAGGCCAAAATCCGAGATTTTAGCGTTCAAGTCCTTGTCAAGCAAGACATTAGTGGCCTTAATGTCCCGGTGAACGATCTTGAGCCTCGACTCCTCGTGAAGGTATGCTAACCCCCTCGCGATTCCTAAGCATATCCTCCTCCTTGTCGGCCAGTCTAACCGCAACTTCTGCTCCTCCGTGCCTATCAAATTAATGACCTTATGTAAGACCGTCTCATATTAGTCTAGCTAGGGCTCACAAAACTAAGCCGAAAATGACCCAGCCTCAACTGATTTGTCCCAACTCCCTATGGAGCGAGGGTTAGAACCTAGAATGACTCAAGAAAGAAAAACTTGCCGAAAATGGCGCGAGCGAGAGAGTTGTTTTCCATGTACTCGTAAACAAGCAGGAGCTCTTTTCCTTCAATGCAACACCCATGAAGCTTTACAAGGTTCGGGTGCTGTAGAGCCGAAATCATGCCTATCTCGTTCACGAATTCTCGATTCCCTTGCTTCGATTTTGATGAAAGTTGTTTCACAGCAATCACCTTTCCATCCGCTAATATTCCCTACAATCGCCAAGATGGATGTCGAATGACAAAATCACCAATAATAACACCAAAAAAACCTCCTTCGCCGCATGTACACAGTTTACCTTATATACAGGTCCAAAACCTCCTTCGCCGATTTTGTTTCTGATGCTAAAGTTATCTGTTGCAGTTTTAATCTGCTTCAAGGAGAAATAGCCTGTACCTAGATGTCGGAATTCTGCAATATACAGTATACAATAGCATTAGCCTGACTCTTTCACCTTTTGAAACTAAATTCGAGAATCACCTTCGTTTTCATCCGCTTTTCCACATAGGTAACCTCGCATCCAGAGAATCACCAAAACTGATACAACAACGACAAAGGAGGCAATCACAATTCCTGCAACAGCGCCAGCAGACAATCCCGTGGTGGCCGTGGATACTTTGAAGTCTGCAGAAGCGAGATTTACTTGAATCAATAAAACTTTCATCTGAAAATAAACATATCGAAAAAAAATAAAAATTTTTATAGAGAAGATATTCATTCTACTCACTGGATTTCACAGAGATCGCTGATAAAAGAGGGCCATATTCGCCTCTATAGGGTAAAGCAGTCGTTCCCTGACCCGCCCAATATAAAAAGATCTCGAGTGTACTGTCGTCAACTTCAATATTCTCAAACACCTTAGTGACTGGCTTCCCTGCACCTCCTGCTGTTGCTGCTATGTCAAAATCCTTCAGCACCACTCTCCCCTTCAAAAAAACTTGAATAATTTACCAAAAAACTCGAATACTTTACAAAAAAATGTTAAAAACAAGACGGGTTTAAGAATACTCGCAGTCATGATTTACCTGAATAAAAGAACTCGAATAATTAACAAAAAAAACACAGCTAATTTACCAAAAAAAAGACGGTTTTGATTGAGAGTAGTTGAGGACATGATTTACCTGAATTGAGACGTCGAATATGCGTCTGCCAAGGCTACTATAAGTTGCATCAGAAGAATACATTATCTCAGCAAAGTGCAGTGTCACGGTGTAACTGCCCTTCAACAGACAAAGGCCGTAATACTTGAGCGCAGTAGGGGCTAAGCGAGCAGTCTGGAAAATACTGCCTATACCAGTCACAGAATTATTATTATTATTATTATTTGATGTTTCCGTGGCTACAAAGTTGGCAGCGTCGGTGTACAGAAACACTCCGGTGCTACTGTAAGCCCAGTTTTCTCCTCCCGATGAGATGAAAAACGAAGGCCCTCCCGGGCTGGAATCCTCTTCATATTCATCACCTTCGAACTTCGTCTTTTTTCCACCGCAATTTATAAACAATGAATGATCTGCAGGTTTGTATATATTTGGTCGTCAAAAACCCGACTATGACTCTTATGAGTCTTATCTAGACCTGTCAAAATCTAACCGACTTGGCTCGAATCTTGACCCACGAGTCTAGACCTGGCAAAACGCAGTCATACCCGAACCAAAGATCTGAAGTTGACCCGTTTAATTTCCTGAACTGACCCGAATGTTTACTACAGCATACAAACGGTATCTCTAAAAAAAATAGTTGCAAATATGACTTGATCCGACCTAAACATGACCCAATGCTTATCAGTTATCGTCCCAAAAAGTGGTCATACTTGACCCTGACCCGATTGACTCGTTTGCTAGGTTTACCCGGCCACTACCTGTTTGACAAGGGCCCAAAATGACTAGTTAATGTAGGGTAGAATCCGGACTCGACCTGATGGGTCAAAGATAAGTCATTCAAGCATTACTAAAATATTTATACTCCGTATTTATATACTCTATGCGGCTTGTGTGACACATCCGACAGGCCGGCTCTTGTCCATTACATTGCACCCTCAGTCCCTGTATTCCGATACAGAGAAGGAATGCGTAAAGAATCAAGTGATGGTGGGTGGGGTAGATGCATGCTTACATTGAGGCTTAGTGCTGCAAGGAAGGCCTTTCAGCATGCACCAACTACCTCTGCAACATCAAATTCCATACAAAAAACTTCACTGTCAGTGTCAGACAACTGTTGGTCTCCTCATCAATTAGCTAACACAAGGAATGATTTTCATATGAGCTTACGGGTTGGGGTTGGAGTTGGAGTTTGAGGATGAATGGCTTGAGACAAAGTTACTGTCATGCAGTAAAAAACAAAAAAAAAGCGAGTTAAAACTGAGGAACTTTTCAAAATGTAAAAACTCGAAAACTTTGTGCAGTAGTAACTTACATATTTGACTGCTGGCAACTGGCTACGGATAAGCCAGTGAAATTGTTGTAAGATACATCACTGCAGTAAAAACAGCATGCATTGAAGTATTGTGCAGGGTTTAATAATAGCAATACATAGATGACAGGAAAGAATACCGACAATTTCCGATTTGAAGAGTTTATGGATCTAAGTACCTAATAGGGGGAGGGGTGAATCAGGTACTTTAAAATTTAACTCAAAACTTTATTAATTAAAGAGAGTTAAGCTAGGTGGATAACTAAATAAATGAAAGAACTGAAGACAAGTAAATGTAACTGCCTTGGCAAGGGGTCAGGCCACATCGAGTAAATGTCGCAGTATGGTAGATTGTTGTCAGACCGTCTATGTTTTTCTTAACCGAAGGCAATGTTAAAGAGAAAGGTTACAGTCATACTGTTGCAAGCACTTTGAAAAACACGACTAAAACTAATACTGATCCAAGAACTCTTATCTTAAAATACAAATTAAATAGGCTAAGTCATCGTCAACAAACCCAACATGCTTGCTGTTCAGGATCCAACTTGGTAACTGTCCGGAAAACAAGTTGTTAGACAGAAATCTGCAACCGAGTGTAAAATCAATGGTCAGAAAATGCAGGAATTTTGCAACAGTTTCAGATTTCAGGAACATGCTACTGATTTGTGTTTTCACTTACAAGTTTACGAGAGGTACTATGTTTTGGATTGATTCAGGAATGGATCCGCTCAGCTGATTGTAACTCAGGTCTCTGTTACAGAAAAAAAAAACGCGGTTTGAGAATGGAGTCGATTGAATGCTACTGCAATATATCAGAAACACAGGCAGTACAGTTTACAGTTCAAAACTTCTGTACAGCATCAGTAATGCACATCAGAAAAGAAATGATACTCACAAAGTCTTCAGCTGCGTCAAGTTTCCGATGTAATCTGGGACTTGACCAGTGATTGAGCAGTTCCTCAGTATCCTGAACACAGACGACAATATCAGGCATTAAAATCCTACAAAAAACTACTTAGTCTCGAGTTATGCACGAATCTTTACTCCGTATATGATACTCCAACTTACAGTTCCTTTAGGTTTGGCATGCCTGTCAGGTTTGGGAAAGTTAAACTTGCAGCATTCAGATCGGAGATTCTCCTACAATTCAACGACAGTCAGTCGAAGAATCGAAAATATCTCGCTTTTCTAACACAAACAAATAAGACATTCTATACTCACAAATTGATCAAGTTTGTCAGACTGGACAAGCTAGATGGAATCGGTCCCGTCATTGATGTACCTTGAATATCCCTATCAATTTCCATAACATCTTAAAAATAAGCCCATTTAAGTGTCGAACTGTCGATATCACAGCTCAACGTACTCACAGTGTAGTTAGGTTAGCCAGATTGCCGAGAAAATCAGGTATTGTCCCGGAAAATGCGTTTCCGTTGAGCCTCCTGCATGTAATTCAGAAGCCATTTGAGACGAAACGATATGAAGACTCGGGGGTAACTATAAGTATAAGGCTTACAATTCGGTGAGTTTGTTTAGATTGCTGAATGTATCGGGTAATGTTCCGTTAAAGAAGTTTGCAGCAAGAACTCTGCAGGAAAGAGCAGATGCATGTTCTGAAATCGAACTGAATGCATGAAATTGAATGGGTGTCTGCAATCATCAAGAAACTGAAACTCACAGTTTTTCCATGTTTTTTAAATTTCCAAATGACTTTGGTATAGATCCTGAAAATCGATTGTCTTCAACTACGCTGCAGCAGCAGCAGCATCAGAATTGACTTAACAGCCGCTCATATACATACGTCTTAAATTTATAACGGGTCTGCCTTTTGACTCGCCCGTTTTAAGTTGAAGTACATACGGCCATTAATACTGTAAGTAAACTAGAGGAATTACTGACAATTTCTTTAATGTGGTAATCTGACCGATTTCATCCGGAATTGGGCCGGAGTTCCGATTTCCTGTCAGGCTGCTGCAATGTACATACAATCACAAATTCACACATGACAAAGGGGGATGTCGATTCAGATCAGGTCAGGTCAATTTGGGTCACCCCTTTCTATTTTGGGTGGATTTACGAAAGTTACGGTAGAAAATGGGACAATTAAATTGAAATGAAGGAGTAACAATTTGCATAAAATACATACTATGTAATTACACAAATTGTTTCAACTATGGTTTACTTACAAAAGAACTAATGGGATCCTTGTAAGACTCTTGGGAATCGGTCCGTTGATAAAGTTTCTCGATAAATCACTGAAAATTTCAAAAAATAAGTTAAATTAATAGTGTAACACTTTACGGAGTACTGCTATAAGTTAATTAAATACGAAAAGATTACGAATACACCGAGTGTATGAATGTGGTCTTACACCACCATTCACAGTTTGCCACATATCCTCCTTGAAGTCATTTATTTTCCTTAGATTCCCTCGTTGATTAGCCTTTATTAAATGCATATTCTTTAATCTTAATACTTTGATTAGTTAATAATTAAGTTAATGGTTTCAGTTTTTTTGGTATTGCATTTTCTGTATTTATACAATATTGTATATTTATATGGCCTATATTTATACGCCTTATATAATTGTACGTATTTTTATATTTTTGGCACATGTATGTATATTTTTAGAATTTATTTGTATTTTGTCTACTTTTTTTATGATTTTATTATACGATTTGTTTTTCCCTCCCCTTTTTTATACATCAGTCGGTTACTTTTCTTAAATTTATTTATTTGTACTTTACGCTAACGATGTAAAAAGTACTCCATATTATTATTGTTGTATGATCATTTTATGATATTATTCGTTGTACGGAGTAATTAGATTTAGTTTCCAATACACTAATTTGTTGGTTAGTATATACTCCGTATAAACATAATTTATTCGAATGACGTACACCTTTATTATTAGTCATGTACCATGATAGGATTATTTGTTCTACGATATTATTACGTAAAAAATATTTTTCATAGTTACATATGTAATATGCATATGTTTTATCTTAATTTTGATATAATTTATAATTCTTATAGTATATGATAGCACTTATTACTACCTTACCGTTTTATTGACACGTACATTTAGTTGCATTACTTCATTCGTAAAATTAAGCTTATTCTTAGTCGATATGACATGCTGCGTGATATGTAATTTTACGATATATTAACTCTTACTCCGTATTATTCAATAACCCTGTTTCGTCAAGTGACACCTATGTGATTTTGAATTAGAGTACTATGGATCTTATTATGTTTAAGTATATGCGTCTGTAGCTTACGGATCAATTATTTTAACCTTAAAAAATATGAATTCAATTAAAATGGTAACATTTAAATTTACTTACGCAGAAATATTTTAACCCTTTATTTCAATATTTGCTTGTGTTTAATAAATAGGACTAATATTAGAAAAACGGATGGTATAATTGGAGTACGAAATTAATTCTAGTAACCAACCCAACAATCAACTGAACAACAGTGTATTAGAGAAATAATTTGTACTTTAGTTACATTTCACAAACTGTAGCCCGAGAAAAAAAAAATGTAAACTTAAGAATTTACAAAATTAAAAAATTTAAGAAAATTAAAATTAAAGAACAAATATTTTTCACCCGTATACATGTAGAATACACCTAATATAGTTACACTATTAATTAGGTGAGAAAGTAGGTGAGAGTTAGAGGTGAGAAGAGAAATTAATGAGGAATCTTGTAAAAAGTAAATCCCTTTTGAATGGACAAGTGACATACCTACATTGGTGGTGTACAAAACTCTCATACAATGAGTGTATCTCTATCACTTGTCAATTAAATAGATACGAGTAAGATTTTTGTTACGTGATCTCATTTACTGAGCACACAATTTGACCCGTTTTATTTTTAACATCTTAAATTATTCAAGAATGAATGAAGGCATGAAGTGCTTACATTTCTGTCAAATGAGTAAGGTTTCCAAATTCTTCAGGCACTATTCCACTCAGATTAAGCCCCTTCATCTGACTATAGTCCAACAAACAGAAACTAATAATAATAATAATAATAATAATAATAATAAAAAAAAAAAAAAAAAAAAAAAAAAAAAAAAAAGTATCTCGACTGCCCTCTAACTTCTTGTAATTTATTTTGGTGTTTAATGCAAGTTCCGTTTAAAAAAATAATAATAATAATAGTATGAACTGGGTAAAATAAAAACGAGTCAGTCAGATTCAGTAAGATCAATTTAGATCAGGTCATTTTTACTTTTTAGGGTAATAAGTAGGATCAAGTATTTCCTCCGTTCATAATCTTTCGACTCATTTCATCATTATTTATAGAGTAAATTAGAAATTACTTTCTTCAAATATGCGTTTATTAAAATTTACTCCCTTATGATTTTTTTTTTTTAATATTTTACGCCTAAAAAGATGCAAAACTTCAAAATTTACTAGTAAATCACTACTCCGACGAGTTAATTCGTAATTCGAAAGTCGAAATGAGGATGGGGTGGGGGTGGGGAGAGGGCGTACTATTAATGAAGGCCATTTCGGTAAGTAAAATCATAAACTCATCGTAATAGTGATTTGCAAGTAAATTTTGAAGTTTTGCATATTTTTGGGTATAAAATATTAAAAAAAAAAACAGAAGGCAGTAAATTTTAATAAACACGGAGTAATTTCTAATTTATTTATATTTATATGAGGAGTATTTTAATGAAACGGGACAAAAGATACGGGACAAAAGATAGTGAGTACGTATGTTTTTTTATTTTTTTATTTTATTTGAATAGGTGAGATGAATTGGTGGTGAGGTGGGGTTTTGAATTTGGAAGTGAGAAGTAGGTAGGTAGAGGTAGAGGTAGAGGGTAGAGGTAGAGGTAGTGATTAGTGAAGGGAGGAAGCAGACGTACGTACATAGTTATAACATGGCAAATGGTACCGGAATTAAATGAGCAATCACAAGTGACATTGCTAAATATTTTGGCAGTAGAACTAATTGTTTTGTTGAAGGTAACACCTCCATCACTGCATGATTTTTGGTTCATCCCCTCCCAATAACTGTTCTTCAGTTTCTTCGATATTATTTCCAACGTTTTCACTGTTTCAAAACGTACATAATCAAATAATGTCAGTATATCATCGTTAGAGACGACCAATATACAGCAACATCGTGTAAACTGATACGTATGCCATGTCTACTAAAATGACCGACCGATCGATCGATTATAACTAACTCCATCCTCCAGTATTTGAATATTTAAAGAGACGATATTTGTTAAACCCGCCTCAAACTCCCTAACTTGTTAAACGTATTTATGTGTGACTGTGACCCGACACTTATTCGTAAGGTTAATAATCTAGATTCTAGAGTATTGAACTGATGAACTTTCCTTTTTCCTAATTCCTAGGCTTTAATTGCTTTACCTAAAGTTAATAAATGCTCTTTTTTGATTTTTCAAACAAACAAGTGCATTAAAACTACTCCTACATACGAACCTAATCTACAGCAATTATTGTGTACAACTGTTGTACCATGCGACAATAGTAAAAATTTGCAACTTACGATAAAAAGTGATCATTTTAGGTTAGTTAGTTACCACTTTCAGATAAATAGTTACCACTTTTTCATATGAAAACGTGGTTACTATTTAACTTAAAAGTGGTCACTAATTAACATAAAGTGATTACTTTTTACCGTAAATTAGGCCGTCGTACGGTACAATGGTTACCTACTACTCCCTCCGATTTTTATCTATCTTCCCCTTTGGTTTTGGGGAAGAAAATAAGGGTGTAGGAATGTGTGGTTCAAAATAAAAGAAGGAAGAGAGAGAAATGTAAGGTGATTCTAGACCACATATTGATGGCCTAAAATAGAAATAGGGAAGAAAGGGTGTTTCAGCCCAATAAAGAAATAAGGAAGATAGATAAAAATGGGAGGGAGTATAATTTTGTGTCTAATCTAATGAAAAAGCTAAGGTTGAATGATTGATTAGACAACAAATCGTGTCTCTTTTGCTACATAATTATTGATGCGCTCAAAAGGACTTTTCAATGTATTGATTAGAATAGACAGAAACTCAGAAACTCAATTTCGAATCTTTCCTTCTTCGGATAAATATAGTTTAAATATCGTTAAACTCAACATGACTCGCTACGACGTTAGCTACCTAGTGCGAGCTTACTAATATTACCGTTACGTCACTTATTTTGAGTATCAAACGAAGACAAATGTTGTAATTAGAGCTAGACAAGCATGGGTCGGGCTTGGTACAAACCAAACCGCCCTGACTTGCGACCTACCCACCCACATGAAGGAGCGAGCCGAACAACATTGGCTACTGAATCCTAGACCAAGACCAAGACCAAGACCAGGGCCAATCAGTAAGGGGTGGAGGCACCAGTTAGCAAGACCAAGACCAGGACCAGGGCCAACATTGGTGATGTCCGGTGGCCCATATGGGTTAGGAGACGGGTCGACAGGCCACTCAAAAGTAGGCCCGCGGAGCACATGACGAAATAGACAAGACTGATGAAATAATTACCACAAAAAGGGCTATCAACCCATCATCTATCGTACGTACAAGTCTACAACTATGAAAATGGAGTCTTCTTAATTATTTTTTCTCTCCGTTACCTCTAAATCTCTAATACAATAATATAATATCATTAATTATACTTCACCTTATCAAAATTGAGTGCTGTTTTTCGTCGTCGACATTTCAGCCACGTCGTCGGCGCTTTTTAAAGTAAAAGACGATCTTGCCCACGCCTTACCCTTGCCTTAATTAGATTAGTTAACTAATGTTACGTAATTTTAGAAGTTAGATTAGTTATTGAAACTCGTTAATGAAGCGATTTTTTAATTTTCCAAACCGTTCCGTTATTATCTTGTCCTTATTATATATCCACTCAAACTCCACTCACCATATTTAATTTAATTTTTTCTCACTTAAAAAAAGCGTCTTTTCTTTAGAGAAACCCGACTTTTCTAGAAACCCGACTTTTCTAGAAATTAGGTTGTCGGCGATTTTTAATGTGAAAAGACAACAACGTCCTTCCCTAATTACATTCACTAACTTTGTTAATGAAATTAAAAAGTTTAATCATGTTAATGAAACTCGATAATAAAACGTTTTTTTTTTTTTTTTGAAAACCGTCATTTTATTATGTTACGGATTATGTTATATTATATATCCTCCCCCATCCACAACAACACTAATATTATTAATAATATTAAAATTGTATTAATAGGCGATTTTAGGAGGTTTTAGAATCAAATATAGATAATAGTTTAGTAAGGTTTGTCAACAATGTTCAGTTGGTTTAGTGGTGAAGAGGCTCATTTGTCTTCAAGAGGTTGTGGGTTCGAGCATAGCTAATTTGTGTGTGATATATACCCTAATTGAGTAGTTATTGTTTTCTATATTAGATTTTGGTATCGATTTGGCTGATGGTGGGATCGATTTCTGCGAAATATAAATTTCCTAAACATATTCCCGGGATACATTGAGACACGTGTCTCGGAGACTGTTCAATAGTCCAAAAACCGACATTTCAAATTAGTCGGGAATATATTTGTTACGTTAGTTATGAAACTTAATTAAATTCATTAGAATATATTACATAAGGGTAAAAGAGTTACGTTGAGATACGTGCCTCAAAAACCGTTCAAGAGTACAAAAACCGTAATTTTAATTTACTCGGAAATATTAATTACATTAATTAACAAACTTAATTAATATCAATAATCATAATTAGAGGAAGGGTAAAAGAGTAAATTCACGTATAAAGCGCCGACGACGTGGCTGAAATGTCGACGACGAAATGTAGTAGTGTCAAAATTGATCTAAAAGTCTTTTTCTTAACGGAATTACTTTTTCATAATTGTGTATTACTCAATCATCCCTAAAATTTCATAAATTTTCCAATATTATCCTTTCTCTCCTTTTCATCATTTTTCTCATAAACTAAACCCTAATTTTTTTCATCAAAATTAATTCTCGTCAATTCTAAAACTGATTCCATCAATTATTTGCGAATTAAATATGAATTATAATTTGTTAATCGATATTTTATCGTAAATTAGTTTTAATTCATTAATCAAGGGATTCAATTTAGGATTAATTGGGTAACATTGAATTTTAGGATTTGGGATTTAAGGCTTGTACGTTTTTTTATTTATTTGAATTGTATTATTATTTAAATTGTATTTTCTAATTTGAATAGAATCGCATTAATTTCATCTTTTTAATTTTGTTATAATTTTAATTAATTATGGAGTATTAAATTTTGATTTTAATCTTGAAAAAATAATAACATTAATAATAATCTTTTAGAAAAAAAACCCAAAAAAATCGAAAAATAATTGAGATGGCCGGAGTGGTGGTGGTCGGCGCAGTGGGCCGAAGTGGTTGTCGGCGACCGGCGTGGTGGGGTGGCGGAGAGGGATGAAATTTGAAATTTTGAGATATTTTTCTCTCTAGAAACTTATGTGGGAGAGGGGGAAATGAGAGGGATAGCGTAGTAATTTTGAGGTAGGATTGAGTAATGTTAAAGTATAAAAAAGTATCACCCTTTCTTAAATGGGGCTAAGAAGGAAACTAATTACAAAAATATGGTGACTTTGAAACTATTTACAAAACTAGTGTCCACCTCACCAAGAAAAAATAAAAAATTGCACTTTAGTCCTTTCTTTCATTTATCCCTTTCATAAACTTAATTAACAAAAATAGGGTTTATCTCCTAGCGCACCAAAAAGGTAGCGACTGTGGGTTCCTTCGTTCATTAAAAAAAAAACTTAATTAACAAAAAAACAAAAAAAAAACTTGCTGTTAACTACTCCGGCTAAGACCACCACCGTCAACGCAACCGACGCCGCCACTAGAGCCGACCACAATGACCAATGTTCAATACAAAGACCATTATTTTTTTTTTTGCTTCATCGAAGAGCGCACTTAGTCGCATTATAATGTAGCGAAGGAGATTTGAACCTGGAACCTACTGTTCCAGAGCACCTAGTCTTAGTCACTAGGCTAAGACACATGGGCGGATACAGGGGGGCCATGGGGGGCAAGTGACCCCCAACAAGTTCAAGGGATAAATTTTTATGTGTATCTCTAATGTACAATATGTTATAGTAGATTAGTTGGTAGATGGGTTGTGTAGATATTGGTGAGGTCTTGTGTTCGAAACCTAGTGGCTCATATTTTGAGTAAGTTTATTTTTTGTAAAAATGATACCACCACTTAACCACTAACACTTATTAGTCATTATTAGCAATAGAATGTTATATATCCTCTAATATGTACTCCATTTAAAGGAATCTATAGCATTTTTGTGTAAAAAAATCAAAGAAAGTATTATTTATTATAAAAAAACTCACTCAAACCAATTAGTTTGTCATTTTTTTAACGTTCTAACGCATTATTTTACGGAAAAAAATTCAAAAATTCAAAATATTCTTTAAGATAAAAAGTAATGTGCTAAAAAAAATCGGTGCCCCCTTCCAAGCAAATCCTGCGTCCGCCACTGCTAAGACATCTTCGATTACAGAGACCATGGTTAATAACAAAGACCATTATTAAAATACAATGACCACCCAATAACATTGGTTGTATTTTAACAAGGCCGCGACTAGAGCCCATTTAAGAAAAAGACGAAAGAAAGGAAGCAATTATAATACAATCCAATGTTATGCATGGCAAAAGAGATTTTAAAATCTTAGAAAGGTAGATTGAGAATGAAAAGTTACCCTACTTACCACAATAAATTCAATCACGTGAATTTGTATTTCATGAGAATTACAAAAAAATTGTTTGGTTGTCATGTGGGAAATATCGAAGTAACAATTCCCGAGAAATGGGCAACCAAACAACATCCTAATTTATCAATTCATGGAAAGTTATACTCCCCATGATCCAATAGGGCAACCAAACGACCCCTTAGTCAAATTATTAATACGGAAGTACAAGAATATTTAGCCTCAATTTTGAATCCCTTCCCTACTATTGTAATTAATACGACTGCGTGGGCGTAAGAGTTTTTTTTATAAAATAATGATCAAAATAGGATTTAAATCAAAATAATTATAAAAAATGGGTCCACGATAAGTGAAGGGTTAATTACTTAATTGTAGTTGCTTTCTGAGATAGCGGTTTCTCACCAACCCCAACCTAGGAGGTGACGTGGACCCATTTACTATAACTATTTTCAGACAACCTCGCCCATTTCAATAATTATTTATTTTTAAAACATTATTTTATATAAAAAAAAAAAAAAATCTATGGGGTACCCCTCAACTATTGGCTTTTCCAAGTGATACCCGTCTTTTTCGAATTACATGGTATACCCCTAAACTTTACTTATCACTCCATATCATACCCCCTAAACTTTACTTATCACTCCATATCGTAACTAAAGTGATAATTAAGTGTATTACAATTATTTTTTTAAAATGAATAATTAACATATTAATCAATCCAATTTGAGGCTACAAACCACCTCTTTTACTTTACCATTCACCAAGCCACCAAATGCCCATCAAAACGCACTCTGTTGTCGGCCGATATCGACCTATCTCTCTCACTCTTTTAAATCCTTCAATCTCAATCCCTCCGTCACCCCCATGTCGTAGTGTGGTGGAAAGCATTTTTTCGAGTAAAGGATGCAAATTGAAGAAATATATCATGGTTGATGAAAGTAAAATAGGGAATAATCAATATTTATTTCATCAATTGAGAAATTTCCGTTGGAAAATTATAACTTTGGTTACAGTATAGACTAATTTACAAAGTTTAGGGGTACATCTTGTAATTCGAAAAAGATTGGATACCACTTGGAAAAACCGATAATTGAGGGATACCCCATAAAATATAAAAAACCCTAAAAAAAAACTCTGCGCTTAGTAATGGAGTATATAATTATGCACAACATTTGCATGTTTACATGGAGTATAATTTATAAGTCAGAATAAAATATAATTAAAATGACAAAATATCACATATATATATATATATATATATATATATATAATGTAAATAATTTACAATACCACCCTTACGTGAGAGGTGTCACAATAATATTATTGTGAGAACGTCTGATATGAGTTTTTGCGAATAATTTATGCATGGAATCATTGGATGCATACCTTCATCTTCTGGAATTAATCGAGCAAAACCTCCCAAATTTGCCAAAAGAAATGAAATATTAATAAATACAAACATGTGCAAATATTTGAGTGCAAAAACCATCATTATATTTTGATGACAATTATTGTTCTTCTTGATTTTTAGTGAAATTATTAAATTAATTAACACAACCCATCATGAATGATTTTATATTATTGTCTGATGTAGAAGATAAAAAATTGGATGAGAGAAATGTATTGAGTGTGTATGTATGTGAATTGTGAAGACATAGAGTGATATGATGCATAGGGAGAGAAAAAGGACTTTTGTGTGTGTGTATATGTAGGAGGGATAGATGGATAATAGAGGGTTGACGAATCAATTCAACTGTATTCATTAAGAATTGAGTAGGGTTACTTCTAATGGATAATCGTCTTTTTTTTAGTTTGTGTAAAAGGCATACGTAAAAAATAAAAAATAATAAAAAATAATAATAATAATAATAATAATAGTAATAATAGTAATAATAATAATAATAGTATGATCCATCATATCATATGAAAGACGATCATCTTTTCTTAATTTTTGTTATTAAATATACAAACTAAGACCAGCTATTTGTTTCTTTATTGACTTCTCTTTTGAATACGTTTTAAAACAAAACGGAATAAAAAAAAACTACTCCGTATTTAGATAGAGAACGTTATCTCAACATCATTATTGAGGAACTTACCTCTTAATGTACATGATAAAGGGAAGAAGTTATTTAATGGGCAATTTTTTTCATATTTTATGTTCCACTAATTTAATGGATGACGATTTCTTGGAGAACATACTAAAAAATTATTACGGAGTACTTCCTCTCCCCACAATGATCTTCCCACTTTTAATCAAAATGTGAGAGATTAAAATAATGAATGAGAAGATCATAATATAGTGGGGGAGGGAGTACAAAACTAAAGAAAACAAAAGAATACCACCACAAACACGTTTTAGGTACACAAATATCTTGAATTCTTGATCGTTGATAAATAATGGAGAGAAAAAATAATGGAAAGATCCAAATCGCATGAAAACGTGTTACTAGGAGCAGGAGTAGAAGTGTAGAGTAATTAAGGAAAGAAGTTGAAGTAGGATTGTAGGAAAGAATTCATTTAGCATACGACTATTACACTACTCTTAATTTCACCCTATATCACCCCTCTTTTTTTTTACTCTTAATTTCACCCTATATCACCCCTCTTTTTTTTTACTCTTAATTTCACCCTATATCACCCCTCCTTTTTTTTTTTTTACTCTTAATTTCATCTTATTTACCTTGTTTTCTTCTTCTTCTTAATTTTTTTTATTTTGATGAATGAGGGAACCTGGTAAACCCTCGTGTGTACGAATAGCCTGTAAACCACGCACATTAAGGTAAACTCAGGGCCGGTCCTGGACCTAGTTTGGAGGGGCGACGGCCCAGGGCCCAAGCCTAGAAGAGGCCCAAAAATCAGAAAAAAAACATATACGGAGTAATAGGTATTTGGTTATGAACTTCAGTAATTTCCATTTTTGGTGTACTGGTTAAGATGTGGACCTTTCACACAAGAGGTTCAGGGATCAAGACCAAGCCCATACATTTTATTTATATTTATTTTGTACCCAATTATTCTTCCGATTTTCATACATGGTTTCTTATTAAAATAGGGAAGTATACTCGTATTTAATACGCATGTTGAAATATACTCCATTATAATAAAAAATTACTTAATTTATATTTATTTTGTACCCAATTATCCTTCCCATTTTCGTACACGGTCTCATTTTCGAGAATAAAAATATACTCGTATTTAATAAATTAATACCCATGTTGAACTATACTCCATTATAAAAAAAATTACTTCATCCGAGTCTGACTTATGTTCCGTCTTTCCCTTTTGGGCTGAGTCATTATCTCTTTCCTTTTTCTTATTTAAGCCATAAATATGTGACTAATATTTAGTCATTCATTTCTCTTTCTTCCTCCTTTATTTTTACACCATACATTTTCACACTCTCATATACTCGGAGGGAGTATATTAACCTTAATACATACTCTGTGCATTATTTTAATTACAAAATTACATATACTTTCTTAACTTTTTAAAGCACATCTTCAAAAAATGTAAGGATCATTATTACGAATAATTATTTATAGAAATGACCGAATTTTTTATTTTTATTTGCACGAGAAACTATTTTATTACACAATTTAAGTGATAAATAATGTACTCTGTAATATTTACGGATGGTAGAATTTACAATATTTTTCCGTCATTACACTCATTATATTTAAAATTTTGTAAACTACAATTTAGTACAAGCCTTCAAAAGTCATTTAATGACTTGATTTGAGTTATTTGTTAAATTATTATGTGTTATTGGGCTAGAAATGTATTACTGAAATTGCGATGTTGTGAGTTTAAGAAAATCACAATAAAACAAACTTATTGCTAGATATGTAAAACTATGAGGATGAGATCAATGAAAATAATGAAAATGACGGTTACGATTTTTTTTAAAGGGGCCCCAGCCTATAATTTTGCCTAGGGCCTCGAAACGACCAGGACCGGCCCTGGGTAAACCGCTCGTGGGCTACAAGCTCGAAGTCTAGAAGGCATAGTCTCAAGTCATACAACTCCCACAAGTTCGCGTTTGCAGAGACTTGAACCTGAGACCCTTGGACCGATGACCACAAGTTTTAACCACTAGACAACACCCTTATAAGCTATTTTCTTCTTCTTATCCAGAACATCATCACCTAAATCATCAATCCAATTAATTTTTCTCTTTCTAACCTTTCAATAATCTATCTATCTATATAAAAACATAAAAAGTCATTTCAAAGTGTTAAGACTTTACAAGTTAGTGACAAGTGACACTACTAAAATGTTCACAAAGTTAACCCAATATGTAGTTCATGTGCTTTTATTAGTTGTAATTAATACTCCCTACAAAGTAATTACTATACATATTAGCATTTTCTACATTTTTATAATTTTTTTATATAAGTTGTTTATAATTTTGATTACACAACTTTAATTTCATAGCATTTTAACATTTGGGATATCTTATTACTTCCTCCATTTTCTTTTTATCTTCTCATTTACTTTTGACACACTTTTTTTTTGTAATGAATATAAAATAATAAATTTAAAAAATAGTGAGGGTAGAATGGTAAGTGTGGGTAAATAGGAAATAATAAAGATGGAAAGTGTTGTAAATAGTAATGGTAGTATGGTAAAAATTATGGACCAAAAAGGAAAGAAATGAAGTGAGAAGATAAAAAAAAAGTGGACCGAAAAGGAAATTGGGAAGATATAAAGAAAATGGAGGAAGTAATAAAATTCTTACAGGTTAATTAGTTACTCCAGTACAAATTATGTATCATTTTTTGGTTTACGTTTTTATTCCATTTCATTGATATTTTTGGGGCTATGCATGGTTTTATTTTATTTTATTTTATTTTTTACAGACGTTGTAACATCATTTTATAGATGAGAAAAAATATGAGTAGAATCATAAACTTCCTACAACGAGTTACGGAATAAATTTTGGGTATTATTTTTAGATTTAGATTTAAGATTTGCATAATTAATATTTTCCCGTAAAACTAAGGTTTTGCAAATTAAAAGCACTATGAATAAGTACACCAAAAAATTATGTTAATTAACGTGAATATTTATCTAATATTTTCAAATTTATAAAGGTAATGTAGTCTTAGGTTATGATATTAGAATTATAAATACACAATTTTCAAATAGATTTGGGTAGCATAAGTTGTCATGATATGTTACTACATAATTTATATTTACCTTACTTTTACACCATCTTAATCTTTGTCAAACAAAACAATAAAACGTTGTTTGATTATTGTTCTTAGCTAGAAAAATAGATGAATCACAATTTATTATTCCATTAGATTATTATATGTCGATGTAGATAACAAGACGTCACAAGACTACAATGATATAAATACTCTCTTCAAGCCGATTTCATACGTTTATAACTATATATGTTGAGATTATATTGTTATATGAATTTGGAAGTATTACGATTAATATTCACATAAATAATGTTATTTGTTTATTCAGAAAGAGAATAGATCTCCTGAAAGACGGTCTCTCATTAATTTTACTGAGAGACTAAGTACAAATGGAAGTAACAGTGGTACCAAACCTAATACAAGTAGGTACGATTAACAGTATACAAATATAAAGAGGGTACGCTTCTTATAAAAACAGGTACAAAACAAAGGTGTCATTTAAGGATACGAATAGAACATAGAGTGGTACTGAAGAGTGGTCTCTCAATAAGTTATTGAGAGACCGTCTCTCCCAAGAATTTGTGTCAGAACAAAGCACGCGAATTACAATTCGTTCATGCATATAAGTTTTTGCATACGAGTGCATACAACACGACGACAATTTTTATTAAAGGTTAAGTTTGCACAATTTACTTGAAACGCACCCGTGATTTTCACGGGTAACGAAACTAAGCTAGTTACAAATACAATGTTCACAAATTCTTGTATGAAACCGTCTCTCACATAAAAAATAGTTTTATTATTTTTATTATGTTTCACGATAAGTTAAAGACGGTCTCATAGAAAAATAGCGGAATTGCTATTTCATGTGTATAATGTTTTATGATAAAACAATTTTTCAGTTTTTTTTTCTTCCGCTTTTCCTATTTTTTGTCCAACCAATTAATATTGAAAACATAGGGGTCAAGGAAAAAGGTCACCCCTTGACATCTTCTACTCAAAGGTCATGTTAATAATTTGCTAACTAATTGATGTTTAACATGACCCAAGGGATCATAACCTCTACTAGAGCAGGCAGTTCGGGCCGGGCCGCCGCCGCCGGCCCGGTCTGGCACGAAATTTGGCACGACGGGCCCGGCACGAGTGCGAAATCGGGCCTGGCACGGGCACGGCCCGTCGGGCCTCGGGTCGGGCCGCGGCGAAGAAGTGGGTGAAAACCCCGTGCCAGGCACGGGCACGACCGGGCCTGATCCGGCACGGCCCACTGACAGCCCGCTGACAGGCACGCGGGCTGGCCCGACCAGGCACGACCGACCCGGGCACGGCGGGCCCGAGGCACGGCCCGGCCCGGCCCGGCACGGCCTCAACGGCTCCCTGCTGCTGGCCTGCTGCTCTGCTGCTCCCTGCTGTTGGCCTGCCCTACTCTTCAGTCTTCCCTTTTCCAAATACCAACAATCCAACGGCTCAATCCTTCCCATTCCTCTATATTTTTTTTTTCATTTTTTTTCCTATAAATTACCCACTTTCATCCATCTTCATTTCACAAATCATTCTATTCTTCTTCTAATCTTATAATCATAAATCATTCTTATCAATTTTTTGAAAATTTCAATACTCTATAAGTATACATTTCTAAATTCTAATCGTCTAATCTTATAAAATTATTACTAATATATATAAAAATTATTAATTATAAAAATTATTACTAATCTTATAAATAATATATAAATAATATTATAATCTTAATATAACAAGTATTATATATTAATCTTGAAATTTGAAGAATTGAAGGTTTTGGTTGCGTTTTTTGGTGCTAATCTACTATATTGAAGAATTGATCGTATCGGGTTTACGGTTTTTTTTATTATAGTCTGTCGATTCTCGATATTCGACCGCATCTCCGGATCTCTACAAGCTTTGTTTGCATTTTCTTACTTAATCTCTTTTACTTTAATTTTGTTAATTATTTTTGTTTATTACTTAATTAGTTAATTATAATCTTCACTTATTAATTTTTTATAATTAAGTCACCATTAAATAATTTTTTACATATTAACTTGTCAATTGAACTAAAATACTAAATTGGTAATTGTTATTAAATTTGTTAGTTAAATTGTTAATTAATTTGGTAATTAATTTGATAATTTAATTGTTAATCCGTTAAAATATTTAAATCATGTCTGAATCACACAACACCGAGTCAGGGTCAAAAAGGAGTCGATCACAACAACGTCAAGGTAGCGTCGAACGACCCTCCGGTTCACAAACACCACAATCGGAGGCACATGGTCAATTTACGACCCCACAATTTAATCAATGGTCCGGTGTCACGCCTTCGTTCATGAACTTTGGCAATCCGACCGGGTCGACCCCTTACGGTTACGATTTAACCGGGGCACAAACGGGACAAGGGTCCCAACAACCTTTTCCCATGACACCCAACTTATTTAATTTCGATATGTCGACATATCAGGCAATGTCGGGGAGACCACCTTTACCATCGTATTCATTTACACAAACGGGTCAACAATTTACACAACGAGGTCCAGAAGGACCACAATCGTTTACAGAGTCTGCACAATTTACAGAGTCTGCACAACACGACACATCGGCACAAACCGTGTCACAATTCACAAATGTAAATGTACAAACAAGAACGAGCGAATCGTCCGATGACGGTATAGTTTGGGAGACTAAAGAAGAAATGGCTAGATTGTGTGCGATGGGTAGAACAAGTAGAGTATGGCTAAATTTCACTAAGAGTGTAGATAAAAAATATGCTAAGTGTAATAATTGTGGAAGTATATTTAGTGGTAAAAGTTCAAATGGTACCGGTCACCTAGGACGACATGCTAAAAAATGTGTTCCCAAAGAGGTCGGTCAAACATCCCTTGACCAATTTGTGACCCGACCCGAATCAGAAGAAGAGTATAAGTACGATTATAACACATGCGCTGAGGAATTATCTAGAATGATAATTCAAACGGAAAAACCTTTCGCTTTATCTGAACACCCAGCGTTTAACAGATACGTAAAAGCAAACCAACCGGCTCATCTACAAACGAGCCGTAAAACTGTAAAAAGTAAAGCAATGAAACAATATATGGAGGCTAAAATGGAGCTTATAGAATGCTTCAAAAATATGAGGTCTAAAATATCGTTAACATCCGATGGCTGGGACTCTCGCATCGATTACTCTTACCTATGTTTAACAGCTCACTGGATAGATGAGAATTGGGTTTTACAAAAAAGAATAATTGAATTTGCAAGATTAGAAAGTCCGCATACCGCTGCTAATATCCACGACGTTATTGTGAGAGCGATATGCGAGTATGAAATTAGAGATAAAATTTTGACAGTTACTTTTGATAATGCAACGTCTATGACTTCTTGTGCTAACATGTTGAAGAGCAGTTTACAAAATATTTTTTTAGATGGTGAATTGTTACATGTTCGATGTGCTTGTCACATTTTAAACCTGTGTGTTAAGGACGGTTTAGTGGGTCTACGACACTATCACACCAAGTTTAAAAAAATAGTTATTCACTTGAACACGTCTCAAATGAGGCGCCAAGATTGGCGTCACTTTTGTAAATTAAATAAAATTAAATACAGAAAATTTCCCGCAGAGAACAACACGAGGTGGAATTCAATGTACACAATGTTGCAGTCATGTTTAGAATACAAGGATCCGCTAACTACTTTTTGGAACACTCGTTTTCCCGATGAACAATTACTTGAAGATGATTGGGAGAAAATAGAAATGTATATCGACTTGTTGTCAGCCTTTGAGGAGGCGACCACTGCATTTTCTCATGCATATAAGCCCACGGTCCCTTTGTTCATTGCTCATATTGACAATATTGCCACTGTTTTCCAAAAATATCGAGGCCTACCTGATTACTCTACGTTTCTACCCGACATGGAGGAAAAATGGTTAAAATATTGGGACGATATTCCTCTTGTCTATGTATTTGCAATGATTTTAGACCCTAGGTGGAAATTTGAGGGTGCCATTAACGTTGTTGAAAGTTATAAAAAAGCAATGAACCTAGAATTCGACAAGGAGGCCTATGCGGCCTCGGTTAGACACGACTTTGGTGTAGTATTTGGTGAATACGAGCGGATTTATGGTCAAACTAACCCCACCACTACTTCTCGATCAGGTGCAGGTGCTAGCAGTAGCCGATCGACGATCGCTGCAGGATTGGGCAAGGCCATGTCACGAATGTCTCGACTGATGCCATCTCCTCAACAAACACGGGCGTCCGATCTTGCTGAATTTCATATGTACCTACGATATGATTATTTCAACAATATTTCCGAATTCGATACACTAAGCACTGATCTTCTAGCATGGTGGCGAGAACATGAAAAATTTCTTCCGGTGATGTCAGCAATGGCACGAGACTTCTACGCCGTTCAAGTTTCATCTGTAGCGTCCGAACGTTGCTTCAGTGCCTCTAAAAGGGTGTTGGACGACAAACGTACGTCTTTGTCTTGCGACACCCTCCGCATGTGTGTCTGCTACAAAGATTGGATGGATGCAAGAGACCGAAAACAAGGTCAGGAACCAAGAGATAGTGATGTCGACACCGACGATACCCCTTCGAGTGGCAGTGTCGAATCGTAGAGTACTAGACATAATTATTTTTTCAATTACAATTTCACAAGTCGACTTTAATTATTTTTTAGTTTCTTTTACATCCTACGAAGATTTAATTTATAATTTTTAGTTTGTATAATTACTATTATTTTTAGTAATTGTAATTTTTAGTAATTGTGTTTTTTTACTATTTCAATTTTTTTTAATAAAGAGTATTAACTATTTCCAAAGTGGGACCTGTGGAGTGATAGCTACAAGGCTACAAATATTATAATATATAATTACCTACAAGGCTACAAATATTCGGGTCGCACACAAACGCGTCTTGTTTTTGCTGGAAAAAATATGAAATAGATTGAGGCACGACCCGAAACCCGAAAACCGACACGAAAACCGAAACACGGGCACGAGCACGAAACTAGCACGACGGGCCGGGCACGACCGGGCACGAGACCCGGCCCGAGCACGGCACGACCGGGCCCGGGCCTCGGGCCGTGCCTCGGCGACATGGTCGGCTAGAGCTCCGTGCTGGGCACGGCACGAGCCCGGGTCTAGGCACGACCGGGCCGGCCCACCCAGGCACGAAGCCCGCCGGGCACGGCACGAAGCCCGGCCCGGCCCGACTAACTGCCACCTCTAACCTCTACCTTGACCTTCCTTGAGAACGGTCTTACAACTTGTACGAGGTTTGATTATTAGATACGAGTAGTTCATCTTTTATTCAACTTTAATTAAGATAATTTAATTTACTCCATATTTTCAGAATAATTAGTATATCGTTATTATATCACTGTAAAAACGATCCACTATACAAACGATCAATCATATCTTCAATAAAAGAAATTCTAAATTTGATGCTAAACATTTGTTCAATTTTAAGAAAGATCATGACAACAATTTGTTTCGACAAAATAAACATGTAAATTTGACGATTTATTGCTAGTTTGTTACGTATATTGGAGAGAAAAACAATCAAGTTAATGATTAATATTGAAATTCTAAAAAAATATTTGTAAGCTAGTGACGCATGCACTCCGTAAGTATTATTAATCACTAATTGTTGGGTAAGATCATCCCATCTTAGAAGACAACGGTCTATCATTAAAAAAAAAAAAAGTCAAATTAATCAATTTAATAACTACTCGTATTTTTTTTTAAAATAATAACCACCATTTTTGGTTTAGGCTACTCCGTAAATATTACTCCTCATTCATTCAATTATTTACGTAGGTTCATCATTTCTTCCCACAAAAAAGGTTACAGGTACAGAATTGAATGGATGTGAAGAAGTTCAATATTGGGAGTAGAGGTGATTATTTGCGGGTTCGGGTCGGGCTAAGTGGGAAATTTTGGCCCACGAACAAACGGGTTAATGGGTTTGAACAGGTTCACGGGCTGGACCTTTCTATATTTTTTAAAATATTGTGTCCAAACCCGTTAAAAATTCACCGCTATAATTGGGAGCATTTATGCCTTTGGGGAGGCCCAAATCTAGGGCAAGTTGGTAACTTTTTGGGTCAGCTAGTGGGCTTGGACTTACATATATACGTGGGTTTCTTTTCGGAACATCATCTTACTTTATGTACGAGTACATATAAATGAGATTTTCGACTTAAAGAAGAATCGTTACTTATGAAATGCGTGGTAAATTTTATGGTCGATTAATAAATGTTTTCTCCAAATTAAATTTAAATGCATACTCTGTGTAACCTTTATAACGAGCTCCGAAAAGGGATGATCTTTTTTCAAGTCGATCTCGTTTACTAGATATTCGTTTTGTAAACAAAAGCACCGTTTTCTAAATTTGTGATCGGAAATTATTACTCGTATTAGTCAAGATTATATTGACGAAAAAGAACGGGACATTAAGACGTAAATTATCCATTTTGACGTAAGTTATCCATTTTAGGAGTCGTTTGGTTGCCCCTATTAAATCATGAGAAGTTGAACTTCCCATGAATTGATAAATTTGGATGTTGTTTAGTTGTCCATTTCCTGAGAATTGTCACTTCCTCCATAATTGGTGGGTAAAACTTCCCGTATGAAGTTATTTCAAACATGGCAACCAAATAATATCTTTGTAATTCACGTGAATTTAAGTTCCCGATAACTCCATCTTCTCATGGTGAACCAAACGATCCCTTATTCTTTATTTGTAGACGTGGAGGCGTGGATCATGAATTTATACACGAAGAAAGTTCGTAGTCTTGGGTCTTCACGTTATGCAGCCAGCCTACATCATTCATGATTCATGAATCATCACGTAAATCGAATGTATCGACATATTCTTGTGTTCTTTACACACATTTTCATGTTTTGTTTTTAATGTCTGACATTTTCTTTTTCTTTTTTAATAGAAAATACAAACAAAAAAACTTTCTTATACGAGTATTTCTTTTGGTAATTTCTATGAGACGGTTTCACGATATTTTTTTTGTGTTAGTTACGTTAGTTTTTCTTTTTTTCTACGAAAGTAATAAATAAATTACGGGACGGTAATTTGGCACCGGCTCACCGCGATTGCTAAAAAATACTCATATATGGCGAAATAAAATGGAAAAATTCAAACATTAACTTTTTTTTTGTTGAAGAACGCAGATAATCGCATTACAATATAAATAAGATATTCGAATCTGAAATCTATTATCCATATTAACTAAGTATAATCGGTAGATTAAAACATTTCAAACGTTAGCATTTGAGAGTTGAGAGGGTACATAGTATATTTATCTATCAGTTGGTCTCTCTTAAAATGGGTCAAGTAATTATCATTTGAGGGGATAAAAGACAAATGTTTACTTAGGTTCATCAATCTTACTTTTGTCTTATCCCACCTATTTGGTATATACTTGACCCGTTATATGTTTGTCACAGATATATCCGTCACAGATAAGAATGTGTTTAACTATCTGTGTGGCAAACGGAAAAATATAGTCTTATCACCTTCCCTGCCGTTATAGAGTTAGATCCCTCTACCCCACTTCTACATCTATATTTATAAATGATGATTAATGCTTGATGATGATGTTATACTCCTAAATCTACTCCCTCTCATCCAAATCAATTCAAGTTTTATAATTAAAATTTTAACTTTTTTTTAAGAAAAAATGAATAAAATAAGAGTATTATTGATAAATCAAATAATTTTCCACCTAAATTTGTGTAAATAAAGAAAGGATGTATGAGGATTGTATGGTACGGAGTAAAGTTTTTTGCCATAAAAAAAATGTACTCCAAAACATAGGTTAGATGGTCCGTTTATAACAAATGTAAAACTTGGATGGGATGAGGGGAAATATCCATTCTACCACAAATTTTAAAATAACAAAACCTAGTAAAAAATTGTCTCTCGTTAAATTTATTGAGAGATCAATTACAATCAATTTACAAATGGAAGTAACAACGATAAAAAAAACACTCCATATATACAAATAAAAATAATTAAGGAGTATAATTTACGAGTACAAATTGGATATCCATAGGATAATGTGTCAATAATCTATTAAGAGACCGTTTTTGTGTAACCACTTAGCTAGTGTCTATAAATCATCCTTGTTTTACTGAGTCCCCCCAACAACCTCACTCACACGGAGACGGAGTCCATCCGTTGTCTCCCTCCTCCCATTCTCTTCTCAACTCCCCCATTTATATATTTTATTAATTTAAGTTTCGAAAATGAGATCTCAATTGATTCATACACTTCTCATACTACTACTACTAGTACCAAATTTACTAAGCTTAGTAAATACGAGCAGCTACAAATCGAAGTCGAGGAAGATCAAGGGGTGCGATATATACAAGGGAAGTTGGGTGTATGATTCTTCATATCCGCTTTATGATCCAACAAAATGCGGTTTCATTGGTGATGGATTTGATTGTCTTAAGAATGGAAGACTTGATACCAATTATCTCAAGTTTAGATGGAGGCCTGCTGCCTGTGATATTCAAAGGTAATCAATCTCGATCATCTCATCTCTACCTGCTTACAACCTACTTACGGAGTACTACACTATACTAATTAATCTACCTTCAACTTAATTCATTTTCGCAAATACTACCCAGTATATAAGTATTACTCGTACAACTTGATCACATTGGATGAGCATCATGTTCTATACTCCCTACTTGTTTGTGAAAAAAATAATCTATGAATTGTTTGTCTTTACTTTTGACATCAAGAACATGAGCTCCAATGACGCAGCGCCCAACTCATGGTAAAGGTGTATAAAAAACATTCCTACAATAGAAAACAAACAATTTATTGAGACGCCCAATATGGAATAGGCAAACAATTTATTGGGATGGAAGGAGTAAACGATTATTTAGCATTTCGGGCTTGGTTATGGGTTTATTTTCACCAATCCTCAGTCATTTCATCTTTATTACTCTCATCCATTCCATTCTTTACACAGGGATAATATTTGTTTAGTTTTATGAGTATTTATTATTTGCGATAAATATTTAACTAAAGTAAACAAATGATTGTATAATTCAATATCTAATACAGACTTAAAATTATTTTGAACTCGTAACATTAAGTGATTTACCTAAATACTTTCTCCCTCTGATAATTGACTTTCTTTAATTAAAATATTTCTCCCAATAAATATAAAATTTTATTAAATGACATGGGAGGGAGTAATTGGTGTAGTTAATAGTAGTGCTTTTTTTTATTAAAGAATCTTATCTTATAATGAGCTGTAGATTTAGGTAACGGCTAGTTTTGGGGACTTGGGGTTGAATGTAGACAGAAGAAGGATGGTCCTACGTGAATAAAAACAAACACTTATCGTCTTGGATGATCAATTATGTACAACTAACTACTTACTGCTAACCAAAACTTAGGACGAATCATCAACGTGTGTGATTGCACCCATCTTTCGAAACGATTTGAGTATTGAAATTCACGAATTCTTGTTTTAAGACGTTTATATCCGTCATAAATTAAGACGAGTCAAATATAGTGGAAATTCCTAAATTAGCAAATTAGGTACATTCAAACTTAGATGAGTTTTTAGAAAAGAAGAATTGCGTGGTGTCAATAGATGTGGGGGGAATGGACTGAAACGATTGAGGATTATATATCACGCATTTCATATCAAGTGGACCATCTCTAGCTACTTAACGTTCAAACTATAACGGGTTTATAATACTTCCTCCACATTCAAATAATCAACGTATTTGGAATAATATTTTTATGTATATTAGATGTATCATGTTATTGCATACCTTGACCAACGAAAAGTTTTAAATTGTGTAGAAAGATCCACCATTTCCCGTATTCAAACTTGATCTAAAACAACCCAACCTAATTGATCCATTTACCAAGTCCAATGCATGATCAATGTAGTAACTAGTGCATGGGCATGGGCATGGGCATGGGCCTAATTAATTAGAGTAGATGAATGAATTATTGAGCATGGAGATGAATGATGTGATGCAGGTTCAATGGGAAAGCATTGTTGGAAAGATGGAGAGGGAAGAAGATAATGTTTGTAGGAGACTCCTTAAGTTTTAATCAATGGGAATCTCTCACATGTATGCTTCACTCTGCTGTTCCACGTTCCAAGTACTCCCTTGTCTACCGAGGCCCCCTCTCCGTTTTCTCTTTTCCGGTAACACCATCTAAAACACTTCTCCCAAATAATACTCCTCCGTATAGAATTAGACAAATGATCGAAACAGAAAGAATGATTTGCAAGATTAATTATTAATTGACAGGAATATGGAGTGTCAATCATGATGTTGAAAGACGGATTTTTAGTAGACGTTGTGACAAAGAAAGTAGGAAAAGTGCTGAAGCTTGATTCTATTACGGGTGGCTCTAAATGGTTGGGGGTCGATGTTCTCATCTTCAACACTTACCATTGGTGGTTCCACAAGTACGTAAATCTCTTCATTTTTTTTTTATCGTCTTCACTTAATAATAACATACGGAGTACTGGCCGCAAGGATGGAGCCTAGTGGTTAAAACATATGGCTACAACCCCATGGGTCTCAGGTTCAAGTCCCGTTGTATGGCTTGAGTCTATGTCATCTAGACTTCTAGCCTTCCTGCAAAAGGAAAGGAACAAAACTTATTTCACATAAAATCACGTTTGGTAAGGACTTATGTAAAAGGGATTTTTCTAACATGATTTTTTAGTTTTGTAATCAGTTTTACCTTAAATCATCGTCACAGTGTCTCGACTTATAATACTCTATTGAATTTGGTAAATTGAAGTGTAATTTACAATGTATGCAGGTGGGATTACTATGAGTTGGGAGGGAAGCTCATAAAAGACATGGATCATATGGAAGCCTTCAAAATAGCTTTGGGTACATGGGCCAAATGGGTTGATTCTAACATTAATCCATCACACACCCAAGTTTTCTACCAAGGAGTTTCAGCTGTTCATATGAAGTAAGTTTAATCATTTGCCCGTGTCAACCTTAAAACGGCTCACATAATAATGTTAGAATATCGATCCTAAGCCTAAAATGGGTCAAGACACACGTATCCTTGTTAACCTTGAAATGGGTAACATAATGTTAGAATATCGACCCTAAACCCAAAATGGGTCAAGAAGCTTTTCATTCAGTTAGTGATGTGGGTAAGTGTTTGGTGTTATTGCCAACAGTGGAAGCGATTGGGGAGAGCCGCGAGCAAGGTTTTGTCGAGGGCAAACTCAGCCGGTGAGAGGCCAGGTGTACCGAGGGGGGCGACACCCAGGAGAAGCCATAGTGAAGAGTGTACTAAGCAGAATGAAGAAGCCGGTGCATCTACTCGACATTACACGCCTTTCGCAATTAAGAAAAGACGGTCACCCTTCCATATACGCAGGTGGTGGCTCCAAGCTACTCGATTGTAGCCATTGGTGTCTGCCTGGTGTTCCAGATACTTGGAACCAACTTCTTTATACTACTGTTTTTGGAACTTAAATTTTGGAGTGGATACAAAGAGTACACCCATTTTTGTTATATGAATTGCATACTTATTAATTTTGAAATGTTAATTACAAACAATGACGAGATCGATGAGGCGGGGTTTGGTTGATCAAATTTAGGCTCGAGGCATTGAGCTAAGTTTTGTTTGTAAATCAAACTTGGTACTCGATTCTTGTGACTCGTACCCATGGAGGAGGAGGAGAGTGGGTCAGAGGAAGATACCTCTCATACAGTTTTCCAGCTTCAAAATCGTCTAATCGTGAGAATTTGTTGTATCGCTTTTTTGGGCTTGAAATTGGTCGGGTACCTTATGAAGCAACCCCAAACACGTAGAAAATTCTGGACAAATGAAACCTGGTTCAGTAGGATCTTCTGAACGGCTCAAATTGAAATGTATCGATTTTTTTTAGATTTGCGGATCCAAACAAAAATGGCTCAAAATTGCACGGAGTGCTTATAGGATCCTGTAACAAGATAACACTGGAGGGTGCCGATATGTGAAAAATCAACGTTGGTTCAAAATCTTTTAATCGTGAAAAAACGACGTTATCATTTTTGTTTGGGACTAAAATCGGACATGGTACCATCTTAAGAGATCGTTGGTTCAAAATCATGACAAAATGATACCTGGTCCGGTTCTGAACGGCTCAAATTGAAGTGCCTTTAGTGTCATATTAAACGACCACACAATATTTGAGCACAAACAGAAAACTTTTGAAGATACCGATATGTGGAAAACCCAGCCAGCATCGTTCAAAATGGTTTCAAGTCTCTTTAACTTTTACTTCGTAACAGAAACCGCAAATCTTACCAGCAGAAGATCAAAGTAATCCGGTAACCGGATATTGGATATCCATATTATTATGGGAGTCGGACCGAATCCCATTTCAGCATATTTGGGATTGGTATCCGTATCCAAACTTGAATATCCATAATGGATTCTGATCGAATAGCATCAGATCAGATTCATATCAGAAAATTGCTCAACCCCAGTTTTAATAGAGAAACCACAAATCACATTAACACAAAGATCAAAACATAACCAAATAAACCGAAACAAATTCAGAGCATCCAAATTTCAAACCAACCAACCAAAAATCGTTTCCCAATCGTCTACAGATACTTATCGATCACTTAATAAAAGCCAAAAGAAAAACAAGTCTCGAATGCATCAAACTATTAGCAATGTTTCTGAAAGATACGAATCTTCGAACATTCATGAAGGAAGGAACTGAGATTCAGGAGTGAAAACCAATTTGGCTTCTGAGCAGGATCGGGCAACGGCAACTGATTTCCAGCCTCTTCAGAACATTCACATACTGCATCACATATTCGATATGTTCAGGCATGAAATTCGCATACAGTTCATCGCTCAGAATGTTCTTCAGGTACGGAATCATATCGTCGGGCAAATCTTGAACCGGAGTCTTCATCACTTCTTCCTTATCCCTCGAAAATCCTTCCTGGTAACAAAAAAACAACGGCATTAGAGCCTTAGTCCAAAAAAAAATTGGTGTCAGCTAACATGAATCATTGTCTAAAATCGTCTAGTCGTTTCCAAAAAAAGTACTGGTAACAATATTAGGAAGGCGAACAAGAAAATAATAACGAAAATACATAGTTTCAAACTCAAAATCAAGTTGATAACAAATTTTGTAAGGGTTACAAACTCCGAGTTAAAGAAGAAAAATTTAGCACAAATCGTAGTACTTCGTTGTAGAAATAATAGTTATGAAAAATAAAATAAAAGGAATTAAGAACAAAATAAATAAATAAAATGTAGTTGGTTATAAACATTAATGAAGTTGATCAGTATCGGTGCACCAATCAGCGATATTATAAACATTAAGAAAAAAAAATGTTTCCAGCAAAAAATCAATTGTAAATGATATTACGACTAACCTGGTTATTCAGGGTGAACACTTCTAAATTAGTAGAGCATTTAATGAAGTTGATCAGTATCCGTTTCCAGCACAAATCAAAGCCCATACCAAATGCCAGCTGCTTCAAATTGGAAAATATAGGCAAATCCCCACCCAAGTTTTCACACAGTAACTATTAAAGAAGGTAAATAATTTCATTAGTAAAAAAACCTCCAGGTGAACTGCTGTCACAAACTCACGGATATAAGACGCGGTAAACGAGTTAACTGGGTCGGATCGGGTAGGGTTCGGATCAGTTTCGCTTTGGTAAATCCGGGTCAGGTCGGGTAGGGCTAGGTCATTTCGGGCTCCGGTAATTTTTGGGTTTGTTACTTTCAATCTTTAAGGGGTACTACCGTACTGGTTCGTCAATTGGGATTATGGGTCAATTTCGGGTCTTTGGTTAAGGGCGTCCGCTCAGGTCTGGTCAGTTTTGCCATGCCTAGTCACGATACGGGAAGGGGGGGGGGGGGGGGGGATAATTAATTGTAGTGAGATGTTAATAAAAAAACGGTTTACTAACCTGAACAACTTCACCGGAAAATGCAATGGACTGCGCATTTGCGATCCCTTTGAAAATATGGATGATACGTTGGCAACAAAGAACATAACTTTCAGGAGTAAGAGCGGTTTGCCTCAGGTCGATATATGCGGTGTCCAAACTGGCCAAACTCTTCACTTCGAACACATCAGATATATGGCCTTTAATATGGAAGTATTCAAGGTTTGGGGTATTGATGATAAATTTGTAAGGGATATCAACCATCGTATCAATTACAAATCGATAACTAAAACTGAAACGCCTCAGCGTATGAATGGATATATCCACCGCCTTTGGCCTTTCCCTTGCAGTTTCTTCGATGACCAATTCCTCAAGAATCGGACATCCAGAAAGCAAGGTCTGGATGCCCTTACTACCATTGTAGTAAAAAATTCTCCTAAGCTCGAGAGTTTTGAGATTTGGAAGGAAAACAAAGTCGGGAACATAAAGGGGCATGCGAGATAATTTAAGAACTGAAAGCACGCTCGATTTAAAAAGTTTTCTTGGTAAATCAACAAGGTTGTCTCGAACGGAGAAACAAAAGTCGAGATCAAGCTCTTGGAGATGATGGGAAATGGCGGACTTAAACCATTTATGAACGGGTGCTGATTTATCATGGCACTCGTATATAAGACGGAATTTTGAAATATTTCGCACATGATGAAGAAGCAAGAATCTAGTCACAAATTTTTGGAAGGTAATTTCATATTCACGATTTGCATATAAGTTGATGACATAAGAGTATCGATGTAACCTGGCATCAATGTCGAAATTTGGAGCAAAAGTCCACACATGTTTCCACCGGGTTGACAGAATGCAGGTTGCCACGGCGGTCTTGGTTGGAAGAAATGATAGTATATGACCGAGGACGTGGTCAGGCAAAGTACTGATGAAGTCCATGGAGAATCTCCGAGACAGGATTTCGATTTCTCCTGAAAGAGAAGGAGAAAATATAAGGAAAGAAAGATTGTTAGATTTAATTACGATTTTAGAGAGGAAATGCGTATACAAGGATGAAATAAAATGGGAACCAATCAGAAGTATTTATACAAGGAAAAAAAACGGTTCATGCAGGCAAAGCATAAAAAGTGTGAAAGAGATCCTTTTATGCAGTGGAGTAATTGCAAGCAAATCGTTTTTGGGTGCGACGACTTCAACGGAATGAAGCATTCTATTGCATGGAAACGTAAATAAGAGTCTGACCTTCCTTTTCGCAAGACGACATAACCCACTTTTTAGTGCTTTTAAATTCTACGTTATGGTTAATCACACGATTAATGGATTCGATATGAATACACCCTTAACGATTAAGAATCGAGGTTGTGGAAGCTGAGTCTTAAGTGACATGATAGAATTCACTCTTAACGATTCACGATTTGTAGGGTACCCTAAGGAACACAGTAACCCTGATTAAACCAGGTTTCCCAGTGTAGATTCAAGTGACCCAAAGTAATTAAAAGATTTCAAATTCTACTGTCCGGGGGTAAATTCATAACGAGCTATGATTGAAAGCTAGACAGAGGATTTCATGACGGATATACTTTAGAGAAATCATGAAGAAGAAAAAAAAACAAGCAAAGTCTAGAAAAACCCCTTGGTCATGACTCATGACAGTAGAAAGAAATCCAAAGGGTTTCTGTGAAAATGCTAAGGGACTAATTATCATAGAGTACATAGACTTGGAAAACTTAGCGCAGAGATGTCTTTATTAGTTCGGTGTTCCTCAGTCAACCAGAGGCTTTTCAATAAGCAATATTCCTAGTTCCCTTAATAATATCGCATATCACCTAGCGGCAAGTCCGTGTAATAATTTTTTTTGGGTGTGAAAGGAGCCCCCAAAGGAGATTTTGATGCTGCTAGAAATCGAACCCCAAGTCACTACTCATGACTTCACCAACTAAGCTGATTGTCATGTGTTGCATGTAGTATGTATTACTCTTTTCACGTAGGGCCGTCTAACCGCATGTTCAAACCGTTCTAAGAACGGGGACCCAAAGAATAAAGGCCTCAAAGAGTATAATATTACACTCATGGTACATGGAGTAATAATTGTAATCCAAAACATGTGGAATATGTTACTACAACTTTTTATTTACGATTTAGACTCCACTAATTAACATATTTTATATTCATTTTCTAATGCTTGCAACTATACGAGCAAGTACTCGAAATCATTGAGCCTCCACTTTGATTTATAGATCAGGGTCTCTTAAATTAATTTGACGGACCTGTTTTCACGGCTGGCAAAAAAATACATAGATGGACTTTCATGGTCTCTGAAACTTATCACAATTGTATATCGTTCTCCCTCTTTTTCTTTCACCAAAATCTCACCGTTAAAGCATGCTCTCAGGCCCCATAGAAGCCAACATAATAACACTACTTTCCATCCTCCATGGAGTCAAAAACTCATTATTCTTTGGTTTGGGACGATGATGAAATAAAGTAAAATGACCCACTAAACTGGTTGCCCTTTTTTTATTATGAAGTAGCAGTCATTCGATATAGTTCTTGAAGCAAGCAAATTTCATATTCAGTTATTCGAAATTAGCCTCTTAAATAGCCTATTTGCGTTGCTAACACAAGGGTAAAAGTCCTCTCAACATGTACTAGAGAATAATTCACAGTCAATAATTTAAAAAATCACTTCTCTGTAAAACCAGAAAAACAAATCTCACACCAGGAATGAGAAAACGACACAAAAACATACAGTAATTTTTTTCTAACTGTACTGAAATACAGCAAAAACGTACCTGGGTATGAATTTCTACGCTACACGACAACAATAGTAAACAGGAACAATTCGCTTTATTGTGAGATCAGTTGAATGACCAATAACTCTACCACACTAATATCAACGGTTGATTCTTCTTGGATGAAGAGATACGGTTTTTGAATCCAATTAGATTAAATAAACTCAATAGTTCACCAAAAATTTAGATCTTTGAAAAAATAATATGAATGGATGAAAAACAAGACTTTTCATGGTTGGATTATATAGTCATGAAATTGTTTATAAGGGAGTCCAATTTAAACCTCAAGTGGCCTTAGAACAGATCATTTTTGGGTGGATTACTTCTTAGAAATAATAAAATTCATTTAAAGTAAATAATCTCCAAGCAAAATGTACAAAATATTTGCGACATTAAATGCTAAATTCTTATTGAACGAAATAAAAAATAAAAAAATCAGATAAATAAAGAAAAGCTCTTGAAATTATCATTAGTTTAACATTTACGGGTCCCTAAATAAAACTATGAGCAAGCCTTATGACTTTATTGGCAAATAAAACTATGAGATGATATCATAAACCATAAATGGTGGTGCTATTTCCATTTAAATTAAAATTGCCCCTTTCAGTGAGGTTCGGAACATTTTTCCAAATTAATGGAACGGAGGGTGTGATTTAGATAAATAACGTTTTTAACGGTTTACTATAACAGTTTAATTAACGGGTATTAATGAAGGTGTACTTCCATTCACTCCCTTTGAGCAAGTCCGTCAAATTAAATCAAATTTTCTAAGAACATACTGTAGGACACAAAACTTCAAAAAAAAAAAAAAAAACATGAGATATAGGATTGTACCTCCCAGCAACGGCTAAACGGCTTGGTGTGTAGCTGGACCACATCATCCGTCATGCTACCCGATAGTTTTACTTCTCACAGCAACCTTGATGCTAAGCAGTAGTATTCGATCTTCCAAATGCTAATCTGAAATTAAAAGAATAGAGCCTTCAAAAACTTGGTAGAAACATGTACCTCTCGACAACATCCTTCAAAACATTACATGCTCTATCTTATATACGAAGTATGAATGACATAGAAATTCATTGATTCAATATGATCTCATGAGACCATCTCACAACTTCCTAGATTGTTTCCCTAACCAAATACTTCCGACATAGGAAAGATCCCTTCATCCAAACAACAGGTTGTTGAGCTAATATCATGAACGAATCATCGCGAAACAAATCACATTAACTCTCTAATACATTCGCAACCCCCCTTCACAAAACGATTTTTAGAAGGGAAGTGATCGTTGCACTTCAAAGCACAAGCACAAGCACAAGCACAACCCAAAGCGAAATTCGACAGTCATCATTACCCTAAAACTTATGCACTGATTTTGATGAATTTAAACATGCAGGAGTATATTCGATTTGATTCAATGTTTGATCATTCAGTAAACAAATTCAAGTTGAAAATAACTACAACCACAAAATTCAAACAAAGGAAAATTCAATACGATTATGAACTTGATCAAGAAACAACAAATTAAAACTGAAAGATTCATGATTTGGTGCATAATTAAGTAATGTTGTAGCACAAATAATCTTAAAGATTCAAACTTTGGTGCAAATTAATCCGATAATCATCCTTCATCAATCATCAATCATCAATCATCATCATCATCATGCCTTCCTTCCTTCATAAATCCTCTGCACCAAACAATTGGGGTTTACATTAATAATACGAGTCATTTGGTAAAATTCCATGAACTACAACTTATTAATGGACAATCAAAATTTCACTGGAAGCCCCATGATCCACTCCAAAAACCCATCAAAATTCAAAAAAAAAAAAAAAAAAAAAAAAAAGACACCGTTCATCCCATAAATTTAGAAAGTAAAAGGGAAAAGGGTAAGAAAATTACCAGGATGGTAGATGTGAGTGTCACCAAGGGTAATTCAGATGCATACATCATTCCCATATTTGGATTGGATTGGATTGAATTGAATCTAACAAATTTGCAATTAGGAACACCCCTATTTGAGAATTGAAATTGGAGGTGAACTTCTATTTTTACGTTTTTCTGGGGTTTTCATTTTCTAACATCTCTTGTTATTTCATTTTCATTTCTTCCTCAAAATAAGAGGTTTGACCGACCCGTCTGTGAATGAATTATCCGTCATAAATGTGTGACGAGTCAAATAATATTCACTTGGACGGATAAAATGAAGTAATGTGCTAGCCGCTAGCCTTGTCTTTTCCAATGATATCGTTTGACCCGTTATTCCCTTCTGACGGATATATCCGTCACAAGGGAGACTTATTTCGAATTCTGAGCTCCGACTTTTGAAAATCAATTTTTCTTTTTGAGATTAATTTTTTTTTTCACGGAATTTACCTTGATCGTTCAGGATTGTCAAGTCAATTATAAGTTCTAAAACTGGTGAGTGATAATCATGAGAGTAGATAAATCACGGTTGAGATTTGAATCAATTGATTAATTAAGTTTAACCCCATTTATTTAAATTTGTCTCAGTTCACTTAGTTTATTTTAAACCCATTAAATCAATTTCATTTAAACTCATAATAGGCCCAAAGAGATCGAGTTCAAATCCTCAATGGTCTAAATCGCCTACGAGTACCAGTACTTCCCTTGTGGTGTTCCTTTCACCTCGAACTCACGCCTCATGTTTAAACCCAATTTCGTCAATGATTAGGCTTAAGTCGGACCCTTGCCATGGTAAAATTAGCGTACCAAGCTCATCTTCAAGACGTAAGATCGTCTCACACAAAGTTATAGAGAGTTAATATACTTAAAACTAATCTGTAGTCACATGAGAGGTATCACAATCCGTGAATCTGTGATGATGCACAATTGCATATATCATGAGTATAAACTTACAAGATTCACAAAAAAAATACTCCGTACTTACATAGGGTCTCATAATGCAAAAGACATGAAAACACAGTGGTACACTTTTATCTACTACAGTAGTAACTCAAACCTACAGTAAGAAAATTGATGTTCATTCTACAAACAAGGATGCAGTCACCATTCGCAGGCGTGTAACAGACGGTCGTAAAAAAAGAAAAAGAAAGGTGCATGAAATGGTGATAACGAGACTAAGGTAGAAGAGCGATAAACTTATTTCTCCTTCTTGATTCGCTTGTCTCGAATGGGAAGGTCAACAGGTTGCTGAGCTTCATGCGGGTGATCAGGACCCTTGTACACTTTTAGATGGTTGAACAGATGTCGGCCCAGCTGCTCGTGAAAAAACAAAAATCACGGAACTTGTTACCACCAAGACCATCATTTGGCTCCGTTTAACTAGGGAGTTGGGGACTAGAAGAGAAAGTGGCGGGCAGGGTGAAAGAAAAACGTACCCTTCCTTTAGGAAGCATGCCACGAACAGCATGCTCGATAATCCTTTCAGGAATTCTTTTCTGAAGTTGGTCGAATGTTTCCACTGTCATACCACCTGGCCTTCCTGAATGTCTCCTGTATAGTTTCTGTAGCCGCTTTTTGCCCGACACTGCAACTTTATCTGCATTCACCTGTTTCACTCAATTATAAACAACAATCATATCCAAACCTTTGATACCGAGTTCAAAATCTAATAAAAAAAAACAACACGGTTAGCTTCTATAGATGCCATTCAACTATTCAAGCCCTAAGGAGATTGCTTTATCAACATGACATCATCCACTTATATAGGATAAGGGATTGTTGTGGCTGAACCACAAGTCTCGAGTTACAGACGCGCGCGCAGACACAAAAAAACACTTATATAGGACCAATGTGCAACTAGTACACCTAATAAAACTACTGAAGTTTGTTGGAAGATGTCGCAAGGCAAAAGTGTTACCGATTCAATAGCAAGAATTAATAACTTACCACAATAACAAAGGCTCCCATGTCCACACTTGGAGTGTATGTAACCAAATTTTTGCCACGAATGTAGATTGAGATAGTTGAAGCCAACCTTCCAAGAATCAGGTCGGTAGCATCAACAACATACCATGGTTTTTCAGTATTGACATGGTCGGAGGCTTTAGGATACCATGTTGTGTTCCAAATATCCTGGACACAGAAGATAATAATCGATTATAGTGAAATGCCACATAACAACCAATGCTGCATGAGAAATGTCATACATCAAGCCATTTCCATACATCTATGAACTATCACCCCTTGATAATTCCTAAATGAAACTCGTGGCACTGGCACCGTCAATCATGGATGTAACACAATCGATACTTTGACCTCATAGATAGCAACAAAGGTGATGATTTCACAATTGGAAAAGATAATTGTATCACGAAGTAAAGCGGTGTCGTTAAATAACACATAGACACAGATCCACAAGCCTAATCACATTGCAAAATACGAATTCAAGGTAACATTCTCGTTTATACAGTGTTTCAAAGGCTTCCACAAAGAAAGGGTTAAGAGGAGGTCGAATGTATGTTGTCTACACCATCAACCATGTGTACAACTAAGACCTGCTACAAAATTTGTGTCGACAATTGCACTGAAGAACGGCATTTTGAAGATTTGTAAGTTATGTTGCTTCATTCCATCATCGCAACCCAGAGCCTTAGTCCCAGAATGATTTTGGGATCGTCTAACATGAATCATTCTCCCAAACCGTAAAGTTGTCTCCAATAAAAACACTCAAATAAAAAGGCACAATTTGACTACGCAATCCCAGTAAACTTAACACAATGACACCCAAAATAAACCAGAACATTAAAACAAAAAACACTCTTTCAGCGAAATTAAAAGTCGGAATTAACTATGCAACTAAATGCAAGCATGATCATACACAATCCCTCAACCTAAAGGCCAAATTTGATGTACCCCTAAAGCCAAATTTCAATCCCTCAACCTACAAAATTATCATAAAACCAAAAACCACAGAATTAACTATACAAACACAATCATACACACTAAAACCTAAACCCAATTCATCAAAATACAAACTTGTTATACCCTAAAACCCCAAATTTCAATACTGCAACCTACAAAACTATCACATACACAGCATTTCCTTCAATCACCTGAGCCCAGAATTCACAAAACCCTAACTTTAACAAATCATCAGAACACACAAAAGACTAAATCTTTACTCAAAATTCAATAATCCCAATGTGAAGAAGGAAGATAAAGAAAGTTACAGGGCCATGAGCTTCTTCCTGGCTGAACATCCAGCGCTGCTCTAATGGAACCATAGTAAAATTCTTGGTATTACTCGCACATTTGACAGAAAAGCTCTGCTTACAAGTGGAAGATGAGGATGAGGATGAGGATGAAGATGAAGTTGTAAGAGAAAACCCAAGAAAAGGAGTCTTGTTTAGAGTAGAATGCAGCATTGTTGTTTTGTGGGTAGAAGTAGTTGATGGGAGCATTAAGGAAGAAGCACAGGCCACCATTGCCATGCTTTTGCACTCACTATCCTCCTCCTATGTGTGTTTTTGTGTTGGAATTCAGGCTATAAAGCTTCAAACTGTGAAGGGAGAAGTTGAGTAGATAAGATGAGTAGATGACACTGGTTGCAGTCTTGCAGCAAGTGGAGATGTGGAGTGTCAAGTGTGTGTGTGTGTGTTTGGGCCTGTGCTGTAAATGGGTTCACATGGGTTAGTCTACTGGGTCATTGGATCTATTATACTCCAGGTCGTCTGGTTCGAGAGGGTGGAATGAAACGGATTTGAAATATGATAGCGTAGAAGTACGTACGGAGTTCGAGTCCTAATTAGAGGTGGCAAATCGGGCGGGCCCATCTCTGCAGCATGGACATGGAAGCCACGTGTCACAGGTACCCAGCGAGCCAAGAGTCGTGCGGCTCGTGCCGCAGTACTGAATTTATGAACAAATATTCTCGTTACAATCAATTTGTACGAAATTTAGTGAGGATGAATATACCAACTGTATGGAGTATAGAACAGAAAAGGACATGAATCAACATTGAGATTTGAGATCAATCAATTGATCAATGAGCTTTTGTACTCAAAACTCCCAAAATCAAAATGCCATCACCTTCCCCTCCCTCCCACATCCTTCTCCTCCTATTCTCCACATCACAATCAACTCAATCATGGCTTCCCTACCTCCATTCCCAACACTCCACTCCTCCCCCCACTGCATTCTTCCCAAACTACCCCTCAACCTCAACCTCAACCTCTCCTCCAAACCCCATACTCTTCATTCCTTCAACCCCAAGCACAAGCACAAGCAGCAGCTTCCCTCTTCATTTCTCCCAAAACCCACAAAAAAGATGCCATCTTTCTTGACAACTAAGGTATCCCCAGCTGACATGGCCGCCACCCTGACCCAATCAACCCCTGCCACCTGGCAAACAGCCATTGTTTCCAATGCAGTGATCTTTGCAGTGGGTTCTCCTCTTCTGCTGGCTGGCCTCTCTCCTTCAGGGTTTGCCACTGCCTTTTTGTTGGGCACTCTCACTTGGCGCGCTTTTGGTTCCTCTGCTTTTCTTCTTGTTGCCACTTACTTTGTTCTTGTAAAGTTTCTATCTTTTTCTCTTTTTTAATTTGTTTGTTGTAAAAATGAAATTGCATTTGATGTGGTAATGTAGTAGTTGTTGTTGTAGTAGTAAAATTGCTTTCGATTCAGTTTTTTTTTTTTTTGGAAATTTGATTGGGTTTTTGTGATGATGTAGCTCAATTGATTGGATGCCATGTAATGTAAAGTTTTCGAAAAATGATTCAGGTTAGCCGTCCCCAAAACTTTTTGGGACTAAGGTTGTGATGATTGGTTTTATTGGGATGATGTAGCTCAATTGATTGGATACATTGTAAAGTTGCAATCTTTGTAATTTGTTTGTTACTATAATAATGGAATTGCATTTGATAGGGGTAATGTAGTTGTTCCTGTGACAAAATGGCATTTGATTCAGTTTTTTGGTGGGAATTCGATTTATTTTTTGTGTGATGATGTAGCTCAATTGATTGGATACAATGTAGGGTTTTTGTTTTTCTACTGCATTTAGTAATACTAGCTATCTTGAGAAGTTTGATTGGTTTTATTGTGATGGTGTAGCTCAATTGATTGAATACCATGCAAAGTTCCTATCTTTTTTCAGTTTGTGATGGAGTTCTCGGCACAATTGTAATGTTGGATCATTCATGAACCGCCTCTTTGTGTATTTTGGGAAGCCCTTTGTGGAATTGGGGGTAATGTTGCTGTAACAGAATTGCATATTGATTTTTTTTTAGTGGTTTGATTGGTTTTCTTGTGTTGATGTAGCTCAATTGATCGGGTCGGATACCATGTAAAGTTTTTGGTCTTTTCAATTGCATTTGGTAGTATTAGCTTTTTTTAGGGGATCTTTAATTGGATATCATGTAAAGTTTCTAACTTTTTTTTATTACATTTTGTTACATTAGCTTTGTGTTTGGGTTTCGTTATGTGCACATCTAGCTGTCATTCGATGCAATTCTCGATACAATTTTCATTTGTGTCATTCAGAAGCAGCATAGTGGTATTGTTAACAAATTAAGGTTGTGTGAGCTCTTGAGGCACTTGGATGATATTATTGTTATTGTTTGTCTTATAAAGTTTATATTTTTGTTTGATACTCATGTTACAAATCCTTGCAATTGGCTCCATTTGAGAAAGTTTGATTGGGTTGTATGTTATGATGTCGTTTCTGTTTTCGTTCCGTGTTGCAATTATTGGTTTGAATCTCTGAAGTTTGAGGTGAATTCTCAATACAATGAAGTTTCATTGATTCTGTTAATGCTGTTGATGAAGCTTTGCGGGGTTCCATACGGTTGTCTTCGTGAAATTTCTATCTTTCTGTTGGATTGATGAAGCCTTGTTGAGTTATGGCATATCTGAATACATGTCTAATGTATTTCCTCCACGATGAACATGTTTTCTGATGCTGCATTTTCTGTTTGTACGGAGTATTTCTTTTTAGGGAACTGCGGCAACAAAAGTGAAGATGGCTCAGAAGGAGGCGGAAGGAATTGCAGAGAAAAAGAAAGGAAGAAGAGGACCAGGTAGTGTAATCGGTTCAAGTGCAGCTGGTTGTGTATGCGCCTGCCTTTCAATATATGGAATAGGAGGGAAGGCGTTGTCTCAGCTTTGGCAACTTGGATTTGTTGCCAGTTTTTGTACCAAGCTAAGTGATACCGTTTCTAGTGAGATAGGAAAGGCGTATGGTAGAACAACGTAAGCCATTCATCCTCTTTTTAATCACTAAAATAATACAGTAATACAGTTGATCCATTTACGGAAACTACTGTTCTTTCTTCATCTCTACAGTTTAAATGTTTAGGCCCTATTCTTTTGGACTGAAAGTAGGCTCACTGAACTCAACTGTGGTTTTAAATACACTAAGGCGGTCTGATTTTTTTATGGTTATGAGCAGGTACCTAGTCACGACATTCAAAACAGTTCCAAGAGGAACAGAAGGGGCTGTTAGTGTCGAAGGAACCCTTGCCGGGGTTTTAGCTTCAATTCTTCTCGCATGCGTTGCTTGTCTCACCAACCAGGTTCGGCATCTCCTGCTGATTATATCACTTGTGCATTACTTCATTTCTTGTTTGAAAATACAGATTATTCGTTATTGAAATGTGTTCATGTGAAGTAGCTTCAGAATATCCCTCGCCTTGCCTGATATTTATTTATTTGGAAGCAGATAAGCACAAGTCAAGCTGTTGTATGTGTACTAGCGTCACAGATTGCTAATTTCGGTGAAAGTCTCATCGGTGCTTCGTTTCAAGAGAAGAAAGGATTTCAATGGGTAGGCTACTGACTTTACTCCCAGACATTTCTATTATTCGCTAAATATCTTATGATTTGTCAGTAAGTCAGCAGTTTCAAGGGTTATTCAGGTCAACTGGAAACATTTTTCATCTCGTTTTTTTGCAGCTTAACAATGATATTGTCAACATCGTCAATATATCCATGGGTAGCATTTTTGCCATTTTGTTGCAGCGAGCTCTTCAAAGCTTCTAGAGGTAAATGCTTCATAAAAGTATCACCAAGGTTACGAAATATTTTACGAATTAGATGTTTTCTACCATGCTCTCAAGCTATAATTTGTTTATAAGATGTCTCAGTTGTGTAATACTACGGAGTATTATGTATTGATTCCTGAATTCTGATAAGAATCATTTGTAAAAGGAAGGAAAGCGTGAAACATCTACGTGCAGGACTTGATGAAATTTATGCCTTTGATCGACGTACAGACATCTTGTATGAAAGCAGATCTGACTGTAGGTGAATGAGTTGATTTAGCTTGTAGGTTGTTGTCAAAATCAACACATTTTTAACATCATCCGTACAGAATGTTATGCATGTAGATGGCCTAGTGTTTCTTTACATACTCTGTACTTTGTTCTACGGAATACTAAGTAGTTTGTTTCACGGAACAAGGCTCTTGAGATTTCAGAATTTGTGTTCTTCAAACTGCATGTTTCTCTTGTCGTGTGTTGTGAGCGCCACGTCCACTCTTTTGGACCAAATAGCTGTCTTGTCTTAACTCGACTCAATTCATTTTCTTTACAGAAATACTACTGATGTTTTCTCATCATAGTTGATTTGGTGATTTGTCTCAACCCGGCTTCTTAGAAACACTACTTCTGATGTTTTCTCATTATAAACCGCTTTTGCTATCCAAGCACTTCTTTCAAAACCCATGTCAGAGTAGACTAGTACAATACGAGACGAGTTATTTGACTATATACACGAGTTAACGGACGCTACACATGATTTGGGTTCCTACTACATCGAAGCAGTTGTTTCCGAGGTTTTTCTTCGACAAGTAATTCTACAATAAGGCAACCCTGCCCTTGAAGTTGACATAGTTGAATACATAATAATCAAACCATATCATCAATAATTGTAACTAAAGCACTGTTTTACAAAACATACAATATTACGCTTATTCGCTTATCACTCTATATTCACATTTTGGAATACAAGACATGATCAATCATTCCATCTCCATCTTTCAATATAAGCGTACAAGTACACGGATAGTATACTATCCTTCATCACAAGTCGATAAAGTAATAGTGGTACATAATTAACAGAACCTAATTAGATGAACACAAACCACGAAGGACGGGATTAGCTTTGTTGGTACCTAAGCCACTTGCTATCTTGAGCAGTATCCGCTTCAACGTTGACATCCAGACAAAGGGGACTAAGAGCGTCTTCTTTGTTTACGGGGATTATGGTTTGGCTGTTGATACTGATGATAGTTTGGCTGCTCGGACCATGACAAATCGGGAACAAAAACTGAAGTATCAGCCAACTGCTGAGAAGTTTTAGGCCAAAATAGACCTGATGATGTAGGTGGTGATGGAATCTTGGGCACGCTCCAGGAAACATCAGGCACCTGACCTAACTGTTCGTCGCTATCCAGTTCATCCTCCCACGACCTCAGTAGTGAAGATGAGTCGGTACTTCCAAGCTTGCCGCTATCAGCCTGTCACCGATTTAGGAACCACAAATGCATCACGATAATCGAACAAACAGTGGTCGGCACAACTCAAGTTTTGCCAGTAGAACAGCAAAATACAGTAGTCTACAAGCCAGGAAGAGGGGAAAAAAAAAGAGGCATACCTTTGATGATCCATTATCCGTGAAACCATAATTTTGATTAAAATCAGTCATTAGAAAATCATCGATAGGCCACTGCGATAGGTTTCCTGGAAAAGAGCCGCCAGCAAAACTCATTCTAGATTGGGTTAGGTCCTCCAGGGTACCATTCTGAACAACGGGTTGTATCTTGGCATACTCATCTGTCGACATCGGCATGCTCCTCTTATAAGAATGTGAGGTCATCCCATTTCCATTTTGACTTTCATAGTGGGGGGTCATGGTGGAGGTAGGCATAGTCCTCTTTGGTGCAGCTCGATTATCTGCATCTGAGCCTTTCTCTGAGGACTGGGTATTTCCTCCTGATGATGAAGAACCGGGTTCAGCAGCCTCAAGCCCTACCTTAACTCCGGTTAACAGAAATCTTTGGTGACCCGAGACAAAGGAATTCACAGTATGGATAGAAATGTCGCATTTTCTACATAGAAGAGCTCTATCTTCTAAGCAAAAGAAGTAGCCAACTTGCTCCTGCAACAAGTTCCACATTTCGCCACCGTTTGTCAGGTTAGTAGGGATTAAATTGCAGGAATAACGAATGACAACTTGAACCCATTTGCCTTACAAGTAAGCTAACAAAACCGCTACTACTTAATTAAATCAAAGGTCAAATCTACATCCTGTTTTCCCCCAAATTTAAGGGATCTCACAAAATTTCATTTCCAATATCAATTTTTTGATTTACAATTCCTAATACTCAATCTTTCATATTGTTCTCCTTCTTCCTAGTTCCTACCCCTTTCCATTGCTGATTGTCACTCCGTATTATGTAAAAAAAAAAACGTTCTTTCTCTTACTCCGACTATTTCTCTCATGGTTTCTACATTTCCACATACATACAGTTCATGTTAGCCAACCTCGAAACAATTGCAGATCGATTCTAATCTATACACACATCTCCGACTTGACAAAAAACAATTTACTCTACACCCACCTCTTACAAATACCGCTTCTTTAACAATCGCGGTTCAAATGTGAATTTGATTCATCTCTAAAACCTAAGGCAACAAAATCACATCAACAACCATGTAATAAACGCCTCTAATCCAGATCCGATCAAACAAAAACACATTTAAAATATCGACTTTGAACTTCAAATCCCGATTCCCTCTCTTCAGTCAAAAACACGACGGACTTGGCCACAATCATTCCAACCCTAAATTCACTTTAAATTAACACCAAAGTAGCTAGCTACTCCCTCCTCCCTCAATAGTTATCGATTTCCATTTTTGGTAAGGTTTTGATTAAATAAGCAAGCTACAGTAACAAACTACTCCTACTGGAGATACGAAAGAAGGGAGGAAAGCAGGAATCAACCTGGCAGATATCGCATTTAGGCATGTGAGAGGAAGAGTGTGAGAGAGAAACACGCTGATGTTTACTGGCGAGCTTGTTAGCTGCGTGAACCTTCTGATCGCAGGCATCGCACAGCGCCGCCTCGTCCGCGCAGCACAGCACCGTCGCCTCCGCCGTCTCGCACACGTTGCACTGTATCTTCATCCGATTCGATTATTAATAATTGCAGTAGTTGTAGTTGTAGTTGTAGTAGTAGTAATAATAGAGGGGTTGCTTTGATTTGATTTTTAGGGTTTCTGATTTGGGGGTGTGGATGGGGGATGGGGGATGGGGATGGGTGCAGTGAATGTGAAGCTTTTAATAATGGCGGCTAGATTGGAATAAACCAATAAAGGTGTATTTGAAAATGGAGGGAGAGAGGGAGATATTTTGGAGGTAAATTTGAGGTCACAATTTAGTTGAGTACTCAACTTGTTGTGTTGCTTCTTCATTCGTTATTCTCCTCCATCTGTTAAATGGGTCAACTACATCGGAATTGAGTTAGGTTTCAATAGTCATTTTCAGACGAGGAATTCTTCTTACGGGTCAAATAATATTACGTACTTGGCTAGTAAGAATAAGGTTCGGAGTAGCACATGATGATTTGTCTTGATAATTATTATTTGACCCGTCACAAACAAGAATTTGCCTTTTCAGAATTGAGTATTAATTAGCCATTTGTCTAGCATTATTGGTTGTGTCACTTGTGTGTCATATATAGTGAGCATCGTGTATTTGTATGGGTCATTTCGGATTACTGATTTATGGGTCGAGTGGTCGACCATCGTTTGGGTCTATGGTTGTGATTATTTGTCGAGTCTAAGGGATACGTAGTACTCCATACATGCTAATGATCAAAACTATGCCCTAAAAGGGAAAGAAATTTAAGAGAAATTGAAGTACATTACCTCGTATTAAATAACTCAAGCGGGTTATGAGATACTCCGTAATATTTTGTATTAAGTCGGAATTTGAATTACTATTACTAATGTACTCCCTCCCTTCCTAAAGAATACTCCGTATCTACATTTTCACAAAGCACTCCTATATACGTACATTCCATTTTGGTACTTCCGTAAGATATGATTTATGGGTCTATTTTCATTTTTTTTTTCCACGTTTTTTCAATTTTCTTACGATATTTTTTTTTCCCAAAAATTAATTTGAAACATTTTAAAGAAGACGATGAAGTATAATTTATGTAATTATGTTTATGAAATTAGTTAGTATACTTTAAAAAGTCATGTCTTGATAATACGGAGTAGTATTATACAGTAATATTAATCCATGTAAACAGATTCCTAAGACGTTATCGTAATTTGTGTTGATTTTTTTTTTTCATTATCGACACAGTGTTTTCATAATTTGGAGGCCAGAATTTGTTGAGCGTATTGGGACTAGATTCTTCTAATGATAAGAAATCATGTGTAAGTGTAACTATATATGTTGGGGGAAGTGACGGTAGTGATTTCTAGGTGTCCATCCACTATTCATCACGTCATTTTTATGGTAGCTAAAATTTGAGGCCTAGCCAGCCTACTTGAATGACATGCAAAAAATCACACTGAATTTGGGTTAATCATTGAGTCCCCAGTACCCATGTTATCGTCTGCGATGGTCATATCCGTTATATTAATGGTAACGGATTAAATAATGTTCGTTTAGATACATAAATACTCGTACAAAACAAATCACATACGAGTAGATTATACTAATGTGTCTTCATTTATCTATCTAAATGATTATTATCTAAATGGTTATTGTTTGACCCAATACAACGATACAACATAGTTGCATCACAAACAAAACTAGCTGCCCCGTTACTCAATTTGTAAATATTTATCATCACAAAATTTAAGTTTGATCATAGGATTTGTACGTGGATCTATTTCTATTTCACAATATATATCGTTATATTGGGATTGTGAATATGAGGCTCAAGTTCGAAAAAAAATTAAAATCATTTCTAAAGTTTGAGTGAGCTCATCAAACTTTAAAGTTCAAGATCAAGATTGGTTTGGTTTGAATAAAGGTTTAAGCTCGACATTTGCACCGCCTAATCATTTGCACCGCCTAATCAAATACAGTAAATTAAGGAGATCATTTTTCAAAAATTACTCGAGTAATGTTTTAACTCGATCTTGATAAACTCAACTCCGTCAGACCCTTGACTCAGAGATAAGTTCAATTCATCAAGCTCAAATAACCGAACTCTGAATGGAACTTCGACCATGCACTCTAATTCTAAGAACATGTTAGTACGGAGTATGTCATTGTCTAAGACTCTAAGATATAGATGGAAAATCGACAACTCATTTGATGATATACTAGGACACTGGCTAGCTAGGTAGGTCTAATGAGTCAAATTCTTGCTTGTAACAGGTTAGCGGAACTACTTTTTACCGTCGGCGCTTTACTTCTTACCGTCGGCGTTAATTACGTAAAATGACGACTTTGCCCTTGGTATTTATTCTCAAAATAATATTATTTTACATTTTATAGATTATCGGTTTATTAAAACTCGATAATAAAACCGTCTTTTTCGATTATCGTAATAAACCAAAACCGACTTCCTATATAGTTAATATATTGAATAACGTAAAACGACGAGTTCTCCTTTCCAATTAATTCTCGAAACGTTATCACATTTACATTTTATAAAGTATCGATTTATTAGAACTCGATAATAAAACCGTTTTTCCGATTATCATTACGCCTCCGATTTTAAATAGTTATTAAAAAAAATTACGACGTTTTTTTAGTTTATAAATTATTCTACATTTTACGTTATTATTTTGAGCAATAGTTTAAGTATAATTCAAATCTTTCAATGATACGTAACATGAAGTATAAGTGGTGAAGTTGGTTATACAACATTTCATACAAGACAAAAAAAATGCTATTAACAAGAACATGCTATTAACAAGAATCGAACACCTGACCACTTGATTACAAGGCAAACCCTCAAACCAACTGATCAACATCAACCAACTGATATATACCATGGTTTAAAACTATTTAAGACAAATTAAAAGAGAAAAAAAAAACTCGGAAAATGGGTCAAGTCGAGTGATTTTTTCGACACCCTCATGGGGTAGTCGAAGAACTCACTCGAATACCCCATCGGCGAGTCGAGTGAGTTCTTCGACTACCCCATGGGGGTGTCGAAAAAATCACTCGACTTGACCCATTTTCCGGGTTTTTTTTTTCTCTTTTAATTTGTCTTAAATAGTTTTAAACCATGGTATATATCAGTTGGTTGATGTTGATCAGTTGGTTTGAGGGTTTGCCTTGTAATCAAGTGGTCAGGGGTTCGATTTTTGTTGATGTTGATCGTTGGTTTGAGGGTTTGCCTTGTAATCAAGTGGTCAGGGGTTCGATTTTTGTTGATGTTGATCGTTGGTTTGAGGGTTTGCCTTGTAATCAAGTGGTCAGGGGTTCGATTCTTGTTAATAGCAATTTTTTGTTTGTTGTTTTCTTGTTTTCAAAAAATAAATGTGTAAATAAAGAGATTCAAACTTGAGTGCCTTGTATGAAATGTTATTTGTATAACCAACTTCACCACCTTATACTTCATGTTACATATCATTGAAAGATTTGAATTATACTTAAACTATTGCTCAAAATAATAACGTAAAATGTAGAATAATTTATAAACTAAAAAAACGTCGTAATTTTTTTTATTAACTATTTAAAATCGGAGGCGTAATGATAATCGAAAAAAAGGTTTTATTATCGAGTTCTAATAAATCGATACTTTATAAAATGTAAATGTGATAACGTTTCGAGAATTAATTGGAAAGGAGAACTCGTCGTTTTACGTTATTCAATATATTAACTATATAGGAAGTCGGTTTTGGTTTATTACGATAATCGAAAAAGACGGTTTTATTATCGAGTTTTAATAAACCGATAATCTATAAAATGTAAAATAATATTATTTTGAGAATAAATACCAAGGACAAAGTCGTCATTTTACGTAATTAACGCCGACGGTAAGAAGTAAAGCGCCGACGGTAAAAAGTAGTCCCCCAGGTTAGATATATACATCAAATCACATGGCAATTGGCCTAACCAGTGACAAAAGTTAGTCCTTATTAGTACCATGTGGTAAGTATTTGACGTGTTATAAGGTTAATGACGGATACCCCGTCTTGCGCAAGACTAACTAGTCTAATGGTGGGTGAAGGCACAGTAAATAAGTAAACGAGGTTAAAAAAAAAGAGTAAATCTCTATTTTGACGGATATATTCGTCACAAATAGATGACGGGTCAAATAATATTACTTAGGCCCTATTTGGTAAACAGCGGGTTAATATTTGCAGAAGCAGATTAAGAAAGCAGATTTGACTAACAGATTTAATTAGTAGATTGTTTTTGTACCGTTTGGTAATTAGCAGTTTTAAATTAGCTGATTATTTAACTGTTTTGTAAAATGACAGAAAAGGACATCAACAAATATTTGATTAAATATACGTCAACATATATACATCACACCAAACTTTAAAAATACTTCCGATCTATTCTACCAGCCAATGTAGCCATTAAAGTTGAACAAATATTATCACGAAGAGTTGATATTTTTTTAGTTTATGAAATCTCGGGCGGAGATTATAAATTGATTCAAATGAAATAATCAAACATGAATTAAAGAGTGCATAAAGTCTATATCAAATTGATGACATAAAAAATCAAGGGGGAGACGAAAGCGTACATTTCAACTAATTAGAAAGGGTAATTTATGAAAGAGTTAGAATCAATATTATATATATAAAGGAGGAAGTTTTCGAGCGATATGATTGGTCCGTTATATCAAAACTCAATTTAGGAAATTATCATTAATAATAAAAAAATCAAGTAGAGAATCTTTTAATTATTATAATAATATATTTAATCTACCATATTAATGTGATGTTTTATAATTTTCATCTTAAAACTTTTAAATTTCGTTTAACAAAAAATTATCTTATGAATTTTTTTTAAAATGAAGTAATTAGATTCGTGGTAGAAAATATTTTCGTTTGAGTATAAATTTCATATAATTTGTTTCATATTATTGGCTTCAAAAAGTGATGAATTTATTACATATAAAGATATAAAGTTATACCACATCGACAAATTATAATAAGGTGATAAAATTTTATATTATAAATATTAGTAATTCCGTCCTTAGATATCCACCAAAAATCTTTTGAGTCATAAAGAACTCTTAAGATTATAACCTTAAGTAATTATCTCACATCGAAAAAATTATGATGAGATTATGAAATTTTATATATAAATAAGAGTAATCATTGTTTTTTTGAATATCGATCAAAAAAAACTTTTGAGTCTTAAAAAAAGACTTAATAAGACTACAAATTTAAAAGTGTCACACATCAAAGCAATTAAAATAAGATGATGATTCTATATTATAAATAAGAGTAATCAAGTGTTCTTTGGATCTTAAAAGGAACTCTTAAGACAGTGAATTATTCCACATCAAAAAATTATGATAATGAAATTCTATATTATAAATAATATTAATCATTTGTTCTTAAATATCAATAAAAAAATTGAGTCTTAGAAAATATCTTAATAAGGCTACAAACTTAAGCAACATAATTTTTCATCGAAAAATTATAACAAAGTAATGAAACTCTATATTATAAATAAGAAATAAGAGTAATTAATTCTACAATAAGACGATGAATTTCTATTATACAATATAAGTAATCATTTCTTCAAATGAGTTGATGAAATTCTATATTATAAATAAGCGTAATCTTCCGTCATTAAGTATGACTAATAATTCGTTATTATTTTTCTTCCAAAACTCAATTGAGTCTTAAAACCTCTTAAAATTATAAGCTCAAGTAAAATTATTACAAGAGTTCTTAAGACTATATCTACTCTTAAGTCAAAATTATTCTATATCAAAATTATGAGGTGATGAAATTTGATATTATAAATAAGATTAATCATTCGTTCTTAGATATCAAAGAAAACTTTTTTGAGTTTTACAAAAGTACTTGAACTATAAACTTAGGTAAGATTATCACACATCAAAAAATTATAATAAGGTGATCAAATTTTCATATATAAATAAGAGTAATCGCTCATTCTTAAGTTAAATATAAAAACAAACTCTTTTATTATTATAAGTATCCTAACGTTGTCTCACATCGAAAAATTATGATGAGCTGATGAAATTCTATATTATAAATAATAATCATTTGTCCTGTCCTTGGATATCAGCTAAAAAAAAATTGAGTCTTAAAAAATGCTCTTAGGACCATAAGCTGATGGTAAAGAGAAATCATTTTGAATCTTAAAAATGCTCATAGTCGTAAGCTGATGGAAAAGATAAATCATTCGTACCGTGTTTAGATATTAACCAAAAATCTAAGTTCTAAAAGAGTTTTTTAAGACTATAAAACTAAGTAGAATTATCGTATATCGAAAAATATGATGAAGTGACGAAATTCTATATCACAAATAAGAGACATAATTCGTTTTTAGATATTAACCAAAAAAAATTATCTTATAAAAGCTCTTAAAGCTATAAATTTAAGTAAAATTATTCTACATCGAGAAATTATAATAAGGTGATAAAATTCTATTATATAAATACGGAGTAAAAGCAATCATTCGTCTTTAGATATCAACGAGAAATCTTTTGAGTCCTAATTAAAAGAACTTTTCGAGACTATAAACTTTAGTAAAATTATCCCACATCGAAAAATTACAAAAAAAGTGATGAAATTCTATTATATAAATAAAAGTAATCATCGCCTTTAGATATCAATCAGAAATCTTTCGAGTCCTAAAAAGAGTTATTAAAACTACTACAGTATAAATTTAAGTAGAATTATTACACTAAATAAGATTAATCGTTCATCCTTAATAACTTAGATGAAAAAAACAAATTCTTTTGGGTCTCAAAATAAATTGACCATAAACTTAATTAAATAAAATTATCCCACTTTTGAGTCTTAAAAAAACTCTTAAGTCTATAAACTCGAGTAAAATTTGTCACATCGAAAAATTATTACAAAGTCATGAATTTCATTGATATAAACCAAACATCGTTTGAGTTTTAGAAAAGTTCTTAGGACGATAATAAACGTAAGTAAAAATTTCTCTTTGAGTCTTAAAAAAGTTCTTAAGACTATAAACGTATGTGAAATTTTCCCACATCGAAAAATTATTGTAAAGTTGTGAATTTCATATTATTAGTCGAAAAGGTAAGGAATCTATTACAAATAGAAATAGTAAAATCATCTCACATCGAAAAATTATATTAAAGTGATAAATTTCTATATTATAAATAAGAATAGTCTAAATAAGAGTAATCATTCGTCCATATATATTAACCAAACATCTTTTGAGTTTTAGAAAAACTCTATCTCACATTGAAAAATTATATAATAGGGCGATGAATTTTCATTATATAATTCGTCCTTAATCGACAAAACTTAAAGAGCTTTTAAGACTACAAAATTAAGTAAAATTATCTCATATTGAAAGAATAATGTCATTGAAAGAATAACGTCGTATGTATAAATAAATATTTCTCCCTTTTGTAATTGTAGTTATAAGTAAAAAGTGAGGTTAATATAGTAAAAAGATTGGAGCAAATAAAAAATATTTGCAATGAGAAGAAGATAGAAAGACGGATAAAAATAAAATATGGAAAGAGACAGAAGGAAGGAGGAAGTACTCCATAGTACAAAATAATTGTACCACATTGAAAGATTATCATAAGGGGATGATCCTATGATTATAAATTATATTTACGGAGTATTGTCTTAAAGAGAGATATTACGAGTTTTAATACAATGCACGCGTATAATTTAATTGACGTTATTCACCACATATATGACCTTTCAAAAAACGCATTCACGTATGTGGATAGTATTCATTTACTATTGTAGACATATTCTCTTATTTTCTACTGTTGCGTAGTCTCACAAATTTATGCAATCCTCTAATTTGGTGTCACTATCATTGTCACTAAAAAATGGCCCGTGCATCGCACGGGCTTTCCAACTAGTAATTAATATAGGGTTAAGAGATTTGCAAAGGGTAAAGAAGTAAAATCCGCTAACTGAAGCAGCATATTGCAAAACGACATAATGGAACCCAATATGTCATTACAAAATATCATTTACCCAACACCATAATCAACATATTTTTTGGTCAAACATGTCAAAGGCTCCAATATGCTGTTTTTTGGCTGATATGTCATTTACCAAACGTCCCCTTAGTTAGAAAAGACAAACATAAAATTATAGAAATGACACATGAATCTATTTTTATTTATCCAAATAAATATTATTTAACCAGTTACATATTTCTTACAAAATTTTTTATCACAAGTTATTCCACCGTTACTCCTGGCCAGTGAGAGTTACGTTGTAGATTAAAGAAGGGGAATATATATATATATATATATATATATATATATATATATATATATATATATATGTGCTGTAAAATGGAGACAACACATGTGTTACTTAAGTGGCTGGCGTGAGTCTGCAGTCCACGACACTCTTCTACTATGCCAAAGGGTATACATATACATACGTAGTGCCACCTCCATTTTTTATTATTCCCATTCCTCTATTACGGAGTATATGGTTATGATATTTTAATGAAGTGAAAAAAAAAAAAAAATTGGAGGGAGTATATGATATTTTTTCCTACAAATCAACACGATCATTTTCATCAAACTAGTTTATCACCGTGAAGATTCACAGGACAGTTTATTGTTGTGTTATATAAATAGAAATAAAATTATGAATGAGATATGCTCATCATATATGAACTCAAATAAAATATGGAATATGTATTAGAAAAAGAGTATTTATGGTCATAAACTATTGAAAGAAACATTGTCATACTATCTCAAAAATTAAAAAAGAAATCGACCCCTCTCCTTTTTAGGGTCATAAACTCGTTTTCTGGAACCACAATTTGTTTGACCAAACCCAAAATAACTCGTTGATTTAGAGTCAAAATTCGACCCGACCTGTTCGATCATTGAGAATTTATTAAAATTGAATAAAATATTTATATGTAAATATTATACGGAGTATTTGGATTTATAATTAAAAATAAATATTTTATATTGCAAATATTCAATTTAATATTATACTTCTTTTTTATTATTTAATTGTAAAATAATTTTAAAATTTGAATTAGTTATTTTTTAAAAAATAAACATTATTATTAAAGAGTACAATAACAATATTAAAATAAAATAAAAAAAATTAATATTTAAAATATTTTTGTTGGAATTCAAAAGTTTGTAAAGAATATAGGCATTCGAAACTATTTTTGATCCTAATCCGAGTCGTGACTCGTATAACCCGACTCATATTTGATCTGACCCGTATTTGGACTTGGCTCATATGACCCACCCGCTGGACCCATTTGACAGGTATATGATCGGTCATATTTATTCGTTGTCGTATCGATGATTTAGGTGGGTTTTATTGACTTACTCGGTATCTTTGGGTCACATTTGTGTAATATTCGTATGAATGTTACATGAGCTATTTTGATTATCTTAAATCACGATATTACTCAATTTTTGGTTCGGGCCGAGAATGTGATAAAACACGACAATAAAGTGAGCTCAAGACAGATTTAGAAGAACAAGCCCAAACGAAGCAACAGAACCGACAGTCTCGACAGTCGCAACTCGAGAATTGAAGACAGAATTTAAGTCGCTTTAGGTTACATATCAACTTATTATTTATTAGTATTATTTTATTGTTAGAGCTTTGATAATTAGTAAACTTAACTATTATTACTAGACTACTACTCCCTCCGGACACAATTTATCGCCCCGTTTTCCTTATTTGGAAGGTTTTTATTTTTTGCCCCACTTCTCCACTTTCCTTTTATATCATACCCAAATTACCTTATTACCCTTCTTTCTATCATTTATTACAAGATTATTCATTCAATTAACTTTACATCCTATACTTAACCTATAATATTTGGACATGTGTCAATAATTTAGGCCCACCATTAATTTGTTCACATTTTATATTAGTCTTCTTATTTTATGTGCAAAAGGCTATGGGGCGAAAAATAATGTCCGGAGGGAGTATATTACTATCTAGTCATGATTGTTAGTTTAGATAGATTCATTACTCCATCTTTTTAGTTGAACGTTCATGAAAGGAGGGAGAATTATGAACCCTAGTTTTCTCAAGAATACGTGTAACTAATCTGTTTTTTCTTGGTTCTAGACAAGCATTGAAGAGTTTAGACCCTTAAATGGTAAAAACAAAGGTTGGTACTTTGGTTGCTAACCTTACCCTTATATATCTTTCAATCAGTTTTGATGTTTTTAGACATTTAAACTCTAGGAATGATGCGTACATGATTAATTAGACATATAATTTATTATTTTTCATTTATTTTACAATTATTGCATGTCGATAATTTCGATATTTTTAACACTGCAATATCAACCTTTTGTATTCTAAAAATAAAAAATAAAAAATTATTTTAAATATACTTAAGTAAACATAAGATTTTTTTTAATATATTCAGTATTTAAAATAATGTTATACAAATAGTAATTTAACATAAATTTTATGTGAATAATAATACTACATAAATGTTACGACTTACGAAGTACATTAATTGAATTGAGTTGTCATTTACGTACGTAGGATAATCATCCCTTTTTTTAGTAACTCTGATTCCAAAAGCTTAGACCAAGTACAATAGTGAGTTTTTTTATTGGAGTTGTCACCAAGAACCACTTACACAAGTTCTTGATAAACGTCATTTTAGTCATTGTTTTATCCACATTTATTTACTTATTCGGGTCGATTTTGTGTGCTTAATTGATTTTTTAGCTCATATAGGCTATTATACGATATTAAGTGTTAATTAGTCATTTTAGTTATAATTATCGTAATAATTGTTATTTTCCGAGAATTTGGTACTGCCTTGTCTCGTGTGTATTTTTGTAGGTACCGTCTGAAAAAATGACCGAGTGAAGACGGGTTAACAAGTCAAACTCGGGTCAAAGAACAAAGCGGGTCAAGCAAATTAAAGTCAAAGGCCTACTTGATCGGACTGTCTTGAAATGACGATATCTCACTCATACGACATCGGAATTAAGTGATTCAACATGCATCGGAAAGATAAGTTGGAGACCTAGAAGTTTGTAGAAGAAAGCGAGACTCAATTCCGTCATATCAGGACTCGAAATCAAGGTACGAGGCAGCAGCTATTGAATGAAAGTGAACATCGGGCCAAAGTACCAAATAAAGGGATCCAGCCCATTATTGAAAGGGAGGAAAAGGTGGAGAGAGCTAGGACAGCTGGCAGGAGTGTGGACTAAAAGAAAGAAAAGGACGTAGAGGCTTGAGTAGTAGAGGATAGCGAGCAGCAGTGCTCAATGAGCATAGAAAGGCAGCCGTAGGGTAGAATTCAGAGAGCAGCAGGAGCCCTTGTTTTACTTTCTTCATTTTTTTTAGGATTCTAATGGTTTGTAGTTAGTTTAATTTAGATAGTATTAATAGTATCTACACTACATTTTCTCCACCATTTATACAAGTCTCCTTCAAGTTTGCTACAATTTCTTCTCTTTTTCATTATTGTTCATCTTTATTGTTTTATTAGTTCAAGTTAATTTTATTGCTTAATTAGTTTAAAGTTTTCATCTTTATGAGTTATTCATGTTTATTATTATGATTAGAGTAATGAGTAGTTTAATTAGTTTACTTTTAATCATGTTTGAGTAGTTAATTTCTAGGGTCGAGGAAGACTCGGTTTGTCTCATATTTGTGGGTTTGTTGTGTGTTTATATTCTTGTCTATTATTGTTGGTGTTCTCCATTGATTGCGATTTTTGTATGATTTGCTTGTCTTGGCCGCGACAGGTGAATTATATTTCGTCGAGCTTTCTTTGGGGTGGGTCGACCGAGTAATAAGTGCGAGAGCCCGTTATTAGGACCGTCCCAGGTAGATAGAGACTCGAGAGAGACCCTTTGTCTTCCCAATTACCGACCATAATCAACTCGTTTGTGAAATCCGATAATTCCCTTGAGACTAACTTGTTGACCTTGACCCTAGTCATTTTTATCGTATTTATTTCATTTGTTTGTTTGACTAGTTTAGTTAGCTAGTTTAGAACCTTTTCTTCCAACCTAAAACATTCTCTTCTCTCGACTAATTCTTTACTTGATCGAGACCTTTATTCAGTTAGACCGTCCCCGTGGATTCGACCCGACTTACCCTCGACTATTCTAGTTTAGGTTAGTTGGTTTATTTGATGGTGGGATTGACGACAAATCCCACTATCACTTCTATTGCAAGATTAAGTTTGTTCTTAAACTTAAGAACTCGGTTCTAAAATAAGAACCCGGTTTGTAACATCTTGGTAATTGAGAGCCATCAAAGTAGCTTTGGAAGGTGTAAAAAACCATTTAAGTTTTACTATTTTCCAAAAGAAAAAGATGTTGCAGCAATGTAAGGTTATTTGAACAAAAAACTCAATGGGTGGAGAGGTACGTTTCTATCCAAAACAGGTGGAGAAATAATGATAAAGGTAGTGACCCAATCTATCTCTACTTATGCGATGAGCATATTTAAACTTCCCGCGAGCTTTTGTGAGGAGCTGCGATCTGTTGTCTCGAAATTTTGGTGGGGTGCGAAGAATGGAAAGAGAAAGATTTCGTGGGTGGCGTGACATAATTTATGCATGCCAAAGGATCGAGGGGGTATGGGCTTTCGTGATTTCCAAAAATTTAATCTTGCTTTGCTGGGAAAGCACGCTTGGAATCTGATAGTGGAACCAGGTTCTCTCTTGGCCAGGCTGTTGCGAGCGAAGTACTACAATGGTCGATCTTTCTTGCAGTCCAGTCTTGGGAGTAACCCGAGTTATACTTGGAAAGGAATTTGGGAGGCCAAGATGGTTGTACTACAAGGGGCGAGAAAGTGTATTGGGAACGGGTTAAGCACGAATGTTTGGGAGGTGCCGTGGGTCCGAGGAGTGTGTAACAGTAAGCTTATATCACCTTGCTCGTAGGCGAATCGTGGCATGCAGGTTTGGGAGCTCATGAGTATGGGAGGTAGGACGTGGAATGAGGCCAAAATTCGACAACTCTTTATTCCCTCTGAACAAGAGGCAATTCTGCAGGTACGTCTCAGTGACAATCCAAAAGAGGATCGATGGTGTCAGGACCCGGAAAAGTCAGGGCTATATTCTGTCAAATCTGCCTATCGTATTATTTGTGCAGGCAATTTGGACGAACAGGGGCCATCGGACGATTCGAAGGGTAAGTGGCTATGAAGGGGCATTTGGTAGGCTAATGTTTTACCTCGAATCAAAACTTTCTTTTGGCAGTTGTGCTTGGATGCGCTGCCCACGAACTGCAATCTAGCCAGACGTTTATCTCACGGAAATCCGATATGTCCTATTTGTCTTTGTGAGGAGGAGACTAGTCTCCACCTTATAAAGGGGTGTTGGTGGGGGGGAGGAGGGAGGGGTATGGGATGGGTTGGGGGTGGAGATAAAGAAGGATGTTGGACATTGATAGGGGTAGTCGTATCCCTAATCAAAGATACCCTAAGGTCCACTAACTAATGCAGATAGTGAAGTAGGGGTCGAACCACCAGGAGACGGGACTCAATTACTCGTTCTAAGGTCTAGACTAAAGATTACAGGTGTGGACATGACGTAGGTCCACCCCGACGCGGCCACGCGCGGGTTTGGGTAGGCGAATGCACCTCCATATGAGAATGGATCGAATTGAAATTTAAGTCGAAATGGAGTCGCCACCGAATTTTATGGTTATTCGGAACCGTTCGAGCCCACTCTATATCGCTATGGACCATACACAAAGTATGGCCCATTTCGGTTTTAGAGTTTATTGGGCTCGTCCCTTTGCATTGCGGTACCGATACCATCTATACCGGTAATCGTGTAAAGAATGACTCTCGTGCGCCAACGGTTTCGGGCATCCGGAAACCGAGGTTCTGAGTAAGGGGCGAGGGTACGTGTTGGGAAGCCCACTAAGGACACCCAACCCCGCCCGCACATAGCGGCCTCTACTAAGACATCGTTTGACTTTCTAATATGCGCGTTAGTGATTCGCTGAAATGATATGCAAACAACGTTTTAGCTAAGCATGCGAATTAAATGCGAGCTATGTCATTTTAATGCATCTAATTTATTGTCGAAGTGATTTAGCATGCGAGGGTTCATTTATAAACGGTAAAACGTAAATAAATAAAGCAAAGCAATAATAAATCAGTTACAAATTACACGGGCGGAATACAACCCGAAATTCACAATACAACGAGCAATAAAAGTAGAATAATCGAAATATATATAGCCAAAATGATAAGCAATAGTTAGAAACGGACCCGTGTATAAACTAGACCGTGGATCGTGTAAATGGACGAACTTTAATTAAATACATATTATTTTATGTATTAATCGAAGGACGGAGATATAGGACCTAGGCGTGGTGCTAGCCCGATCCCAAATCCCGATGCCTTGTCCCAACTTATCATATCGAGAAATTGGAGTCTAAATTAATCATATGTCGGATACAACTAAGGAGTTGTCAACGCGTGATTAAAAGTGAGACCGTCGATCAAAGTTGTTTACGTGCAATGATATGCATGTATTTTGAAAAAGGAAATCACGTGATTGGCTTTACACGTGTCGACTAAGTCATAAAAAAAAAGCGAGGCTCGAATGTTGCATTAAAGCTCTCGGATTTCTGGGCTATAGGACCCACTCGGTCGAGTCATGGCATGACTCGGTCGAGTGTGTCTTTAAATTAGCTACTGCCCGTTTTTTAAGGTGCTACTCGATCGAGTAGCTTATGTACTCGGTCGAGTGGCATCTGTGCGAGGTATAACTCGTCTTATTTTATGTGTTTTAAAATCGATAATAAATCAAATCACATATAAATATGGCACGATTTATATGCAATTCGATCTTAGGTACTCATAATGTGTATATTATGATTACGAGACCATTATCGGAGATTTTAGAAAAGATGACATAAAAATCGTTTTAAATTGGACCGGGACAAAATTAATTCCCTCCGCGTTACGTCATCTTTAATAATCCTTACGGATTATGCGATGCTCGATTTAGCGTCAACGGGTTTTTGTACCAATCCTTTGAAATGGAATTAAGCCCGTTCAACTACGTACTATCACGATCACGTTATACCCTTGAGTGCGTAGGGCGGTGCTCCTCGAAAGGGCGCCACCACTATTGCGTCTCGTAAAGGGATTAAACGGACTTTGGACAATAGTCGTAGTTAAACGAGTTAAATCCGAATTTTGATAATACGTAAATATATATAAATATATATATATATATATATATATATATATATATATATATATATATATATATATATATATATATATATATATATATATATATATATATATATATATATATATATATATATATATATATATATATATATATATATATATATATATATATATATATATATATATATATATATATATATATATATATATATATATATATATATATGCGGTAGTGATATTATGACGAAATGTAAATAACGAAAATTAAATGTTAGATTGTTAGATGCGATAAATAAATGTTAGCGGTTAGATGTTAGTGTACGATAAGTAAATGTTACATGTTAGTAGTCATGTCGTTATTATCGACTAATTATAATACATAGACATAAACGTAAATGTACATAAAAGAACGAAAAGAAAGGGAAGAAGGAGAAGTCGGTGTTGAATTGTTACACCCTCAACCTACATGCTCTTGCTTCTCGGGATACGGTTCGTCAAATGGCGGCAATGGCGCGGAATCGTCGAGATACGTAGGAGGAGTTGATGGTGTGTGTATGAGGTTTTGTATGAAGACGGATTTTAACGAGTTTTGCTCTCGAAGTGTGTATAAGCGTGACGATGCATGAGGGTTGGATTATGGTTGAAAATGAGAGGGTTTGGATGTGTAAAGTTGGCTGAAATTATGATTGAAAAAGTTGTAAGTTAATAGTTGATAGTTCTTAGTTCTGAAATGCTTAGGATTGAAGGGGTATTTATAGGGAACCCACGACATAGGGTCACTCGACCGAGTGGCCCTAGTGCACTCGGTCGAGTGCCCTGGCAAATGAATCTGGACTTGTTTTTTGAGGCTCCACTCGATCGAGTGGGTCAATCCACTCGACCGAGTGGATCAATTAGGACGTGCCATTTTAGGAATGATTGGCCTTGATTGCTCTTTGATTGATTTGGCTTTTTTTGAATTTTGGGCGCCATTTTTGGGGATGTATCAGGTCGTTTTTTGTGTCGAGTTCGTCTTGACTGGGTTTTGACCCGGTCGCTAAAAGACGGGTTTTATCTCTGATGTTGGTTTTGACCCAAATTAGTCTTATTTTGCTCGGAACGACCCACTGGGCCTGGTTTTGAGGTTGGTTTTGTGAGATTTGTATCCCGTTAAAAGCCCATGCCGGACATTACTGATTTCGAGCCCGTATCCGAGCGCGTTAGAGCACGTTAGCGTCCGATCATCATCGGGTGTTTTTTGGAAACTGCTATAGTCACCTGGCGGTCAAATTTTGGGTGTCTACAACGGGTCACTGTTTTTCTGTTTGTTTAAGTAGAATGACAACTAACTGCTATAAGGTAAATCAATAATAAAAAGGTCTAGGGTCTCAGGTTCACAATGAATGTCAATCGGGTCAGGGAGTCAACTAACAGGTCAATAATCGAACTGTCTAAGGTGTAGGTCCGGTCGGTACTTGTGGACATGACATAGGTCCACCCCGACGTGGCCACGCGCGGGTTTGGGTAGGCGAATGAATCTCCATATGAGAATGGATAGAATTGAAATTTAGGTCTTTGTGGAGTCGCCACCGAATTTTATGGTTATTCGGAACCGTTCGAGCCCACTCTATGTCGTAGTGGGCCGTATACAAAATACGGCCCATTTCCGATGTCAGAGTTTATTGGGCTCGTCCCTTTGCATTTGATACCAATACCGACGTTATCGGATATTGTGTATTGAATGACTCTCGTTCGCCAACGGTTTCAGGCATCCGGAAACCGAGGTTCTGAGTAAGGGGTGAGGGTACGTGTTGGGAAGCCCACAAAGGACACCCAACCCCGCCCGCACATTAGCGGCCTCTACTAAGAACTCGAATGACTTTCTAATACGCGTGCTAGTAAAACGGGAAAATGATATGCAAAGATTTATTTTCCCTAAACATGTGAATGGAATTGAAAAGGGTTTCTAAGTCAATTTAATGCAATTAATTCTACGTCAAAGTGGAATTTTAGCATGTGGGTTCATTTAGTACAATAAACGAACAATAATTAAATTGACAAAAGAAATAACAAACGCGTTAGTAACGATATAATAAAATAACGAATAATAACGGTTTGTGCAAAATATGAGATGAGATATATGATGATGCATGGTTTGAAAAGATAGTATACACGTGATTGATTAAGCACATGTTGACCTAAGTCGTAAAATACTATCGAGTTTTGAAAATAGAATAATGTACGACTTGCGTTTTAGTCGTTATAGGGTCACTTGATCGAGTGGTCGATAGACTCGATCGAGTGAACCCCTAAAAGATGTTTCTGTTTTGCATTACGGACCGTACTCGGCCGAGTTATTGGCCAACTCGATCGAGTACGTGGCCACTCGATCGAGTCAATGTGAGACTCGACCGAGTGGTGGTCGTGACATGCATTCTGACTCGATTTTAGGGTGTCACTCGATCGAGTGACTAAGGCACTCGGTCGAGTGGCACCTGTACGAACCCGGTTTGTTTGCAAAAATTGTGTTTATGCCGGAGATGTGATTAAATTTTCTCCGCGTTAATAATGTCATAATTCCGAAGAATTGTTTTGACAATTATTTAGCATCAACGAAAATAGCGTTTTGAATTAATTTTATGTGATTTAAGAAATTGGTGTTTTAAATAATAATAAAACTTGATTCCCTCGGCTTTTCCGACATCGAATAAATCCCTAGGGATTGTGATGTCGGATCCGCGTCAACGGGTTTCGACCCTTAAAAAATAATTGATTAGAACAAGATGAATATGCGATATTAAAATGCGTAAATAATAATAATAATAGTAATAATAATAAACGAAAAAAGGAATAAAAAAAAGAGATGGACGACGAGAAGAAAAGGGAAAGGAGAACGAGGTTTGTCACCCTCAACCTACATGTTCTTGTCTCGGTGCGGACTCGTAACCGTGGCTTTAACACAAGAGTCCTCGAGGTGTATGGAGGCTAAGTTATGGTGGCTCGGGTTTGATTCCTAAAACTAGGTTTAGGGTTTTGCTAGTGTAGAATTGCTAGGGTTTTGAAGTGTGTGTAGATGTGTTAGGGTTGTCCTAGAGTGTACTAGGGTTTTTTAAGATTGCTAAAGGATGTGTAATTGTGTTGCATGGGGGTTGCTTATATAGGGAGAGATAGGGCACCCGATTTAGGGTTACTCGACCGAGTATAGAGCTAACTCGATCGAGTGGCCCGTGAAGCCAGCCGTCGGGCTCAAAACAAGCCCACTCGATCGAGTGGGTGGGTCACTCGATCGAGTGGCCCAGTCGGGGTGCACGGGTCCTTTGTTTTGGACCTTGACTTTGATTGCTTGATGGGTTTTGCATTTGACTTGGACTTTTGATGGTTGTATGGGTTGTTTTGTGTGTCTCGGAAACGACTTTGACCGGGGTTGACCCAATCGTTAAAAGTCGGTTTTAATTCCGGTGTCGGTTTTGGCCCAAATTAGTCTTGTTTGACTCGGAATGATCCACTGGGCCTGGATTCAAGGATGATTTTGTGAAATTTGTACTCTGTAAGTGTGTTAGCCAATGATTAATGGATTTGAGCCCGTACCCGAGCGCGTAGAAGCATGTTAGCGTCCGATCATCATCGGGTGTTTTTTGGAAACTGCCATAGACACCTGGCGGTCAAAATGCGGGTGTCCACAAAGCCCCCACTCTAACTGAGGCTTGGACAAGGCGAAAGTCAGAGTAGCTACCAAGCCTGTTAAGACCTGGTAGACTTTCGGTCGGGTCGTTTATAGTCCGTTAGACTCGCGTGAAGGGCTCGTCAGCCATAAGACAGAGACCATACCTGCGCTGGATGATTGTACTCCGTGGGGAATTTGGGCTTGTCGCGTAAGTCCTGGGTGCGCCTGTGTGTTGGCCCATCCCGTGCCATCCCGGGAAAATGCTGCTGGGGAGATTCGATTGGCTTGCATGCCTTGCTTGAGTCGTACCTGTATAAGCTATATAAAATGCATGCAACACGTAGGTAGTAAAATGACTCGTGCTGGGGACAATGATTTTTGAAAGTTGAATTTTTGAAATCCTGAAAGCAATCACGAGCTAGGTTTTCAAAATGGAAAGGGATATAAAAGAAATTCGCAGTTTAAATAGACTGAAATCTGACCTTGTCGAAAAAGATTTTTTTTTCAAATGGCTAAATTTTGCAAATTTCAAAGTGGAATTTGAAGAGAGGGACCTACCGACAGACTCGACTCTGGATACGACAGGACGAGTTGACTGACACGGACTGGACTCTCTAAGGGTTGGACCGTGACTCGATAGGGGTGTGGGCCGCCTAACAAGACTCTTAAGTTGCGCTATCTCGTAGTCTAGGCGAGTGGCAACACGGTCGTACATCGAAATGGGATAGATATGCTATGGGGGGACCGCAGTAGTCCGTAATGAGACTGTTTTAGTCTGGTGCCCTTTTCCTATTTTAGGATACTTTTCCAAAGTGGGTGATGCCTCGAGTTCTGAGGGATTTTTGTCTTCGACTAAGCCGAGTACTAGGACACACTACAGAAAAAAGGCTAGATTTTTTGTTGGATTTATCTTGATTTTGTGAGTGGATGGAGAACTTCTGCCTAGGAGAAGCCCCCAGGACAACAAAGCTAGCTGTTGAGAACATGATGGTGTCGTGACCGGAATAATGGCGCTTTTTGAATGTGTGTCAATGTGGGTGGTTGTGCCTCTGTTGAAAGGCTGCCTACGTATTCACGTGTGGTGAAATCAAACCATGCCGTAGTTCAGTGGATTGAAAGATATATATGGTGCCTAGTCTAATAGGACTTTGTGTGTAACTAGCCATAATGACAGTGTAGGCTAGGTGCATTCCCAGTGATGTCTTGATCAAAGGGCTTGAATGGTTAGGATATTAATCCTGTGACTGTGAGCGTTCTCCGGGGTAGCCCCCCCAGAGGTGGTGTGAACTATTTGGGCATGTTCTATGCCGACTGCAAGTTGAGTTCCCGTGTTTGGGGTTGGTAACTGGTTTGGATGTTTTTGGAAATGTGGTGCTAGGAAGTAAATGGCCTTGATGACTCAAAATCTGGAGCTCGGTTCTGTGGAGCTAAGGCTTCGAGAGCCGGTTTGATAATGAAGTAAATGGCCTTGATGACTCGAAATCTGGAGCTCGGTTCTGTGGAGCTAAGGCTTCGAGAGCCGGTTTGATAGAGGTAAATGGCCTTGATGACTCGAAATCCGGAGCTCGGTTCTGTGGAGCTAAGGCTTCGAGAGCCGGTTTGATAGAGGTAAATGACCTTGATGACTCGAAATCTGGAGCTCGGTTCTGTGGAGCTAAGGCTTCGAGAGCCGGTTTGATAATGCGGGATCTGGTTTCCATGTCTGGCCCTAGTGGTTAGGGGTATCCTATGGGGCTTGAATCCTCAAAATTCCGGGCTGTCTCTAGCCTGGGTCTCGGGGAGGTCTTGAGGGTTGTAATGTGGGAAGGCTGAGTGTGGTGTTATCTGACCAGCTTGATTGTCACTCCCCTTTTGGATGGCATGGATAATTTTGAATTTGACCGTACCCCGGTCAAAGGATTTTCACTTGAGTATTTGATTTTTTGATTGATTGATTGACCTTGCGGTCATGGGGTTTTGATAATTTTGACCGTACCCTGGTCGTGGGGCTTTCACTTGAATTGACCGTTGACCACGGTCATGATGATGGCCTGCCTTTTTGTTTTGGCCTTTTGTTTTTTTTTTTCATGGACTTTCGATTTTTTTCTTTTGTGTCCAGTTTTCTTTTTTTTGATGGCCTTCTTTTTGCTTTGGCCCTTTTTTTTTTTGACTTTTGATTTTTTTTTGTCCAGTCAGACTAACACCTAAGGTAGGGATTGGTCAGTCTTATCGGAGGGGTGTTTTATTGTGGGAAATGGGCTTGCCTCCCGTCTTGAACCCAAACTAGGAGATTACCTAGATTTGTCATAGGATTCGATACCGCTCCTGCTACGGGTAGTTGTGTGGTTTTTTCTATACCAGACATGGAATAGGTAAAAAGAAAACACGGGCCCGGTTTCTTGCAGTCATTATAGATGTGGCTATAATAGTCACGTGCGTGTGCTCACAGTGTATGATGGTGTTCATCATGTTCTCGGAAACACATACGGAAAGTGTATATGAGAAAAAATATTGAAAGCTGATTTTATTGAATTTGAAAAGAGGACAGAATACAGTTGACTCTGACTTTGACTTTGGAATAAAACGTCCTAGACTCAGACTCAGACTCGGACTTAAATCAAATCCGGACTCTTGGGTGCATGGGAGGTAGATTGGATGCTTCGGTCATCGGGCCCCGTGTAGTCCACGAGGGGCTTCGCAAGTGACAATGTTTCCAAAACGGAAGTCTTCCCGGCATCGAGGAAGCCTTGAATGAGGTGTTTCAGCTTCCAGCATTGTTCTGTATCGTGTCCCCTCCCTCTGTGGAATTTGCAGTAATGCTCGGCGTTCCATGCTTTGGAACGTTTCTCCAGAAATGGGTCGGCAGTTGGGCCTATAGGTAGCACTAGGCCCTTTGAGACTAACCTCTGGAAAGCGACGGTGTAGGACATATCCAAGTGGGTAAATGTCCTTTCCTTTGACTGGTTCTTGATTTTTGGAGAGGTGACTTGAGGGTTACCTCTCTCGGCCTTGCCATCTTGAGGGTATCGGACAGTTTCGTAAGAGTGCTCACCCTTCAAATGGCTCGGTTGGGTGATTGGCTGCCTTACCCGCTCTAGTTGTGTTAGGCGGGATCGGGTTCTTACAAGATCTTCTTCGATGATGGTTACCCTAGAATTTAGGTTATCTAGGGCAGTATTGATTTTCGAAAAGATGTTGTTAATGGAGCAAGATAGCATAAGCATACTCCCCTGAATATCCCCTTTCATGACGGCGTGGGATTTGTTGTGGTTTGGTAGTGTCTCGTTCATAGGGTCCCTGATCGGAAAAAACGACAAGTGTTAGAACTCGCCTAAGCTCGGCTTTGCGCAAGAGACAGAGTCAAACTAGACATGGCCCGGGGTGACGAGTCGACAAAGACTCTCGGACCGGGATACTTGAATGTTGACCTAGACGAGGTAACGACCGTAAATTAGACTCGAACTGCAGAAGGGTGAGTTCGAAAATGGGGCGACCATGTTTGACTCGGGATAGACCCTCCTAAGACAAATGTGTAGGGTACGATTCTCGGAGTGACTGTGATTAGTCATTCCGTCCGAGAATAGCCCCCAAGTGAGACTAAGGACTCAGATGGTGTGGCATCTAAGTGACTCGAAAGTGGAGTATGTGAGACACGTGCAAGACATGACCCTTAGAGCAACCGTGATTGATCGCTCTGCTAAGGGGTAGCCCCCGAGTGGGATAGAAGATTTTGTAAAGACTCGAGTGTCGGACGAGTGACCCTTAGACGTAAGGACCGTGAACCTTTTGCTATAGGGCCTGCCTTGTAAAAGGTTGACTCGGAAAAGAACCTAGACGGGTGACTTGTGAAAGATGGGCCTTCCTTAGGATTTGGCTATGTGGGCCGAGTCCCGTCCGAAGGAAGGTCCACGTGAGACATCCCCAAACTTTTAGACTCGAGTGTGTAGACGGGCCTTCCTTTGTAGGAGTATGTCCTACGTAGGTGGGCCTTGCCTTAGTCTAATAAGGCGGACTGGAATAGGGAAGAAACTCGTGATGTAAGATCGACGGAGTTTCGACGCTAAAGACCTTGACAACTTAAGACACGACCCGACACTGCTAAATATGGGAAGTCCTAAGGAGAAGAAGGTTTTGAAAATTGATTGTTTTGAAAATTCCGAGATAACTCGGTGGAGAGGCCCGATTTTTTCAAAAAAAATCGGAGAGTGCATCGGGCCTCGGTTTTGAAAGTTCGAAAGCATTTTTGAGTTTTGAATTGGGCAGCATACCGTCTAGAAAATAGGCTATTTTGAGTAAAATCATAAGTCCTAAATTCGGTATGTGTCCCGGGTTTTGAAATTGAATAGTTTGAAAAAAGATGCAATCTTTGAAGAATTGACGGTTTTTGAAAACGACTCGGAAACCAAGCAGCACGTAGTCACACAAGCATTATAACGACGCCATGTATGCTCTATACTAAGTCTCGGTCGGTCTATAGGGGGTCTATACCAGTGTACATAGTCTAGACGTTGATCGGGACGGACTTCCTAAGTCGAGTTGATCTTAGAACATGCCGCGAAACCCACTCGAATCGACTATGGACACCTTTCAACATATCCATATTGGAGTACATCGACGGTATAGTGGGACGTCGGTCGCGAGTACCGGCCCGGGAAAATATGGGTTATGCATGAACCGTAGAACTAAAACGCGTATTGTATTTGTCAAACGATTTCTATTCGAGTCTCACCCTGAGGATGCCGATGGTAAGTCACGCATCAGTTAATCCCCAGCGGAGTCGCCAAATTGTGGACATGACATAGGTCCTCCCCGACGCGGCCACGCGCGGGTTTGGGTAGGCGAATGAATCTCCATATGAGAATGGATCGAATTGAAATTTAGGTCTTTGTGGAGTCGCCACCGAATTTTATGGTTATTCGGAACCGTTCGAGCCCACTCTATGTCGTAGTGGGCCGTATACAAAATACGGCCCATTTCCGATGTCAGAGTTTATTGGGCTCGTCCCTTTGCATTTGATACCAATACCGACGTTATCGGATATTGTGTATTGAATGACTCTCGTTCGCCAACGGTTTCGGGCATCCGGAAACCGAGGTTCTGAGTAAGGGGTGAGGGTACGTGTTGGGAAGCCCACAAAGGACACCCAACCCCGCCCGCACATTAGCGGCCTCTACTAAGAACTCGGATGACTTTCTAATACGCGTGCTAGTAAAACGGGAAAATGATATGCAAAGATTTATTTTCCCTAAACATGTGAATGGAATTGAAAAGGGTTTCTAAGTCAATTTAATGCAATTAATTCTACGTCAAAGTGAAATTTTAGCATGTGGGTTCATTTAGTACAATAAACGAACAATAATTAAATTGACAAAAGAAATAACAAACGCGTTAGTAACGATATAATAAAATAACGAATAATAACGGTTTGTGCAAAATATGAGATGAGATATATGATGATGCATGGTTTGAAAAGATAGTATACACGTGATTGATTAAGCACATGTTGACCTAAGTCGTAAAATACTATCGAGTTTTGAAAATAGAATAATGTACGACTTGCGTTTTAGTCGTTATAGGGTCACTTGATCGAGTGGTCGATAGACTCGATCGAGTGAACCCCTAAAAGATGTTTCTGTTTTACATTACGGACCGTACTCGGCCGAGTTATTGGCCAACTCGATCGAGTACGTGGCCACTCGATCGAGTCACTGTGAGACTCGACCGAGTGGTGGTCGTGACATGCATTCTGACTCGATTTTAGGGTGTCACTCGATCGAGTGACTAAGGCACTCGGTCGAGTGGCACCTGTACGAACCCGGTTTGTTTGCAAAAATCGTGTTTATGCCGAAAATAGTTTTAAATTAATTATTGAGATGTGATTAAATTTTCTCCGCGTTAATAATGTCATAATTCCGAAGAATTGTTTTGACAATTATTTAGCATCAACGAAAATAGCGTTTTGAATTAATTTTATGTGATTTAAGAAATTGGTGTTTTAAATAATAATAAAACTTGATTCCCTCGGCTTTTCCGACATCGAATAAATCCCTAGGGATTGTGATGTCGGATCCGCGTCAACGGGTTTCGACCCTTAAAAAATAATTGATTAGAACAAGATGAATATGCGATATTAAAATGCGTAAATAATAATAATAATAATAGTAATAATAATAATAATAATAATAATAATAATAATAAACGAAAAAAGGAATAAAAAAAAGAGATGGACGACGAGAAGAAAAGGGAAAGGAGAACGAGGTTTGTCACCCTCAACCTACATGTTCTTGTCTCGGTGCGGACTCGTAACCGTGGCTTTAACACAAGAGTCCTCGAGGTGTATGGAGGCTAAGTTATGGTGGCTCGGGTTTGATTCCTAAAACTAGGTTTAGGGTTTTTGCTAGTGTAGAATTGCTAGGGTTTTGAAGTGTGTGTAGATGTGTTAGGGTTGTCCTAGAGTGTACTAGGGTTTTTTAAGATTGCTAAAGGATGTGTAATTGTGTTGCATGGGGGTTGCTTATATAGGGAGAGATAGGGCACCCGATTTAGGGTTACTCGACCGAGTATAGAGCTAACTCGGTCGAGTGGCCCGTGAAGCCAGCTGTCGGGCTCAAAACAAGCCCACTCTATCGAGTGGCCCAGTCGGGGTGCACGGGTCCTTTGTTTTGGACCTTGACTTTGATTACTTGATGGGTTTTGCATTTGACTTGGACTTTTGATGGTTGTATGGGTTGTTTTGTGTGTCTCGGAAACGACTTTGACCGGGGTTGACCCAATCGTTAAAAGTCGGTTTTAATTCCGGTGTCGGTTTTGGCCCAAATTAGTCTTGTTTGACTCGGAATGATCCACTGGGCCTGGATTCAAGGATGATTTTGTGAAATTTGTACTCTGTAAGTGTGTTAGCCAACGATTAATGGATTTGAGCCCGTACCCGAGCGCGTAGAAGCATGTTAGCGTCCGATCATCATCGGGTATTTTTTGGAAATTGCCATAGACACATGGCGGTCAAAATGCGGGTGTCCACAGTACTACTACAAACTTTAGAACTAAACTTAACCTGCGGTCGCTAGAATTAAGCTAGTCTACCCAAAATATCGTGACCTAATTAGTCCTTAACCCGGTCGGCGAAAAGTCCTAATTGTGATACTAACTAATTAATCCTGACCAGTAATTAATCAATCAGAATTAAAACAACATTCAGGCAACAGTTCATATGATCAGAGACAGGTCAATTTTCTATAACCCAATTAACATCCATCGATCCCCTTAAACCCTAGATAGAAATTAGCTACTCATGATGATCGTAATTAAACTAACGAAATATGAATTGCAATTAAACATGATGATTGCGAATCAAATTAAACTACAAGACTGAAATCAGATAACTATGAAAACTAAGAACGAATTAAGACAAGAATTAAACTAGGGAATTAAGACAAGAATTAAACTAGAGAATTGGAATTAAAATTAAAATTAAAATTAAAGTAGCGATACCGAACAATTAGAGATCTGAAAAGGGAAGAACGGAATACGATGAATCTTGCGAAGAAAAACGGAAACGAACGTAGTCTTCTATCCTAAGCGAAACTAACGTAATGTATGAGTATGAAAAAGTCAAAAGTAAAAAGTGTGTCTGACAATCCTCCTCCAACTGATTTAAAAGAAATCAGTTGGGCTTACAAGGCAGACCCAAAATTCTAATAAGCTGAAATCTAATCCGCGGCCTGGGTATAACGCACTCGATCGAGTGCACACAATGCCACTCGATCGAGTGGATGTGTGATCGTTCCAGATTGAGTTCGTATATGAAGCACTCGATCGAGTGCCTAGCACTACTCGATCGAGTGGGTGCTGTTGGACTCGTGGTTGAGTTTTTCATTTGCTCCTCGGCTTTTCGATCGAGTGCCTAGAATTAACAAGAATTGATTACTAACACGATCACTAGGCTAAAAATAAGACTAAACAAGCAAATGAAATGAAAGGAAAGAAAGATATGATTATGAATGAACTAGGGATGATATAAACTAAATGAATCAACTAAAGCTAAATTCAAACAACAAACAAGAAGAACCACTACTAAGATGAAGAAGAAATCAATAATTAAGAAGAAAGAATAGGGTTAGGTCGGGTTCATAGGTGTATTAGGCTAGTAGGGAAATCGAGGGTGTAGGTTTCACCTAGTCACTAAGGTAAGTCCGCGCTCTCGCGACAAAAACAAACCCGAAAACTCATGCAAGAAGTTACCCAAAACAAGAGAATTCAACCACCAATCAAACATACAACAAGAAAGAGGAAACTAGCAAGAGTAGTATTGGTCAATACCACCCTAACAAACATTTCATCAAACACATGGCATGCATAACAAGTGACTAGCAACAAAGATTCAACCTTTACCCACAATCAACCCTAATCACCCATAATCAACACTTAATTCTCCTACTAACCCCACAAGAATCTACTCACACATGTTTAAACTAAAACTAACATAGACAAGAGAAACTAACATAAGAACAAAGACATTCATAATGAAGAACAAACAAGGAAGAACAATAAACAAAAGATAAAGATTAAAACTTAACTAACAATAAAAGATTAAGAGAAAGGAGAAAAGAAGGATTATACCAAACTAGAAGATGAATCAAAAGATTGAAACTTGTATATAAAGAAAACCCAAATACATCCACCAAGGTTATCAATCTTGATAGAATCTTCAAGAATTTCAATAATACAAGAGTAACTACTAAGGTTAAGCTAAAATTAAAGGAAGATTAAGAAAAGATTAAAGAGAAACTAAGCTAATGATATGAGTTCTCTCTCTAGGGTTTCATGTCTCTCAAAAATTACAAGAGGAAGGTATATATAGGGTTCCATAAGTGAGGGGAATGAAAGAATGAAGCGGAGTGCGAGCTGGGCCCGTCCCGGCCGTGATGGGGGTGGTCACGGTCGGGATGGGTCCCGTCCCGGCCGTGATGGTGGTGGTCACGATCGAGACCACCCTCCAGTGGCTCCTGATTGTTGGCTCACTTCGTCCCGGCCGTGATGTGGTCATGGTCACGGTCGGGAAGGCCATGTAGGCTTCAAATACGGTCACGTAGGTCCCTACTTGTTTTTCCTAGGCTTCTTATCGACTCTCGATGCTCGAGATATTCTCAAATTGGGCTCCAAGGGACTCGGGATCGAGTCTAAGTCACCGAATCATTGTCGCTTCTCTTCATTGGCTCCATATGCATCGGAAACGAGACGGAATCGTTCCACTTCTCCATGATGAGCATTAGGAACCTAAAACAAGATAGAGGAAGCGTAAGTAGCCTCGAAACCGCTCTAAAGAGCGATTTCAAAAAAGAAAGCGGGACCCAACACGTGAAATAAACACTACAAAACACACCTATCAAGGAACAAATGGGTCTTTGATGGAGTTCGGGTGAGAAGCGATCGGGTGGTCAAGACTCAAGAGAGCTGAAGACATCTTGAGGGAAGGGATGGAGATAGAGGATGAGGCCAGGGTGTCGGGGGGAATCCGGTGGATAGCAGTGGGGGAACAGGGGCGGTTGGGTGGAGTAGACCGAGTGCGGGGTGCGTTAAAATCAACTGTGACGCTAGCTTATGGGAGGGAGGGTTCGGTTTGGGCTATGCATGCAGGAATGAGGAGGGAAATCTTACCTGGGGAGGGAGCATTGGGAGGAAAGGAGGATGGGAAATCCGAGAGGCCAAGGCAGAGGTCATACTCGCTGGAATGCAGGAGGCTCGCGGAAGAAGACACCGTAGACTTATCATGGAGACGGATTGTCGGGATACTGTGGAAGCCATGAAGAAAGGATTCCGGGGAAGAAACAAGTTCCATCGAATTTTGGAGGAGATTAAGGACATAAGTATGGAGTTTGAGGAGGTACACTGGTCAAATGTGTCAAGAAAATGCAATGTAGTTGCACATGAGATGTCAAGATATTTCTTTGGCTGTGTGGGATCAGAGATATGGGCTGACAATCTACCGGAATACTTATCGATCCTCATCGATTTAGAAGCTAGTTCTACTATGTAATCCCGTTTTTCGGGTACTCAAAAATAATAATAATAATAATAATAATAATAATAATAATAATAATAATAATACGGAGTAACTAAATAAATAAATAAAACTATTTAATGAGAATTATTTAATTTAAGAAATTTATGTAAAGTTCTTCTATTAAAGTAATTTAAGAATGCATATTATTATGCCACGTAAGCGAAATAGTACATGTCATCAGTGGATGCACTCGATATAGAGGAGGGAGAGATATATTCACGGGGTTGTCTGAATTATCTTCAAAATCAACCGCTTTAACATATTTGAGTCTCATTAGATCATTCTCATATTTTGGCAAATTTCTTACGAGTCCTTTTGTATTCGTCTCGTATTTAATTGAGCTCGATGCCTCGATGTATATACAACAAACTAAAGTAGTGGCAGGCACGAAGTCGAGCTCAGTTCAATATATGTAGGCCCGACCTATACCTTGATATGGAGCGAGTCTTGCATCCTAATGTCCGATCCAAACCCGATCCAAGTAGTCAAAATTTCATTAATGTTTACTTGCTCTAGGATGGGTCCGGGCTGCAAAAAGATCCGGTTCAAAAGAAGAAAAACGTGGTCCACAAGGCCGGCGGGGCGGGGCGGGGCCAACCGGCTCTAATGGCAACAATAAATGGGCGCATGAGTAAAGATACTACCACAAAAATCCAGACTGCCAGCTGGACGAAAGGGGAGGTCAGGTCAAACTGCCCAAACATTATCCTCTCTACTTATTAAACTTTCAATTTTTGTCCCTTCCTCCCCACTCACCCCATTATAAATACTACCTCCATTTTTTTTTTTAATGTCGGTCCCATTTGAATAAAATATTTCTCATACATATATACGTATGAAATGCGACAAATATTAAAAAAATACAGGAGTCAAGTTTCAACACGAAAACTTATAAAAGACGGTCTCCAAATTGCATTAATGAGAGATCTAATTATTTTATACAGACAATCACTCGCAAAACTCATTTGGATTCCAATATCACGATATAAAGTACAGTACTCTGTATAAATTCTCCCGCCTTGAAATTACAAATCGTATACTCATAGGATATGGGTATGGTTAATAGTTCAGATAAACACAAATTAGTATAAATCCTGCGGAATAATGCACGGTAAATTTAGAATTTTATATTTTGTGATTACTGGCCGGTAAATATCTAATCGGTAAGTTATTAATTTCACATTTTTAATTTTTACATTTTAATCTGAGAAATTTATTTAAAATTCCAAAGATGATAAATTTATTCGATTAATCTTACATTATCATAAATATTTACGTATACGTATTTTTTTTAAAACCCCATCACAGTTATTTTCTTTGATTACATAAATATTTGCTTTGAATTGAATTTAAATATTATAATTATAGGATGGGTATTAATTTCTTTAATTACATAAATATTTACTTTGAATTGAAATTGAATATTGTAATGATAGGATAGAATTTTAATATTAATTTGTTTCCTAATTGAAGTTATGTGCCGTTTAATAATAGTAGCAGAGTAATAAAATAACACAAATATAACTCTCCGTTATTTAAAAATGTGAATTTATCTTCTGGGGATTATATGACCATATGAATTTATGTACCGCTTTCTTCCCTTACAAAATAATACTCTGTACTTGACGATAATTATAGATTTTCGATAAAGTATGTGATAACTCCCAAAAGAGTGAAAGACGATGGAGTAGTCATAAATTCTTATTTATGATAGAGATATTCGTCATATTATCACATGAGATCAAATATTTACCCATTCGAGTAGAACAGGACAAAAACATTGTTACAACCTATAAACATTGTCATGTCTTTATCTAACTAAACACGTAATAATTGGCCTGTTTCAACAATACGACGGTGTCTTTATCTAACTAAATGCGTAATAGTTGACCTGTTCGTTTCAACGATACGACGGATAATCCTGACAAGAGAGAGTAACCTGTGAGTTTTTTTTTTTTTTTTTTTTTTTTTTTTTTCAACGAAGAGCACACTTAGTTAGTCCCCCATTATAATATAGGAGAAGGAGAGAATTGAAACAGAGACCTACTGTTCCAGAACACCTGATCGTAACTTTGAGCATTAAGACCCGATATCTAACGTTAGCCTACATGGCCTACAACATTATCCATTAATAAATGAACAAATTTGTATTTAAAAAAAAAAAAAAAAGATTTCGCCATAAAATAATCTCCCCCAAAAAAGCAGGGAAATTAAAATTAATATTGGCCGATAAAAAAATTTGTTACTACTGCTACTACTACCACTCCACGAAGAGGAAAGTTCGTCGGCTTACGCGAAACCTAGATCTATTCATCCCTTCAAATTCTTCATCTTTTCTTAATCGCAGCGATTCAATTATTTTCGATTATTTCCTACTTATTCATCTCAATCTTAATTCAAGGTTAGCATCGTTTAATTTTGATTTTATTCGGACGATTTGTGATCAATTTTTTTTGTGTGGATTGAATTAATTTGTCGGGTACATGTATTTTTATGTGATTGATTTTTGTTGTTTAATTTATCTGGGTAGGATGATGAATCTTTTTATATGAGATCATGTAGTTTGGGGGATTTGAATGAGGAATAAAAGAAACGACGATGATGGTTGTATCTGAATGCGGCAGGTTGATTTTGGGATGAATTAGGCGGAAATAGATTGATTTATTGAGGTAAATGAAGTTCTTTGATTGCGAATGTTAGGGGTTCGTATTGATTTGTTTTGGTGTTTCGGTGAATAATTAGGGCGATTTTTTCCAGCTGAATGAAGCTATGACACCCTTTGACTGGCAACCTAGATGCTGATATCGATTTGTTTTGTTGTGAAATCAATTTGTTGATATTTGGGGAGGGTTTTCTACTTTGCTGAGCTAAATGAAGTACTTTAAGCCTTGAATGTGGATGTTAGGGACTGGTATTGATTTGTTTTGGTCGTTTTGCTGCGGAATGAATTGGTGATATTAAGGGGTTCTTTTTCTGAGTTAAATGAATTCTGTGAAATCATCGGCGTTTTTTCTAAACTAAACAAAGTACTTTAAGGCTTAAGCCTGAAGGGCAAGTGTTAGCAGCCGATATCGATGTGTTTTGTTGTGCAATGAATTCGATGATATTAGGAGAGGTTTGTCTGAGCTACTCCAAGTATTTTATAAGCCTTTGAACATGAGTGTGAGCTGCTGATATCAATTCGTTGTACAACCAATTTTCATGAAGGAGATTTGGCTTAGCCAAATGAAGTACTTTAAGCATTTGAACACTTTTGTTAGCTGATAACATCGTTTTGTTTTGTTGTAGAATGAATTTGGTGATATCAAGGGTGTTTTTTCTAAGCTAAGTGAAATACTTTAGCCTTTGAATGCGAGTGTTAGCTGCATGAAGTTAGAAGTCTGAAACCCAACTAATTTGGGGTGCCTTTCGTATGATTGAAAGGGATGGTTGTGTTTCAATGCTAGTTGCTTCAACTGTCCCTGTTTCAACCGATTTATTTCGTGATTGCAGCTTATTTTTGCATGGGTTGACTTAGATTACTGTTATTTTATACTCCATCATTCTATTTATATTGAGCCATTCCACTAGAGCTGAATCTACTCCATTTTTACTCATGAAAACTGTTGCCCGTTTTACAAAAACTTATATGTGGGGATGTCATTCCCTTCCTACTATGAGCATCAATTGGATGGAGGGAGTGTGTTCTTTGACTAGGGATGGCACGATAAAATATTTTTTTTTTTTTTTGCTAGATATATAGGTTGATTTGTTATTTTTGAGTTGACAAAATTAAATGAACACTCAACTTGGAATAATATCAAACTTCACTTTTATATCTTTACTATATCTAGAGATGAGCTTATTATTTTGGTCTGAACCAAAATGAAATTGGGACAATCTAAATGAGATGAAATTTTATAATAATCGTAGAAGTGAATGAGTTTTTGAAGCTGTTGTTCTCCTACTTTATTGGTTCTTGCTAGACTTTTTACCAACAACGTTGCTTGAACTTGAAACTGTTTTTATTTATCTTCAGAATTGATAATAATAAGAAAATTGACGTCGTTTGAGAAACAAGGGAGGTTGGGAAGTAGGTAGCGCTTTTATTTTACAATTAGTCGTTGATTGTTTTCTTGTATGTCATTGATTTCTCTTAACCCTTTTCCGGCTTCTTATTACATGTGCAGATTTCTCTTTCTTATATTTGAAGAACCGACATCTTGTCCTCTGTCCAAGATTTTACGTGTTTGAAGACATGCTGCTATTGATGAATTAGGGCACAACTTAATCAAAAGTGTACCTTGGGATTGAATATTATAAGTTTTATTGTGTTTTTCGGTCAACAGTGTTTAGAAACTAAGTGGTGAATATTATGTTTTGGCATATCCGTCTCAGAGAATAGTATTGGTTTTGCAAACACCTGTAGTATTTTAGTAATTTTAGTAAACTGTTTGTAAGTGGACAAAGAAAAATTTGGTGGGTGGGTAATTAGAAGAATATTGTCAAGATGATGTCCAGATCATATAGCAACCTATTAGATTTAGCATCGGGCAACTTCCCAGTGATGGGGAAAGAGAAAAAACGGCTCCCAAGAGTAATGACTGTTGCGGGTGTGATATCGGAGATGGATGATGATCAAGCTAATAGTGTATCTTCCGATGTTCCATCATCTATTGTACAAGATCGTATAATCATGGTTTTTAATCATCTTCCCATAAAATCGAAGCGGAGGCCAGATAATCAGGGGTGGAGTTTTAGTTGGGATGAGGACTCGTTACTCTTGCACGTAAAACATGGTTTACCTGAAGACATGGAAGTGCTCTATGTTGGATCCTTGAGGGTGGAAGTGGATCTAGACGAGCAAGATGATGTCTCACAGATCTTGTTGGAGAAGTTCAAATGTGTCCCCGCCTTCCTGCCCCCTAGTCTCCATGAAAAATTCTATCAGGGCTTTTGCAAGCATCATCTATGGCCTCTTTTCCATTACATGTTGCCCTTTTCCGCAAGCCATGGCATTCGCTTTGACCGCTCTCTGTGGGAAGCCTATGTGGCTGCAAATAAAATATTCTCTCAAAGAGTGATCGAAGTGATTAATCCTGAGGATGATTATGTTTGGATTCATGATTACCATTTGATGGTGTTGCCAACTTTCTTGAGAAGACGCTTCATTAAATTAAGGATGGGTTTTTTCCTCCACAGTCCATTTCCTTCTTCGGAGATCTACAGGACTTTGCCTGTGAGGGAAGAAATACTCAAGGCATTGTTAAATGCAGATCTTATTGGATTTCATACCTTTGATTATGCCCGTCATTTCCTTTCTTGTTGTAGTCGGATGTTGGGCTTGGAGTATAAATCTAAGAGGGGATATATTGGCTTAGAATATTATGGAAGGACAGTTGGGATAAAGATTATGCCTGTGGGGATTCATATGGGGCAGATTGAGTCTGTTTTGAGACTTGCCGATAAAGAATGGAGGGTACAGGAGCTTAAACAACAGTTTGAAGGAAAAACTGTGTTGCTTGGTGTGGATGATATGGACATATTTAAAGGTGTCAATCTAAAACTTCTGGCAATGGAGCAGTTGCTTAAGCTGCACCCCAAGTGGCAAGGAAAAGCAGTTTTAGTGCAAATTGCAAACCCTGCTAGAGGAAAAGGCAAGGATCTCGAAGAGATTCAAGGTGAAATTCAGGCTAGCTGTAAGAGAATTAATGAAACATTTGGGCGTCCTGGTTACGAACCAATAGTTTTCATTGACAGGCCAGTGTCTTTGAGTGAAAGGGTTGCCTATTACACCGTGGCCGAGTGTGTAGTTGTCACTGCTGTCAGAGATGGGATGAACCTTATTCCATATGAATATGTAGTCTGCAGACAAGGAGCCTATGAGTCCGAGTCTACTTCATCACCCAATAAGCCAAAAAAGAGCATGTTGGTCGTATCCGAATTTATTGGATGTTCTCCTTCTCTAAGTGGTGCTATCCGTATAAACCCATGGAATGTGGAGGCGACAGCAGAAGCAATGAATGAGGCGATATCCATGAATGATGCTGAGAAGCATTTGCGTCACGACAAACATTACAAATATGTAAGCTCACATGACGTAGCTTTCTGGTCAAGAAGCTTTTTCCAAGATCTGGAAAGGAGTTGCAGAGACCACTTTAGGCGCCGTTGCTGGGGCATTGGTTTGGGTTTTGGTTTTAGGGTAGTGGCTCTAGATCCTAATTTCAGAAAGTTAACCATCGATGCCATTGTCTCTGCATTCTGCAGAGCTAAAAGTAGGGCCATACTGTTAGATTACGATGGAACTATGATGCCTCAGACATCAATAAATAAATCACCGAGTCCACTGGTGATGAGAATTGTCAACTTACTTTCTGGGGACCCAAATAACACTGTTTTTGTCGTCAGTGGAAGGGGAAGAGATAGCTTAGGTAAATGGTTTTCCCCTTGCTCGAGAGTCGGCATTGCAGCCGAACACGGATACTTCATGAGGTACATATACTTTACTTGTGTAGTTATATTTCATCCATTCTCTGTTGCATGTGATCTCATACTTACATATGTAGTTTTCTATATGATCAGATGGTCGGCTGAGAGTAACTGGGAGATCTGTGGTCAAAATTGTGATTTTGGATGGGTACAGATAGCTGAACCTGTAATGAAACTCTATACTGAAGCAACAGATGGTTCTTACATCGAAACAAAAGAGAGTGCCTTGGTATGGCATCATCGGGATGCAGACCCAGGCTTTGGTTCTTGCCAAGCAAAGGAGATGCTGGACCATCTAGAAAGTGTGTTAGCCAATGAGCCTGTTTCCGTAAAAAGTGGTCAATACATTGTTGAAGTGAAGCCTCAGGTCTGTGCTGTTTACTTCCCTTCTATTGTTGTATAGTGCTTCTGTTCATATCATGCATATGACAGAATATTTGTCATTATTAAGTTATTTTAAATATTACTCCACAGTAACTAGTTTACTGCTCAGTATATCCGTATATCCTATATTGTGTGAATTTTACATGGTAGATCATGCCAAGGACTCTGAATATGCTATATGCTGCGTAGGAAAGGCTGCCTAAAAGTCGGATTACATGTTCTCAAAACTGTACTGATTTTCTTTGGTGTGCGAGGTTTGATGTTTGTAATGTAATGGCACAGATCGGGTTAACATCTGAGGTTCCAAGAGAATTTTTACTACTTCACAAAAATAGGATTAGGTTCACGGAATATTTTTAACATTATGTTTTTGACTCTTTCCCATTGTACTATGGATGTGCTGATGTTATTGACCTTGATAATTGTGAAGCTTGGGCATTTAAAATTGTGATTTTGAAGCTCCATCTTACGTTTTGAATGACAAATTTCTGAAGTATGAGGACTAATAGGAAATTAGTTTCAGGAAGTAATTAGTAACTCCTGACGCAAGAGAAAGACTAGTAATAGTAATCCTATGTAAAACATCTTTGTTTATGCAACGGTTTCTCTTGAAAAATGGCCTTGTATTACTATTTGTGTTTATGCCTGGCTTCACCATATAGAAATACTTCGTATGATTCTTGATCTGTCTGTCTTCTATATAATTCAGGGAGTGAGTAAAGGTCTAGTAGCTGAAAAGATCTTTAACAGAATGCGCGAGACTGGAAAGCAAGCGGATTTTGTTCTGTGTGTCGGTGATGATAGATCCGATGAAGACATGTTTGAGTTCATTGGGGGTGCTGTCAACTCCGGCATCCTATCAACAAATACCTCCGTCTTTGCGTGTACCGTTGGACAGAAACCAAGCAAAGCAAAATATTATTTAGACGACCCGACTGAAGTCATGACCATGCTTGATGCACTTGCCGAGGTTTCAGACCCGTCTCCCTCCATCGACATTTCATCCCTCGATATCGGGCCAGGTAGCCCGCCTTGATACCTGCTTCAGTTTCTCGAACAGGTAAAATAGACAGTCTTACTTTGACATCAGTTCATACAGCCTCATGGTTCATATTTCCCTCTACTGCGAGCCATGAATTTGCAAAGCCATCAGAAATGTAAAGAAGGGAGGTGGACCGAATAACGATCATGGTTACAGTCGGGTCGATGGTGGTTTCGGGAAAAATTGTTGACGGGTTCATGTTGAAAATTTCCGAGTCACTTTTATATAAAAATGGTACGCATAGTTTTTTTTCCTTTTTTTTTTTTTTTGTTAAGTTTTTTCGACACCAAGATTGAGCGAGAAATGCACAAAAGAAATTTGTTGTAAGGTGTGGCAGAGCATATGTAACTAGTCGTCTATTACAAGAACTTACATGAGACATATTGGCTCTGTCTGTTTCGGTTTGTTCGGCCAGATCAACACTTTTTTTCCTTTGATTATAACTTATTAAGTATGTACTCTATTTTTTCTTCTTCTAATACTAGTTGAACAGCCTCGTACGAGTACGAGTACGGGGTATTCAACTTTTATTTGCATTACTAAGAGCCCATGTAAATATTTGTATTTTGCCTGAATTTATGCTCCGTCAAATATATATCAAGTACCTTGATACGGAGTAGCAATAGTAAGTTAATTTAAATCATGCAAAATATAGTACGCATAGTACCTTGATGATCTTGAATCACGACTAATACTACTCAAGATAAATAAAGACGAATCAAACAAGATCCCACCTGATTATATTTTCTCAGATTGTTGTGAATATTAACGATTCTTTTGAGTTAAGTAAATGGAGGGAGTACATAAAAAGGGGTAGAAAGCAGTGTACTCAATTCAAAACTCCTAACTCGGAACTGGAAGAATCCTACCACAGCATTCAAAATGTTATTCCACTCCTGTTTGCAGGAGCTGCTTACTTCCATTGTTTAGCTCTCTCTTTTGTTCCTCGACACCTTAATACCGAGGCTCGTAATTTGGCGGCAACGCTAATGCGTGGGTATTGGGATGGGTCTAGTACGATGGCAAAAAAAAAAAAAAAAAAATCCTAACCTTGGAGTTTAGTCTACAGGTTATAAGTTATAACGTTGTTTCAAAAGTTGAAGGCTGGTCTTTATCGTTGACTCAATTACATCATCAACATTCGTACTTTAATACGTAGTTTTCAATATGAGTACAAAATTGCACAATAATTTTCTTAATAAATATGTACCATTATTTAAAACCATATAATTACATGAGATTTATTAAAAGTGTTTAAAAATAATTATACATATATATTAGAGACCTCTCGATAAAAATACCATGAAACCGTGTCATAGTGAACGAGGGCTTAACCTTAATTATGGACTTATGGTTGTAATTGGGCGTTTTAGCCCAAACAAACAATTGATGAGTATCTCTACTCCGTCTTTTATAAACAAAAACAAAAAGCTTTAGTTTTCCATGAAAGCAATACACACACAAGTAATAAGCAGAAAAAAGAGCTAAACAATGGCGTTAGCTATGGCGGAAAAATCAGCAACGAGCTTCTTATACAAAAGACTTCCATATAATCTTCTCCAAACCTTCAAATTAAGCACTACCCAGAACCCAATTGATGATTCATCTAACAAACCGAAGCCGAAGCCGAAGAAGAAGAAGACGAAGAACTTATTTGAAGTTGCCCAGTTTTTACCCAATTGGGGAATTGGATACCACATGGCCAAATCTCATTGGTCCAATGTTTCCTATGAGATTTCCAAGATCAATCTTTACAAAGTTTGTGACTCTTTTCACCTTTTTTTATGCTTTTGTTTCACTGCGGCATTTCGTCCAACACCTAGTGCTCAATCTACATTGTTGTGATTTTGAACTTTTGTTTTGAGGGGTTCACTTTTTTAGTTTTAAGTGCCCCCATTGTCTGATCATTAACCTGAGAACCCTAGTTTATAAGAGAAATTATATTCTTTTGGTTTTTATCAGATTTGATTCACATTATAAGTATTCGGTGTAAGTGTATTATGACTGTACTATTAATGAATTATTCGTTCTCGTTCAAAATAATAATAATCAGTTTTAAGCTGAAGACGATCTCTCTTCATGTTATGTTGTTGATTTGATGATTGGTATGATGAACATGTTAGTAAGTTTAAGACGATCGTAAACAAGACTAATTATCCCTTTTGTTTGTGGTTTGGCAGGATGGTAGGCATGGGAAAGCTTGGGGTCAAGCTTATAAAGATGGTTAGTCTCTATTCTCTGTGTTTTCTCCTTCTTCTGTGTTCTTAGTTTTGGAATGTGAGCATCCTGAGTTGTATGTGGAAGGTTTTCGAATTTGATTTGATTTGAGATTGTGCAATACATCTTGTTTGGGTACGGATTTTAGTGGATTAGGGTTCGAGGTTTTGCCAGGTCATTTGTTTTGTATAGTCGGAACTTTATATTCAGTTACATGTTAGAGGGGAATTACTGTCAACCGTTTTTATTTGATTTACAGATTACTGGTAATGATGGCTCTTGTTGTTGTGGTATCAGCAACCAGTGTTCTATCCTCTACTCTTGAACAAAATTTTCATTATCAGTCCGGAATTGGTGTTCTCATTGAAGTGCTGAATGCTACTAGAATGTGTTACGTGATTTTCAGGATGGTAATTAGGTGAACTTAGTGTAATTTGATTCCATTTTAGAGTGACCACTTAGGTATCGCTAATGGCAACTCCAAGATTAGCCCTTGAGACAATTCTTTGTTGCATGCGGAACTTGTTCTTTCATCCTTATGTCGTACTATATGTATCCACACTATGTAAAATCAAGGGTTGGACCGGGTGGTCATTCTGGCTGACATGCTTACCTGTTTCTTGGTACCTAGTAGGTCACTCTCATACTTCACTTAAGTGTTACGGAGTAGTATTGTGTATACAATACATATCCTTTCCGATACGACACGACACCTCAGCACTTCACGAGCAAAAAATTGATTGATTACAAAATAGCTGTATCCCAATACTCCGAGATTCATGTCTTGTCTGATACTTGCAAACGAGTTAGAGTAACATAGCCTGCCTGTGTCCTAGAACATAAATCAATTGATGTTCTCAGCTCAGCATCTTGTTCATCTATTTCCATGTCTTTGTGCTTGCCATTGTATTTCCATTTTCATGAGCTCAATAAACTTTACACACGTTTTGTATTTCGAAGCAAGGTGTAGGGTTGTGGACTTCTAACTTATTAACTTCATCCTACTTCACCATGAGAGTCTTTGGGGTAGTGGGGTAAATATTTCTCGCCGTTTGAACTATGTATCATTATCTTGACAGATGCCCTAATTGACTGGGTGTATGCTAAAAAGTACTTCTATAGTCCATACACTTTCTTCTCCCGAGGTCCGTTGTAGACTATTAGACATATAGGATGTCATAATAACAAAAGTTATAAAACTTTCACTTCTCCAGACACATTGTTTGAATGCTAATCACAATCTGTTACATGAAAAAGGTTATATTTGTAAGAGGATTTTGGATCGGTCAAAGATGTAAACCTTCAAATAAAACACCTTTTTTGGGTGATCTCACTACAAATTGTGATAGTTAGCTTTTCGTATTTGTACATCATTGACTCATCGTGTAGGGTGCTAATGATTCGTCAGTTGTAGACTCTTGGCTGTTAATATACGGTAGATTTTTTTTTTTTTGAAACTGAATTGTACTAGAGTTTTTTTTTTGAATTCAATTCTACTAGAGTTTTTGGTTATGCATCTTTTTGAACTTCTCTTATGTTGAAGTATACGGGTCCACAATACATAAGACCAAGAGCTAATCATTCAGGCTGACATTGCTTACACGGGTTCAGCTCAACATCGTTTTCATCTATTTCTTTGCCTTATTGTTGGCCATCCTACCTCACTATGGGATCCTTACAGATCCCCTAATAGACTGATGTATGTAGACAGGAACATTTTCCCCTCGTGTTTCAATAAAAACGCTCTAGTAGAATTGATAGACGATCGTGTCCGACACGTATCGGAGTGTTGTATACAGCTAGGTTAATGCTTTTTTTTTTTGTCTTGCTTTCATGTCTGGGTTGATATGACGCTACTAAACCTAAGATTACTTACCATTGAGAAACCAAACTGTCCTGAAAAATGTTACTAGTATTCAAAGTCAGATAATAGGTTCTGGCAAGTTTGGTTTGATTTGATTTGGCTCTAAGTTCGTGCTGATTGACCGGAAATACCCCTGCAGGTCTTCCCGCGGGTGCCCCGAAGAAGATTAGCGGAGTTCACAAGCGTTGCTGGAAGTACATCCCAAACCCGCTCAAATTAGAGGCACCAAAACCTGAAGCTACTCAAGAAGCTTAAATACAGACTCGTTATTTCAGCCGCGTGGATGAGCACTTTTTGTTCTCTCCTCTTTTGTCTTCGGCGCGCCACAAATGTTATTTCTTGGTTGTGATTGAAGATGTTTTTTCCCATCATCCTTTCTTAGTTTCTTTGTAGGATCAAAGTCTTGAATTTGTGCAACACAAGTAGTGATGTTAATGTAGTGATGTTGTCTTAATTTGACATTCATCCCTATTCTTCTTGTTGACTTGGTTTCCTCTGAATCAAATCTTTTCTACTAGAATACTTATACAACAATTTTATGTATTAAAACTAGACCCGACAAACGTGCAATAATAAACATTCATGTTGAATCGGGTTACGACTTGGTCAAGCTCAGGTGTCAGGGTCGGGTCAGTTAACTCCATCTCATGACTCACAATCCCTCCACTCATAAGTTCTTAACTCGCCACTGCTAGTGATAGGTTTGTGCCTTCAATTTGTTGTCGCCTGTAATTTACCATATAAACCATGTCGTTGCCAATGACGGGTTTACTCCGTGCCTTAGGATCGGTAAACCCGATAATACGTGGACTGTAGTTTGATAAAAACTTCTTAACCGACCCGAAACAATAATTAATTTAATTTTGTGCATTATTGACAGCTTTTTTCATCTAAACATTCCATTCTGTATTCCTGTACTCTTACAAATAGGCAGAAAATCAGCCAAAAGCTGTGTTTTTGCCAGTTTTGTTCATAGTGGAACCAGTATTATTATGGATGTCCTAACTTTGATTATATCTACAGATTTACAACCTCACTAGCTCAGATGCACAAATAAATGACTTTTGTAATAAAAAAGAAAAAGAAAAAGAAAAAGAAAAACTGTTGTAATGAAGCCAAGGACTCAGTTTTTCGGTTTTTCCAACTGCAAATCTGTAACATTATGTTGTGTATTTATGTCATTGTACGATTGTACTGTGTTACAGTGTTAGTAGTAGCATTCCGATCATTAACGCAGGGATTAGCAGAAGAGAATGACGACATTCGTATACCCATGGGTTGCAGGTGCAGCCTGCAAGCGACTAAAGCACCGAGTTTACACTTGCACTTGCATTTGCAGGTTTAACAGGAAGGCTGACCTGCTGACAGCAAGATCCATTTGAGAAGGCAGCAAATGTGACAAAATTACAGGAAAAAAAAAAAGAGAACAGGTTCTTACCACATTGATAATATAGTGTCTACAGTCGGCTTATGTCACGACCAACGAGGATTGTCGTGAGCCAGTTAGTAAACACGTAGAAACGGTTCCTCCAGCTTATGACCCGAGTTAGATATGCTGACCGCCAGATAAACCAGCTCGGAAAACCTTTCAGCGACAACCCTTTCGCATCCTGAACAAAATTAACTCCACTCTATAAGTTCAATGTACTAACTGTCCGAAAAACAAAACTATTAGGTTGAAGTTAGACATGACAAACGTGTCAACCAGGGCAGCTCATTTTCGGGTCAAGTTAGAATCAGCTGGTTGTCTAATATTTTCGACTTTTTTTAGGGGTATCAGTTCGTATGCTATGAGTAATAAACATTCATGTTTGTTCGGGTTATTAGATTACGTGATGTGAATAAGACTTGCCTTGCTTTGCCTAAGGTCCACAAGAGCCTTGTAACTACCAATGGTCGCCATAGATCCAAGATGTCGATAAACGAAAGATTCACCAATGTCGATATCTTTGGCGCTGTTGGCGTGTCCTCCCCCAATTTTGCCAATCCGATTCAGAAGCCTTGCCACATACTTTCCTTGACGCTCGGCTACCTATTCAACAAAGTCACAATTTAGGGAGCTTTTAAGCAGAAGTCGCATTACTGTAAAGGGGAGCTGGTGAATTGAAGTACCTGTGCCAAAGCAGGGAGAACCGGTCTGCCTGTGCTTTCGAGAAACCCGGCACAATCACCAATTGCAAACACATCCTCAACAGATGGAACACGTAGCCAGTCATCAATTCCGATCCTGTACTTACAGCATTGCAGAATCTGGTCTTCATAAAATGCATCCATCAGAGATGAGATGACAGATGAGATAGGGTGACCGTGACTTGACTTACCTTCCACCGGGTGAGTTTGGAAGTCCGAGGTTCTTCACGAAAGAGGAGGGTCCCACTCCAGTAGACCATACTAAGAGCCCATAGGGAACCTCACTGCCATCACTTAGGATTATCTTATCTTCCTGAACTTCCTTCACTATTCCTCGCACTAGTCGAACTCCTGACTGCAAAAAAATCATAACGCAACTGTAAGTCTCCTGTTCAGTTCAACCTAGTTCAGGCCAAGAGAACAGGGTCAAGTCTGTAAGTGGACTCGGAAATAAAATCAAATAAAATGGCTAATCGATCACCTTAGTCAGTTGGTTCACAGCATAGTGTCTGAGTCGGTCATCGAAAGACGATAGAATTTCATTTGCCTGCACACAATGACACATATACAAGTTCTGAAGCTCAGTAAAGCTGGCAAAACTGAAGACTCGCGTCGAGTTTTAACCTGTAACCTGAATTGATCCAGGAAAATAATTAATGAGAGTACATACCTCAATCAAGGTGACATGTATGTAATCTTTGACATGTGAATATGTTTGATGAACATCCTTGATGATAAAATCACTAAGCTCCCCACTAAACTCAACCCCAGTCGGACCGCCTCCCACCACCACACAGTGCAAAAGCCGTCTTTTCACCTCCTCACCGATACCTACGTACGTACACCAATGAAAATATTATATAATGCCATGATAGATGAATCATCTCAAAAAAAAAAACTTAAGTCAAGTTCGTTCAGTACCAGGTATATCAGATAACATCAAGTTCAACAGTAATTTTCTCCGTATCTGCTGAGCATGATAAACTTCACGTAGAAAAATCGCGTGTTCATGGACTCCACTGATCCCGAAGGTTGAGGCCTCTGCCCCCGACGCAATAATCAATTTGTCGTACGAGACTTTGAACTTCCATGGGTCCAACGACTTAGCTCCCTCTGTGACCGTCTCACAATGTACCTATTTTATGGAGTACTATCATCATTATTAACAAGATTTCTTTTGATAAGTAGTACATTTTTATCATTTGCACGAGACCTAAACTACAGTAAAAAGTACAAATATTAAGGAAAAACATATATGAATTACCACGTGATTATGAGCATCGATTTTGGTACAATTAGCATGAAAGTAAAAGGAGCCAGGGTCCTTAGTAAGAGCAGGCTGAATTCTACCAACGGGCTCGGCCACGGACCTAAACTCGAGAGTTCCGACACACGTGGACGCCAACAACGGCGTGAACACCATGTGGTTCCTAGGTGACACGCAGACCACGTCGTATAGCCTCGTGTCGATGTCCTTGATGGTCCGACACCCCGCCCAACCCGACCCTAATACCACCACCCTTGGCTTGTCTTTGCTGGCCTCTGTCGGGCCCAATGTGGTCGAGAACGAGGCCAGGCCCGACCCATAGAGCGGTGAAAATAATGGAAATTTGGTTTTCGGTTTTTTAAGGAGGGTTCTCACAAACGACATTGTTTATTATTGAAAGGTGAAGAAACTACGATACGTATAATATACTGTAAGATATTTAGTCACATTATAATAAAAATAAATAAATATTACTCTATTGTATTAAAAAATATGTAATATACAGAGTATTATTTAGAGAGTATGTAAATAGGTAATAGAAGAACTTGAACGTGAGAACTTTGGAAATTTAGTTCGAATTGTTAATGAGGAGGATATTTTAATTTTAGTTAGAATATATAATTTCCATTAGCAAAAAGGATATTTTTGAAATTATATTTCACACTTAAAAGAGAAAAAAAAAAGAGATAATGAAATTGGGGACTCATGAAATTGGGATGTCATTATTGGAAAATAGTATTATACCACCAATTATATGTACAACCGTCTCAAAGTAATTGAACTATGTACTCATTATGTATACGAGTACTTTCTTAAATTATATGGAGTACAAGTTTCTGAGATGAATGATTGTTTTTTAATTTAACAAAATATTTATGTGATTTAGTTCGAAACTTTACATTAAAATTCACAAAATTTAAAACAAAACTCGAGAACTTTGTAATAACAATTAAAATTACCAAAAACAGATATACATAGAGCTACGTGCAAGTAATGGGAGTATAATTTACGCATGGCTCATTATCCATGAATGAGTGTTGTGTGTGGGAGGTGTGGGGTTTTTTAGATGGGGAAATCGGCCTTGGCCATCCATTAATGGATCATGGATTATCAAAGAAAAAATTGTGGGGTTCTACTTCTATTCATTTTAATTTAACTAAACCATGAAAATTTACCTGATTTGGGTTGAGGTAAAATTTGATGATCTATTTACATAATTATTGTGTCAACATGGATAGAAAACGAGATTTATATGGGTTGAGTTTAATTTAAAAAAGGAGTTGCGTTGCGACCCGTTTGTATATGACACACGAACCCGAGTATCAGGTCAACCCTAAGTTTGTAACTCACATAATATTGAGAAACTTTCCTATAAAACGATTTTATAGTATAAAATGGCTTCAACTGAACTTTGATGGAAGATTCGAGTAAAATAGGTACTTCTTGGCATCTTGGGAAATGTTAAAAAAACGATTGACTTAGCGTCCTTTTTCCTAACAATTTGAGATCGTTGTGGAGAAAAATCAGAATCTTTGATGGGCGGGTTTGCATAAAATATGTCAGAAAAGAAAAGATTTGACTTTGTTTACAATTATAACTTCCATAAATGTTTGCTCGAAATTATTTTCCCTGTAATACTAACGTTTGTGATTAAAAAATGCGGAATAGAAACCTTGTAGTACTTGATTAAGTAGTTTAATATATCGTGCCTTTCGATTTTTTATTTCTTCGTTATAATAACATGGAATCTCCAAACTTTTCTGGTTCAATTGTTGTATTCCATAAAAATTCAATTTCTTTTTGAATGAATTAGAAGTCCACGATTGTTCACATGGCATACAATCAAACAAGGATTCTGCCCATATAAAATGTCACAAATTCTCGTTTTAACGTTAACATATGTCAAATAAATCTTAAAAGTATACGTTAAATTTGTAACTTTTATAATTTTATTACACGGTCATATGGTAATCTACAATTTGAACTAATACATACGTAGTACTCCATATGATTTTATTACAAACTTGTTAAATTAACATGCTGGAGTATTAAATTAAATCAAACATTTAAACAAAAACATATTTTAAATGCAGAATTATCTAAAAGGACATATCACGGGTTATCCCGTCTCCGACCACCATGATCTCCATTGCCATGACTGCCTTTATTATCAGGGTCGTGCCCCTTGTTGGGACCTACATTGTCATCACCGTAGTCGTCCAACGAGATTCCTAATAATCCTCTTTTATTTCCTGTATTCTCGAACATACAGTATATAACCAAAATTATTACTCCGTAGTAGTACACTAGTACGTAATTATTTAATTAGAATCAACCGCAATTAAAATATACTCGATGTGTTGTTTTTAATTAAACATATACGGAGTACTAGAAATAAACTTTTATGAAGGGAGTACTTCGTATTGATATAGTATGAACTACAATCAAGCTAATTAAGCAAAGAAAGACTCTTTATTACGGAGTATTAGTTAGTTAAAGTAGTGAAAACTCTCGTAAAATATCGTTAAATAAATTTATCAGGTTCTCAAACTATAAGAAAATCGAATTTGGTAATGCTGTTTTTTACGATAAAAATTACGAGTATGTAGTTACTTACTCCATATTTAAACAAATTTTTAAAGTCGATTTTTTTTTGGAGATCAATACTCATTTACATAAAATTATCATATTACCGTCTTACTCTATATATATTTTGTTGATTTTTTAACCATGCACACAAAACTAAGTAAGTTAGTTGGCCACTTGGTGTATTATATATATCTACTTGGGTTTCCTCAAATCGCCATGCATTCACATTTGAACGTTACATACACTCTGACAACGCTTATTCACACGTACATGCATTATTGATTATTCTCACACAGCCGTTAATCCTCTTCTAATTTCAATTAATTAAGCTGTCGGTGATATGATCATCCAAGATTCCAAGTAACTAAATGAATAACCCCAAATTATGAAATACGGACTATCCATCGTAAATTTTAATATTATCACCTGCTTCTTGTAAAGACAAAACATTTGACATTTACAGTACTAGGCAACGTACTTGGGGTTTGGTATGTATTTGACCCATCTTAATTGTTTAAGATGGATATTTTCGTCTCAAATTGGGTACAAAACTACAAATTATTGAATTCTATTTTTTTTAAAAGAAAATTCTAAAAGTTTTGTTCAGTAATGAAATTATTCGGGTAAGTTCGATGTATGTTGTACCCCTATAATTTTGTTTAATTTAATTATGTACGCAAATACTTGATTTATTAATGAATGAATTCTTAATCAATTAATTAAAAGGCTATTTTATAGCGTAAAACTGTGTTATTCTATAATTCGTTTACAAAATATTAAAATAATAATACTACGGAGTATGAGATATTTAAAGTGTATTTGATTATTATCTAGCTAAGTAGCTAATATATGATGATGTTTAAAGTGTGAAGTGTGAACTTTTGAATCATGAGACATGGCGTGTAGTGTAATAATTATACATATAGCTAGTCCTGGTTTAATTTACAATATTATTATTTTTAATCTAATTTACACATAAAATCGAAGGAACTAGCTATGTAATTATGTGATAAAATTAAAAACAGCTTTTCTAATGTGTGTCCAGTGACTACATGCATGTTAATAAACTATTTACAATAAGAAATACAATGATTTAAGTATGGTAATTATGAGGTAATTTATCGATTTCTCGTGATATTATCAATTTGTTTCTTTTTGTAAATAACTTCTTAAAATGTGTCCACTAGATGTTGGAAAAGCCAAATCAAAAATTAGTATAATGACACCTTTGCGAGTACGTATATAATTTCAAATCAAAATAAATGATGAATTCAACTTCTTCTGAAGATGAGATACTTCGTAATTAAAAAAAAATTGATAAATACAATCATAAAAATATATCCCGTATGTATAATTTGATTTTCAATTTCTAATTTTATACTATACTAAATTTTGAAGATATTAAATACTCTGTAGTACTTCGTATTTAAATGCTTAAATATAATTTTTTTAGGACAGTATTCAACATTATACTCATAGTAACTAAATTAGTGGATAAATGTTAGTTGAAATACAGTAATTGTAGGTGGAGAAAGAATGAATTACCTGAGATGAGAAAAGTGTTACGAGCTGAAGCAGAAGTAACAATAATAGTGGATATAAACAATAACAACATAAAAAACAAGCACACTTTCCTTGCACCAAATTTCATCTTAATTTCTCTAGCTCTTCAATCAGTATTACTGACTATTAGACTAACATATATAGAGAGAAAGAGGTTGAGAATTTATAAACACAAGCAACAAACACTTTAGCTAGCTACTCATAAGGTTGTTGCATCTATAATTTAACCCATCGATTATTAGTCTCTTTTATGACAAATATATCCGTCATACTTTTATAATAAATTAAGTATGTATTAATCATTTAGGTAGATAGAAGCAAAACATCATGCTTTCAATATTGTTTTCTCCCATAACTTTTCCTTGAATATCTATATATATTTGATCCGTTATATATTAAAATGACGGATATTTCTGGGATGAATTTGTGTAATTTAATAGGGTGATATGTTGGAGATTAATTAATGACATCTCAAGTTCTCAACCGACTTCATTTAATTATAAGTAGTTTAAATACTTGTATGTCTTATCATCATTAGGTCAACTCTTCCTTTTTGTTGTGTAATTGGCAAGACATTGGAGCCCCACGTTTCCCCTTGTGCATAATCAGTAAAGATAGTTTGTGATATTTTTGTATTTTATTAAGTGGGTCACTTTATATAAGTTTTGTTGATCAATTGTACAAATAAAATACATCATATACAATAAATATCATAATTTGTTGATGTGTCAATATGACAATATGAAATGACACATAAAATGAGTCACGGATTAAATTAAAAGTGAGATAGCGGATCATTATCAGTGCATAATTATGAGCCATGAGAATCCTCTACTCTCAAATAGGCCCGGTCAAAAATGCAAGTCTGCGTTGCCTATTTCGACCTGCCTACCCCAGTTGCTAGTTTGTCTCGTCTATAAACATAGACATGATGAACAGATCAACTGGATCTATTTGAGATTTTAACAATTCTTTGTGTAGTATTTCGCAGTTAAATGAGATCTAAGTAGCATCATGAAACGGTGAAAAGTCAAATACTCAAATAGTACTTAAATGAGATCACTATATTGGATTAGAGAGAGCATTTGATGGGATCTTATGAAATAACGATTAGAATTATACATTTAAGGCTTTAAGCGTTTAGTGAGTAGTTACCATGAAGATCCAACCTCATCGATTCTATCCAAATCTTAATTATGGTATAACTAGTTTAGATCTGACACATTAATGCACGGATTTTATATTTAGGATTACTTGTATTCCGTAAATATCTATAGGTAACCTATTAGCTTTCACATTTTTAATTTTTACGTTTTGATTTGAGAAAATAATTTAAAATTTCAATGATAATCTAGATAATCGAGCAATTGACTTCGAGTTGAGTTTGGATTTAAATCGTCAAAAAACCAAAACTCTAGAATTTATGTATTTTCAAGTCAGATTGACTCAAGTTGTTTGGATTGAATCAGGCTACGAGTCGAGTCAAGTCGTTTTGGGTCATTCTATTTTGGATCCTATCAAGTTCTCTGCGGGCCGAATCACGTCGAGTTCAGTTCATAGTACTTCGTGTTGTATCGGTTATTGGGTAGCCTTTGGGTCGAGCCGGTTAAGTTTCTGTTCATCCAAAGTTCAGATTCTTTCGGGGCAGATTTCCAACGGTTTGAATCGGTTTCTCGAGTCGGGTCGTCTTTTGCCCGGAGAGGATCCGAATTGTTTTCCATTGTTTTTTGTCTACTCGGTCTTGTTCATAAACCCTATAGAAGCCCTACTCTGTACACATCTCTGTATTTCTTCTCAGCTCTAATGGCGATTGGCGATTATTCCACCATTTGAATAGATTAGCTCAAGCTTATCAATTTCACAGACTTCATGCTCTAACGACCATCCGGCTACACGCCATTTTCAGGTGGTGTAATTTTTTTCATGTAATTTCTATACTTAATTTAGTTATTCATTCGATCATTGCTTTTTTTTTTTGTTTATGTTGTTCCGATTATTATCCAATGATGATTTCATGGATTTTTGTTAATGATTGATTTATTGAGATTAAAGTGAAAATTCTAACAATTTTATCTATGAAAGTCGGATTGTAACCTCTAGATTTTGATTGTTAATATTGTTATTACAATAATCGACATTGTTATGGTTCGATTTGTGCATTTATTAGCTCCATTCAACAGTATAATTACCGTGAGAACGTCTCAATAGGAGATATCTCTTGTGATTGGGCAGTTACCTAGGATTGTAATGAAATTGTGATGGGGGATTATAGGTTATTTATTGTAAGACCGTGTTTCCGGAAACTAACATTGAGTTATTTTGGGGGAAATTTAGACAATGTTTGTGTAATGAGGAATGCTATCGACTTTCTCCTTTCAACCTTCTCCTCTCATATCGGTTTATAATATTATCATGGTTTAGAAGAAAGATGGTGGGATAGTATTCTCTTTGTGCAATTGCCTTATGGTTTGTAATTGTAACTATTACACGATCTTACAAGGGCGAATCTAGAATTAATTTTTTGGGGTAACGAGTTCATTATGTATCTGCTTGCTATATACTCCGTATATATGAAAATTTCTCATTTTTTACGAATTTCGGGTAGCAAAAGTCTACAATTTTAATCATTTTTTGTACGTTTGGGTACCGAGTGCTACCCTTTGCTACTAGCTATATTCCCCGTGCTTACATAGATAACTTTTGCTAACTGATGCTCTGTTTGTACATACAATCAGTAATTTCTTTGTTTTGCTTCATTTCTGATAATGCAGATTGGTAATGCAGGTCTGTTTAAGATAACAACTTTACTCCGAGACTAGTTTGTTTGCTTTGTTGAAGAATCATACTCACAATTTCATTTTACGTTGCTGCGACTTTCCTCTTTTGTCTGTCTCTCTTTGCATCTCATTCATAGTTTCTTCCCACATCGGTAGTGATGTTTTCACGGATATGTTTAAATACAAGGAAGATCAAACAATTGGGTCCTCTCTCTTTCCTTTCCCCATCTTATTGCCATGGTACACAACCCTTCTACGTTTCTTCTCATTCGGGGAAGTACACTAATAAATCACAGTCTTCTTTTGTACCTCCATCTGAATTGCAAACCCTTAAGCACTTCTCTTCCCGATCAACCCATCAGTTATCTAGGGATGGTAACTACGATGAAAATGTAGGTCAAACACAACTTATATGCCCTGGTTGTGGGGTCCATATGCAAGACACTGACCCTAAACAACCCGGATTTTATATTAAACCTTCCCCTAAAGGCCCTGATTACAAGCTGAGTAGTGGTCGCAAGTTTGTCCTCGATGAGACTGAAGCAGTCGATTGCCTCAAAAAGGGAACTCTCAATGAGCTTGTAGAGCCCCCGATCCCTTCATTAGATCGTAATTTAGGTGACAAGGCTGTGGTTTGTGCTAGGTGTCATTCCCTTAGGCATTATGGCAAGGTGAAGGATGCTAGTGTTGAAAACCTATTGCCGGATTTTGATTTCGATTATACTATTGGTAGGAAGCTTGCTACTGCTTCCGGTGTTAGGTCTGTGGTTTTGATGATTGTTGATGCTGCGGATTTCGATGGCTCCTTCCCCAAAAAGGTTGCTAAGTTGCTCTCTATGACAATGGATGAGAATTGTACGGCTTGGAAGGAAGGGAAGTCCGGAAACGTGCCACGTCTCGTGTTGGTGCTATCAAAGCTCGATTTGTTACCAACTTCCATATCTCCGACCAGATTGGAGCATTGGATTAGGCACAGGGCTCGGGAATGTGGGGCAGGCAAATTGACTAGTGTTCATATGGTTAGTGCAGTAAGGGGTTGGGGTGTTGCCAATTTGATTGATGATGTTGCAAGATTGGTGGGACCAAGAGGGAATGTTTGGGCTATAGGTGCTCAGAATGCTGGGAAATCTACACTAATTAATGCAATAGGTAAGCATGTCAGTAGTATGAAGGAGGGGGTGCCTGTAACAAGTGTTACCGAAGCACCAGTACCGGGTACGACCCTAGGAATTATGAGGATGGAGGGGATTCTTCCTGGAAAAGCCAAGCTGTTTGATACACCAGGCCTTCTAAATCCAAATCATATGATCACGCGTTTGACTAGAGATGAGCAAAAGCTTGTTCAAATAACGAAGGAGCTGAGGCCAAGGACTTATAGAATCAAGGTCTGCCTTCAATGCTTTCTTTTTCAAGATTTTATTATACTTTGCCAGATTGAATTGTTTTAATGACAGGAAATGACTGCCACTTATGGTATCAATATATCGGGTCATACCAGAAGAAGTATTTGTGACTATGGCACTTTGCTGATAATGGATCAATTTCATCTAGCGAGTACAAAATAAATAACACAATATTTGTGGGCATGCTCCCAAAGTTATGCTGTTGAAAGTGATTTACACTGTCTCTCAGGAAGCAAGCGAATGATTTTCTCGTTTGCAGAGGTCATTTTTTTTTAAAACAAGTCATAATAGATGGCTTTTTAGGAAACCCGCTGGATACTGGTCAAAAGGAGGAGTTTGCTCATCCAAGAGTGATCCAACAATTGGAATATGTCATACACCATATACTTCTTTATTTATTTATTTATTAGTTTTGAACTTATGGTGGATTGTTTTAGTCGAGTCTTGCTGGCAAGGGATTAATAGGACTATAGGCGTAAAGAAGCGTGAAATTTTTGAATGATATGGACTTAGGAGTAACTTGTAATGTCAATAATGACTCTCTTCTGACTTTTACGCTCTAAATGAATTCTACGATTATGTGTTGCTTCATTTTTCAATCATTTGCTGACTGCAGGTTGGCCATACGGTTCATATTGCTGGGCTTCTGAGACTTGATGTAGAGAAGTTGTCTGCAGACTCTGTCTATATCACTGTTTGGGCTTCCCCTTTTCTCCCTTTACATATGGCGAGTACAAAAACTGCTGATAAACTGCTGATAGATAGATTTGGGAAATCTTTGCAGGTAATTTTGTTATACTTGGATGCATAGTAATGCCATTATGTATTCCGCAGATGAAATTCCTATTTGCTTTTGATTTGTATGATCTTTTGCGTCTTGAAGAATGCTGCGCGTCTTTTTATTAACCTTTTTAACATGCTGATGTCCTTGGGCAATGGTATGAGCCACAGAATGTCCTGGTTGCAGGATTACTGGCGTTTGTAGTACACCATAAATCATAATGCTGGCTGTAATTGTCAAGTAGATAGTCCAATCTTAAATAAAAGTAAGTACTTTACTCTTATATTTCCAGTCGCTGGACCGTCTTGTCTTTGTTTCAGCCTCCTATTGGAGACGATCGCGTCGAAATGCTTGGAAGTTGGGTACGAAAGGAATTTCATGTGACGGGAAGTACTTGGAATGCAAGTTCTGTTGATATAGCAGCTGCTGGTGTGGGTTGGTTTGCCGTTGCCATCAAAGGAGAAGCAACCCTTGGTGTTTGGACATATGATGGAGTTGAGGTGATTGTCCGAGATGCTCTTCTTCCTCACAGAGCGACGCAGTTTGAGATTGCCGGTTTCTCTGTTTCCAAACTGGTGGTAAACTCAGACAGAGTCAACCCTAAGAAGGAAAAAAAAGCAGCCAGCAGTAAATCAACTGCAAGCCTACTACAATGAAATTTATATCGGGCCAGGTAACTTGTGGGTCTACAATCAGCCTTGCTTATACATAATTGCGTTTAATTTGGTCGTAAGCCTATATGTCAAAATCGCTGCCAGAAATTTGTATTAATAATCTGTTGTGAATAATACAGTTATGTACAGAGTGTCGTCTATATACGAGTATATATTTATACAAGTACAAATCTTGCAAGGGAAGCTAAACTAGTCTAGTGGTTTGTTGCAGTGAGCCAGTGACAGTGTATAACAAACTGCATCTGGGACTGGGACTGGGACTGCCGCCGCTTGCTCTATTCAAGGCGAGGGCCGATGATCCTGCAGCAAGTGGAAATTATCTTCCGTAAAATGACCAAGTTTTTGCCTGCAAGTGTTTTTTTAGATGATGCCAACACCGAAGGTGTATCATGAAGATTAAAGATGATCTAGTGAAGCTTAACAATGATGGGTCAGTACGAGTCTCTAGGTCTTCGGTTGTCGTGCCATCAATACTCTCCCCTTGTTATTAACATCGACATGTTTGTGGTAATCCCTTGTCACACTGGAGATGGAGTTTGGCTACAAATGTACTCCGTCGATGGTAAGACAAGTGATTGTGTTATTGGTTTTGAGGTGAAATGGGGGTGAAGTTAAGTATGTACGAAGCAAGTTGTTTCATTTTAAAATTTTGCTTTTCTTTGGAATTGTAGAGAATATATTACGGAGTACTTCATTTATATATTGACATTAATTTGGAAATGGGCTCGTCTTCTTGTGAAATCGTCTATGAATTTGTAATGCCATGTATACAAGTGTATATGGATGGATATATTTCATGGTTTGGATCGCTTTACGTGCGTTGTGGGCGTGTGGCTATGAGCTCACGAGCCTGTATTGTTCTACTGGGTTCCGATCAACTCTGGAAAATGTTCAGTGAGTCAAGTTGAACACCCACACAGAACGTCAACATTCAATGGGTAGATATTAGACAGTTGAAACCTGCTTGCTTTTGCTCTGTTTACCAACTATTCTCCAACAAGCGTGAACGAGATTCAGAACTTGCTCGTATAACTCGGGAGATTTCCCAATTCAAAACTTGCTTGTATAACCCAGGAATCCTTTCGAGACACCCGATAATTGGTGACCCGAAAATGATACGACTTGTTATGAACCCTACCCTACTCGATATTGGCCTCGAGTACGGAGTATGGTCCAACGATTATTCAGCTTAATATTGATCAAAATGAAAAACGATGTGACACGACAAATTAATTGACCTCGATGATTTGACTCGACGACAACCCAGCTCCCGAACAACGACCCAATTTGAATAACAACCCGTCCGGCGTAACTCAACCCAATTGTTCCGATTGGGCCTCTAATAAAACCCCGAAAAAATTAACGCGCGCTTCAACATCACCACCATTTATTCAAATCTTTTTCTTCTCCGTATTGATTATGCTTCAATTTTGTTTCGCACCTTATTTTTGAGTAAATTAGTCGTTCATTTCGTTCACAATGTCGATAATGTGATTAAATTCTTATTATAATTAGCAGGTTCATATTTCATAGCTGAATTTCGGTAAAAACCTAGTGTATTTCGTTCGTTGTCGAATTTCGTTCCGCACGTTATTTTTTGAGTAAGTTAGTTGTTCATTTCAATGTCGATGATGTGATTGATTTTTGATTGTAATTAGCAGGTTCATATTTCATAGCTGAATTTCTGTACAAACCTAGTGTATTTCGTCGTTGTGGTGCTGAAATTGAAGTCGGCGAGTCGATTTGTCAGTGTTAATGGAATGCGTTTTTTGATTGATTTCACTGTCGTCGTTTTCGTTATTGTTTCTGGATTATCTTGTTGTGATTTTGCTAACGCATTTGAATTTTCATGATTTCAGTATACTTCACTCACATATCAGCAAGCTTTGGAATTTTTCAGTTACCGGAAACTTACAGCTTACTCTGGTATATCTTACTTCACAATTTCTCAATTTTGTTTCCTTGCTTCAATTGTTCAGCCATGTAGTGATAGAATTAATCAACGGATAATCTGATTTATTTAGAAGTTTCTAGGTTTTTTTTTCCGGCTTTAATAGTTATGTATCGGATATTTGCTCCATTTCTTATCATACAATTTCAATGTTTTGTGGATGATTTGACGATGTCTAGATTTCATAATGATCCGTAACCTCAAGATGTTTGCATACTGCATCGGAGTCTGTTGAGAGTTTCATATATGGTGATACATTGGAATGATGCTTCTTCTTTTTGACGAATGTGTATCCGCTTGGAATTAGATTGGCTTAGATTTCATAATGATCCGTAACTTCAAGATATTTGCATACTGCTTACGGAGAATGATGTTTCTTCTTTTTGACGAATGTGTATCCGCTTGTGATTAGATTGGCTTAGGTCACGTTATTCTTCAGGTCATCGGTTAAAATGCTGATTTTTTCTTCCTCTGTAAAGCGGCTTACAATAAGGTATTGCTCCAAACACTCCGTTGAAAGATGAGTGTCAACGTTGAAGTATCTTAAATCTCAAATATGCTTTTCTTGATAGGGTACAACTGCATGAAAAAAACTTGGAATCGTGAGCGATTATACTGTTTTTAATAGGAGGGCGATTATACTGCTTGTTGTATCAATGCTGTTGCAGACTGTTATGTGGTCTGTTGTCAAACATGTACTTTGATTTGGATGTATTTTATTCATGCTAAAATGTTGTTTACTTGTTACATGAGTCTTCGATACTGTTGCGGACTGTGGTGTGCAGTCCAGCATTGATTTTGATTTGGATATCTTGTATTGTCCTGGCCAAACAATTATACCAAATTCTGTAGCAGATATGGTAGGTAAATTAGGATATAATTGCTTAATTTGGACTTGTGTGCTATGTTACTGGAATTCCTTACTTCTAGAGTTCCGGGGCTACACCCTGGGGCTGGGATGACACGACACTGAAATATGTGAGTGTAGAATTGAATCTGTACTCAACACTTAACAATCCGACTCTTAGGCTAGTCACCTACAGGTTATATGCTTATAGCCCTTATCTTTTCTCCCATCATCTGCTCAAATACTGTCTGGTAATCGGTATCTGAATATACTGCATAAGTGCTTAGTGAATAAGTAAGCTTATAGCTAGGCTGTTTGGAGTCGTTTTGTATAGTGTTTCACGCTTATTGGGTCTCAAGTCTCAACTATGTGCAGTTAAAGTGATTAACTCTTACTGAAGATTAAAATGAGATGCAATGCATGCTGGATAGAATTGGAAGGCCAGGCCGTAACCACCACCTGTGGCCACCTCTTGTGTATCCTTGTGATTGCATCAAAAATATTTGTTTCTTAATCTGTGTTGTTTCTTGCTGGTATATTTTCCCGAGTGAGTTATAGAACCTTCTTAAATTTTATTTTGTGCATACTGGATCTTGGTTGCATGCTCTGTCTCTTCTAAACTAGTGCAGTGATGATGAGTGCATATAGAAGTGTGATGTTCTATGTGGGGCAAACGGAAGTCGAGATGCAATGCAAGATGAACAAGCTTATGGCTCAGTGTCGACAGAAATGTGAGGCATTACAAGAGAAGGGTAATGAGAAACTAGAGCAGCTGCACACTGCTTATCAGAAAATGGGCAACAGGTGTCAAATGATGGGACGTGAGATGGAGAGTATGTCCAAAGATAAGCAAGAGCTGCAAGAGAAATATGCCTCACATTTTTGTCGACACTGAGCCATAAGCTTGTCACACTGAGAAAGATGCTGAAAAATCAAGGAAAGTGGTCTAACAATGGCCTCTCATCACCTTCATGCCTAAGATGTATTCTACTACGTATTTTATCACTTTATCATCGCGATACTTCTTTTTAGCTTCAATCAGATTGATTGCTGGTGACAGACAGAAGAGAAAGCTTGATGAAATGTATGATCAGTTGAGAAGCGAATTTGAATCGGTGAAGCGTACAGCCATTCAACCGACAAACAATTTCTACTCCCAACCTGAGCCACATCTGTTCTCTAATCCCACCAATTTGATGAATTATCAAGATTCCATGAGGCGAGGTAGTTTCTAGTTTCATCCCTATTTCAAGTTGGTATTAGCTCTCAATATTTATGCTTACTCTTACCTTCAAGGCATTTTGATTGAGTATGTTTTTTATTGAGAAATCACATAATAATTGTGTACATATGGCATGCTATTTATACAAGAGTACAAATGAGTAGATCGAAGGAAAACTCGAGTCCTACAAATGGTTGTTGACAGCTACCAGATACTAATACGGAGTAGTTTGAATGAACATAAAACACATTATCTACATATACAAAAGACGAAGAGAAATACGATGGAATATTGCTAATAACCTGACAGTTTGTGCGACTCCTTGAGATATTAGGTTGATGATGTTAGCGCCAAGGAAAATCAGTTGACTTACTTGTTGCAGGTCGGTTATCTTTCACTCCTGAAACTCCAGGGCTACAAGGCAATATCTGGCCTACTCGGCAGACTAGTGCCGATTCTGGAGGAGGCTTTGAGGTGCCAGGTCCTTCGCCCCAATGCCTGTCAATCTCGGAGTGCTGGGACTGGCACTCACTCTACCTTTGGTTCCGGAGGTGGCATTAATGCATCTATGTCATTGAAGAATCTGGTTCTGACTCCTATCAAGAGCCCCCCAGATGTCACGTAACAACCACCCTCATCTTTTCACGTAAATGCACTAATGCAGTATTCTGACTATCTCTATTTTGTCTTATAATTCTTACAAGTTTTAAGAAAACTCACTGAATATATTACTCCATCCGTCTCATTCAATAGTTACCCATTCCCTTTTTATTGCATGATTAAACAATTATCTTTTTCTATTTTTGGTAAGTTTTGATATGAGTATTTTGTGCAAATGAATTTTGTGTGGTGTAAATCCATCCATATTCTTAAATTTGATTAAAAAACAATAGGTAATTCTATTGATGAATAAGACGGGGGTGTATAATGTTAGTTAAGTATAATAATTACTCGTGAAATAACTTTAGTACCGCTTTTAAAACAATTTACAAATAAGAACTAAGGGAGTAGGAGTAGTATTCAGTATTCTTGTATGGTACAAACAATCTCGTTTTCTTGAATTTTCAGGTTGTAATGTGGATGCATAAAGGGACCCTAATTCATCTCTCTGGTGAGGAAAAGCCTACAAATTTAGGAATTGTGTTTTCAAAGCCTACAAAGTGGCAGCAAAAACCTACTCGTATGTAGTTTCTTATGGATCTGGACCATATTTTTTGTCGTTGCAATAAACAATGGAATTGGCTAACAGAGGCTATAAACAAGTAAACAGCAGAAATTTAATTGATGGGAGTATTAATGAACTCTATAGAAATTTTTGGCATGACAACTTAACTGGGGTCTATAACTACACATATCATAAGCTAAAAACTACAGCTGCATTTTCAAAAAGAAAAATGGCACAAAGATAACATAAAATCTAATCTAACTTTTACATATTTACAAAACCAACCAAGAGTCAGTCACCTCTGCTCCTATTATATGGGCCGGAAGATCTCCGGTCCCGATTTTGGCGACCCCCATAAAACTGGCCTCTTTCATGTCGGCCTCTTACTCCACGGTTACCAGTGAGACGTGCAGTATTCGGACCAGGATGCCGCCAATTTCCTTGGGTTCCCATGTTGGGTTGCCCTACAGGCATCATTGGGTTAGCCACTGGAATCAATGGCTGTTGAAAGGATGGCAATGTAGCTTTTTGGGGCGGTACACCTGCCTGTAGCTTGGGTTGCCGGTAATGATGGACGGTTTGGGTCTGGGTCTGGGCCTGACCCTGAGGCTGCCATTCCGGTATATCATCATCGTCATCGTCGTTCCACGGTCGGACCGGGATCCCGTGTACAGTACTGTCCTCACTTTTCCCATATTTTTGGATCAATGCCCTCATCTGTTCCACCTGTCGGGCCGCTGAAGCGTCAGTACCAAGTGGGACCCTAGGTGGTGGGTTTTGTGCTTTTGTAGTCGGAAAGTTTGACGCGATTGGGCCGGCAGAGAAGTTGAACTCGGGCAGATCATCATCTTCCCGAACCTGACCCCCTCCCATTGGGGCAAATCCAGGAGGAAGATCATCATCACCATCACCATCGTCATCATTTGGAACCATTTTAGGAGCCAAATTCAGCTTCGGGTTCATGACTCCTGTGGGGGGAAGCGGTTTGCCGAATGTTGAATGCTTTTCGGGATTGGGTAATGTCTCAGGCAAAGTAACTGGTGGCATTCGCTCTTTGCGCCATACAAGAATCCCAATTAGCCCATTATCAATCTCGGTTAGATTTTCGGTGTAGGCTTTGGGTAGATGATTGATAATCATATCCACGGTTTTTGAACGAGGAGGACAAATATAGAGTTCTACTCCGGGGGTGGGCTCCGCATACCCCAATCTCTGATCGGTGACATAGGAATCAATCAACTGTGACATTGGAAACAAGACGAGCACGTAAGTAAACAGGAAAAGAAGGCTAAAATGGATCCAGACAAGTACCATTTTGTAATGGTAACTTCCCAGGTTTTAGCAAAACAATTAAACGGACATCGTCATGTTACTTCTTACGAGTAAGTAACACTAGCTGAAAGAATTAAGGAGGAAAGACTGAACTCAGTGCAAAGAGGTATACATACATCGATAAGGTTGCAGCGCTCCTCTTCTGTACATCGTTCCGCCAGGGCAAAATGAATAACCTGATTAGGTGAAAAAAAGAATGTTAATGATCATCCGTCACAAAGAATATACAACTCCAGGTAAAACTTTCTAAAAGCGATCATTTCAGATTATGAAAACATGAGTGGTTATTTTTTTTATGTCTATCGAAATAACTACTCATATTTTTTTTATATCTTTTTTTTGAATTCAAAATAAATAAATATGAGTAGCTATTTCGATAAACATAAATCAAACAAGACAAAGTTCACATGTGTAAAAGATGTATTCACGGAATGACGGGAATGAATGGTAAAAATTCACTCAGCCTGAAGATTTGGTTGGAAAAAAAAAGAACAATAAAGACCTGAAGATTGCATTCATGCTTTGAAAAAACCTATGATGAACTCACCATTGTTGAACGAGTCCGAGACTTCGGAAGCTCCTGCAGGAACTTATCAAAAGCATCAAGCCTAACCCTTCCTTTTATTTCAAAAGAGCTTGGCCACTCCCTTGTACTTGCTTTCTCACCACTGTAGGAAATGAGCGTGCATTAAAAAAAAATTGAACTTACATTGTTTGGTGACAAACAATCTTACACTTTTACTGTATGTTTTGATTAAATAGGACGGAAAGGAAAGCAATTTCTGAGAAGATTTTTAGCATACCTTTTATACAATGCGGCAACATATGCCGTGGAAGATAAAGTGAGTTGTAGCAATCCCTGCCATAAGTACTCCACTTTGACCTGTTTAGCCGTGACAGTGGCCTCCGATGCTCTCTGATTTTCAGCATCGTTGATAACACGGTCCTTGGGTTGAACACTCTCTTCATTGGCCAGCTCATTTTTCTCAGACTTCAACCCAACAGAAGCGTTTGAGGCGTTCGAGGGTGGTGTTGGTGATTTGGATTTGGATTTGGATTCAGCATCATCATCATCATCGGCAATGTCTTTGTCTAGTTCAGGGGATTTTCCAGAGTCGACTGGAAGATTTTCAAAAGGCGGTTCTTTGTCAAGTGAATCCATAAACTCGTCTAATGAGAGAATCGGGGGAAGATCTCTCATGTCGTCGACCATTAGCCCTAGCATATCGGTACCATCTCCGAGAAGAGTAATTGTAGACTGACCATCTCCATGATTCTTGGCTCCATCACTCTCACTACTACGACGACGTTCACCGCTCGTTTTCTTCCTTCTGCCATTCTCACGGCTTACACTTATATTGGTAGGAATATCCTCGACAACGCTAATATCTTGGTCGAAATCTACTTGATACTCACCCTTGTGAGTTTTCTTAACCAAACGTCTCACATTAGTTTCCGACTCTGGCAAAACTTTCATATGATCAAGCTCTTCAGCTTTAGCCATCCGCCACTGCGAAAGTTCCTTGGAGGCAAGTTCTTCCGCGGTCATTGAGCATAGGCGCTCTGGCGAGATCTCACCGGACATGACTCTTTCTCTTAGCTCGGGGTTATTTCGGTCTTTCAAGTTGAACATAAGTGACCTTCCCTTCTCTTTGTATTTCTTATTCACACTTCCGAATAATGCAAACAATTCCGATTCAATTCTTAAAGCAACAGACTCCGGGGTTCGATCTTCCTGCACTTTTTCTTCCCCTCCCGCTTCGTGGGCCAGCTCGCCCCTCCGTGAAGATTCCACTGCTCGCATTTCTGCAATCTGTGCATCAAAATCCAGTGCCCATGAAAGACCATTCCCTTGCAAAAGGTCATCTTTCAGGAATAAACTCTCGCCAAATGGAGTATCCTCACTAGGGAAGATAGCATTCGACTGGAAATCCTGCTCTATATATTTCCAAGGCTCCCCGGACACGTTATTTGAATTTAGCTCTTGAAAATCACTTTTGACGTCACTGAATTCCTTAAGTTTAGGCGGCTCTGCCTTCGGAGATGGGACGTGAGTCACATCCTTAGTTTTGTCAGTGTCTAAGGAACTTGTTTTCTCTTGGGAGACGAGAGCCAGAGCAGCGGTTAACGATTCCCTAAGCTTGACCCTCACAGGATCGATTTTCTCAGCTGCAACACCAGAACGACCAGAAGGTGCATTGGATTTCATGACTCGATTTCTGGAAATAGCTGACCGGGGTTTACTTGGGACACCTGTCGTCGGAAACTTAAACTGGGCCTCGGCTCCCTTACTTTGTGCTGTTAGCTGCGGGACACCATGGCTCCTAGGAGAGGATCCTGATAGCGCTGCTCTTTTATTGGAAAAGACTGTAGCTTCAGGTGATGGCCTTCGTTTGTTTGAAAAATACGTTTTTTCATCTCCAAAACCCACAACGGACTCTAATTCCCCCTGCTGTTTATGTGGGGTCAGCATTTCTTGTGACATAAGCATGCTGAATGAAGAATTCGCTAATCCTCCAGTTTCATTCATGATTGATGCAGGAAATTCCAGCCCCTCAGGATCTCTGTCCGAGAGTTCAGTTGCTCCAACGTGAACATTTGGCAATGCTGTATCACACGTGTTCAACGAAGGATCCATACTTCTCAGGTGATTGTTCAACAATGTTATATTCTAATCTGCATACACAAAGTATAAGCACTTAGCAATAGCTCAAACTAAAACCTAACATCGTTGAAAATACGAAAAGTGAGGTTGAGTTCACATATGCATGCACATGAATAAACCATTCCAGCAAATCAATCTTAAGAAAAGCAGCAGAGACTTAAATGATATGTTTCGAATCTTCAGCTTCTAATCAGAAATATAATTCCGCATAACTGTTATGTAAACCATCCTAACGAATGTAAACAGAAAAGTGTCGCGAACCTTTTCCGCACTCAACTTCCTTAACTGTAGTTGAACTGTGGTGAAACTAAAACATAAAAGACGGAACCTTTCAATTCATTATAAATCATAGAAGCTAGAACAACGCAGTCATCTACCAACTACACAGAGTCATACAATTAAACAGTGGAAACAACATAATTCCAGAGCAGCTCATAAGCATGATGTTATATTGCAGCTGGCGAGGCTTAAAAACTCGATAATTCGAGGGCAACCCGAAACATTAGTCCGTTAACTTTGGTAAACAGTTACACAGTTTAATTAATTGTATGTATGCCATATTAAGTAAGCCGGGAAGAACTTCATACAGTTAACTGTTGATCTACCACTGAATATTTCTTACTTAAATCTGAGATTCTTCCTACAGTAATATTAATTAATTTATTACGATTATTACAGATTTAAAGCCAGAATGTAAGGCAGTTGATTTCTCTGACTGATTATAAGTATAACTTTTTAGTTCTAGCACAGTATGATTGTATGATCTTAAAAGTACAATCTGGGTGTACCAAGAATGTTGAAAAATTAGGTCAAGAATCAAATGATTGAAATCAGTTTTGAAGGGGGTTAAAATTATTTTGCTTTACTTATTTTTAATTAATAATGTTTTCTCCTTTACCAAATCAGACTGAGGCCATAGGAATAAGGCATGTGACTGTGTTATAGGAGTATACTATAGTAAGTTTTTAAGATCCATGAGAAACTTTTTTTAGAGGAGAACATTTGGAATCAACATTGCTCGTGAATTACCAATGTTTAATTTAGATATAACTGAAAAATACTACAAGACGTTCGCAAAACGATTCAAGTCCATGTCGATTCTATAGATGATTCTCCATCTTGCCTGTGAAATCTTAATCACCTTTTGCTTGCTTGTACTCGTATCATTCCAAACCAACCAACCGTCTTAGCGTTTCTGACGAAACAAAACAGCATCAGAGGCAGCAAAACTTCACTTACTCGCTGACAGTAGACGAGTGCTGCAAAGCAATACATAATTCTGTAAGAACGATTTACATTATTCTGTAAAACCGTCTTATTAATTGTTACAGAAAAAACAACACTATGGTTTTTCATGAACTAAGAATTCCCAACTATAAACTTTGAAATCGATGAATTCGGGTGAAAATATCCGAGCTCACATCAAGCAACTAATGAATCACATCAAACAACTAATGAATTGCATCAACACAGCCATAAAACAGCTTAAACCCAGTAACAATCCCAGCTTCAGTAAACCAATTCTTAGCTAATTCCTCATAAATTTTCGATCAAACACGATAAAAGCAATGAAATAACACACCACTGGTGCGAAAAACGGCATGAATGAGCCAATTCCTCATAAAGTTTCAATCTTTCATGCATCAGCTCCCCTCAAAACCCTAGTATACCTCTCCCATGTAATTTTCAAACAAAAAATCAATCAGACACCAGAACTTTCATTAACTGGGAAATACTCACATAATTTCCAACACAAATTTCAGCGAAAAAAAAAAACCAGAATTTCCACAAACTGAGGAATACCCAGATAATTCCAACAATCCAACAGCAACCCATCACATAAAAACACGAAAAAACAAAGTATAGATGAATGAATTGAGAAAATAAAGAAGATAAAACCCAGAGATGATTAGGGTTTTGAAATTGAAATTGAAATTGAAATAAGAAAGGTAGGAATCAAAAGGGTAATCGGAATTAAGGGAGGTAAACTTACAGAGGCAGTGCAATTAGCAAAAGTAAAGAGCGGAGAAAGGAGAAGGAAAAGAAGAAGAAGAAGAAGAAGGAGAAGGAAAGTCGAAACGTTTGTTTTGGTGTTTTTGGAGAGGGTGATAGAAGAAGAAGATAGGCACGTGCGGTGTGTTGTGTGTGTGTGAGAGAGAGACTCACTGCTGTCTTGAGTTGTGTCTATCATCCCATTATGTATCTCTTCTTTTTCTTTCCCCTTTTACATTGAGTTACGTTGAGACCCGTCTTAAGTTTATAATAAGTCAACTAATATTCCACTTACATAGAACCTGCCTGACCGCCTTTACTCATCCCTAAGCTTTTTGTTTTTGTCTTTTTTTTTTCCCAAATACTTGACCCGTCATATATATTCCCGTCACAAATAAGACTTTGCCTTTTATATCTGGGTTTTCCGAATTGTGTTAGTACTAGGTTAATTTGAGTTTACCTCCCATTGACATAAAAATATATTACAAGGACATCTCTTGTAACATCGTCTTATAATATGGGATAAGTTTATAAGGTGGAAAGCCCATTTTAAAAGTAGATTTGGCAAATGGGTTAATTGGGTCAGTTTTGGGTGAGTCAGTTTTCGGTTGGGTTAGAAAAACTGGGTTGACTTCGAATCAAATTTGAATCATTTTTGGGTTTGTTATTTTCAATTTTTTTTTTTTAAGATATCCACTTGTAATATTTTAGGGATATTTAAAAAAATATTCAGGTAAGTTCGGTTTAGGCTCCGTCAATTTGAATTGTGAGTCAAACTCAGTTATCAGTTCGGGTGTTGGATCAGATTCATGTCAGGTTAATGTTTTCCGTGGTCTACAACTTAAAAGTACAGTTATCAATTAAAAGTGGAATTGTTAGCTTTTAACAAGGGTTTGGACCTTTAATTAATAAGGTAGATTTTATAACATAAGATCGTCTTATAGTATTATCATAATAAGGTAGATTTTATAGCATAATACGGAGGTTGGAGTATTTGTCAAATTATAATCAACTCGTACTACACAAATTCTTGTTTAAGATGGATATATGAGTATATCTATTATAAATTTATAACGGGTCAAATATATTAGAAAAGATAAAACTCATGTGCCTAAGGTATTGTATTAACAAAATGTTTGTCTTCCCTCACTAAATGGAAGCCTACTTGATCCGTTTATTCATAAGTCGGATAGTTCCATCATAAGGGAGATCAAACCCTCAATGCGCGTGGGCAGAGACCATCACCCCGGTCCAACTCAACTCGAACCTACCCAACTTTTAAACACCAAACTGAACCAACAAGCTAGTATAACCCACACAAAGAAGAGCACTACCCAGAAACAAAAGAACCAAACCAAAACCAAAGAAACAAATGACAGATAGCAACGAGAACTGTAAGCATTGCTAAGAGTCTATGTTGTTCCGAAACGTGTGCTGTTGAATTGATGGAAACTGCAAGCACTGAACATAACAGTTGATATGGAAGGAAGTGATGAACAATTTATCGAATAAAAGGTCGTGTTTCCTCAGAAACAAAACAATTCGTGCAGTGGATGTGGATCTTACAGCATTCGAATGTACATCAACATTAATTCATTCCTTTCATTCCTCTTATTGTCAAATACTTCCAACTACACTGATAAACTTTCCTGATCTCGAAAAGAAAAGAAAGAAAGAAACACAAAGGAAAAACTTATAGTTTTGCGGGGGCCTTGACTGATAATGTATCTAACGGCAGGAAAATCTTCAGAGTCGGAGCCTCAGTCGACAATGCAACAAAATCCCCGAGTTTGATAGGTTGGGCAATTTGACATCCGTCTATGTATATTGCACCTTCTTTTGTAGACCAATGGATTTCCATGGTTTGATTAGGTTTTAACAATCCATGCATCGAGCTCTCATTTGCAGGACTAGGTTGCATCGGCTCTCTCACCATGTACTGGAGATCCTTTGACAGTATGTGCATTGCAAACCCACCTGCAGACAGCATCGCTGCAGTTGATCCGGCTGCAGTCGAAACTCTTAATCCACTTGACCGACAATTTACCAAGGGGGCATCTGGTAGGTCATTGTTTCTGCAGTAAGTCTCAGGCAGAACGGTGTTACACTTTGTAGTAGTAAATTATTGCACAATCATGCCACAATTCACACTAAACACTTTCCACTTACTTAAGGGGCTATTGCCACTACTAGACTTGGCAAAGCTGAACTGATGAACCCGTATTACCCGCATCCAAACTGGCACCCAAAGTGAGGACCCAAGCTTAACCCGTAATTCGACTCGACCTGGCCTAACAAGTTTCGACTGAATGTTTATTTCCACATATGAATTGTTATCCCTAAATGACTTGATAATAACACACCGGAAAACAAACCGAACCCAAATTGACACAGCACGAGTCAGATACGAACTTTTTAAACCCAAAAATGACCCAACTCGAGCTGACCTAGCCCAAACCCGACTTGATTGACCCGTTCGCTAGGTTTTTCTATTGGTTGCTCGTCACTTAGTAAAAAGATACGGAATTAAAGGATTTTCAATGAAAAAATAGTCATTAATAGTATGGAGATTGAAAATCATCTCTAACTAATTGAGATCAGTTTAATTTATGAGCAAAGTGATAATTTTATCATCTGGCTGTCTTGTAACAGAACTTTCGTGGTTTCTGAGCTTCCCGTCAAGACATAGTACTGCTTTGTACTGCTAGAGAGAGAACTTGTAGATTAGATCTACCAAAATGAACCCCATACCTGAATGAAAAACGAGACAATGAAGCAGGACAAGGGTGCGCAATCAGAACATCATTTAGAGCATGTGTCCGCAGCAACTGCGAATTCAGCTTTACTGATATTCGTGAGATTTCAGAAGGGACAGTCTGTTTGTCTAGAATGCCATCTAAGATCTGCCAAGAAAGTTTTAGGACTGTCAGCTGTTTGGGTGCATAAGAGTTCGAAAGAAAATCTAGAAAGCAAACATAAAACATTAGAACATAATCCCACAACAAAAATAGTGCAAATATTCGTAACTATTAAGGCGAATAGATTGCTAACAAGCATTTACAAACCCATCTGTTATATTCCATTTCTTTAGGGACTCATCAGTTAGGAGTCTTAGGACTTAAGACTTTGGAGAGTCTAGTCGTAGAATCAAGAATAAAAAAACGGAAATATAAAATGCCTCGAAACTGATTGATATCGCCTGATCCCACAGAGTTACAGTACCAAAACACTAGAGCAATAACCTTGAAATATTATTCAGACATTTCGGTTTCACTGTTTTCTCAGCTGCTGACAGTATATAAAGAAAATATGGAAAATGTTACCCGTTCAAAATTTTTAACTGTAGCAGCACAGAGGTAGCCTGCACTTCTAGTAGCATCAAACTCGTCTTTAAATCGTTCCACCTGGAAAAAGAAAAAGAAAAAGAAAAAGAAATGTGACAATCAAACTTCTAGATATGCATGGTTGAAGTGCTTCTAAGGTCTACCGTCTACCTCTTCAAGCTGTGTTGGATCTGAATTCACTCCGAGAACTGGAATTGTGTCATCCATAAAGTGACTAGCTTGCAAAAGAGTGCCATCACCTCCAATAGTTACGACTAAATCAACGTCCTTGATTGGGCGAGATAGCTCATTGTAAAATAAAGTATCCCAGTCAATCATCTTTTTACGCAGGATATCCTGACAAAACTTTACAGCATCCTTCTGAACCTGAATTCTATCTTCAAAGTGTCGTATGATCTGCAAATTTGCGTAAAAATTGATCAATAGAAAAGTATCACTATTATGGAAGGTATCACATATACACATTCACAGCAACTACTTTATCGTCCATAAGTTGTTTTATGAATCAGAACTTCAGTTCTTGAAGAATTCCATTCAAAACAATCGTAATCTAACCAAGCCCATGCAACCCTTGCAGAACACGAGTCCAATCCAAATTCTGCATAACTATCTCATTATCAATGCATCATTTGCATACAATAGTAGAAGGGAGGAAGAGGGGAGGGCGATGAGCAAAGGCCATGTTTTCCCTCCAAATATTTCCCATTTCTGTCCCCTTTACGTCCCGACTCATCTCTCCAAACAAAGGGTAGACATATCACCAAGACCCCATTCCTTCTTTTCTTCAAAAATGGCATTATATTAAGACATTCGACAGCACAATTGGACAATGAGACGCGAAAACACCACCTAAAAAACCCGAGTAAGATCGGTTTAATCTCGAGATTGAGTACAGGCAAACTATCTCAACCAAAACCCGCAATTCTTCAATAAAATACAACACACAAATCGAAGACAGTTTAAATCAGGGCTTCTCCACACAAATAATTGAGGGGAGACATTTCATCAAACAGTTAGCATGCATGAGTTAGACACCTACAGAATGCATAACAATTGAGGGTTATTGAACCTTGGGATTGGTGATGTTGGAGAATCCATGAGAATGGTGAAGTGGGCAGGAGTCGAAAGGCTTGAGAAGCAAGAGAAGGCGTTTTTTAGAGGCCATGGAAGCGGGATCGCAGCCATGTGAGAACATCCGAACTTCTCTGTGTTTTGCAGTTGATAACGTTGTTGTAACTGCAGACCTTAACAACGTTAGACGCATCACTAACGAACTTTAACTGAAAATGTGATATTAGAAGTAACAAATTTAGTTGTCCTATTTTAATTGCTATTTTAAACAAAATGCAAATCTCTATTTGGACCAATTCAACTTTGATCAATGTCAACCAACATAATTTTGAGGGTTATATCATCACATGATTTCATAATCTAGATAATCTATGCGATTTAGACTCGGATTTTAGTCTCATGTATGGTTGGACGTCGTTTTTTTTTTTTTGTGCGAAAGATGTGCTCCGTAAGGATGGGACAAAGTTCATAAAAAGGAGTATCTAAATTCGTAACTAAAGTACTCGAGGAAACGCCTTTGTTTGCCAGCAAGTCTAATTTGTTCATTTCTCTATGGGTGTGTTCTAGTTTGATTCTCCCGTGATGCCCTTGAGTCAAATCCTTACATCGTTTGACAAGGAATTTCAGATTGCTGTTTACGAGTTCATCATCATTATTGATTAGGCTGACATAACGAGAGTCGTCCTATGAATAGCTTTGAAATACGAGGAGACTAATAAGCTGAAATGAAGTTACCAGTCTCGTCTCAAAATATACCTTCACCTCTAGCTAGACCGGGAATATGGTTGGACATCATCAATATCATATACTCTCTTTTTCAAAAATGAACCGACTATACTCCCTAGGGTTTACTATTGTGGAAACTGGAAATGACTTCGATTAGAAGTTTAAAGAGTATCTCAAAACCTTATAAAATCGTATAATGCATTAATAGTTTAATACCAACCTCGTTCACTCTTTGCTCCATGATCCAAACAAAACAAACCCAAATTCGAACTCAAACTCAACCCAAACCATCCCACCTAATTGAGAGAGTTTATGATAACCCAAAACCAAATCAACTCTAGTACTACGGAGTAGTATTCAAACCCTTTTGAAAAGAAGTCTAATAACGTATCTGTGAAATCTCGACCTAAAACACATAATACAAAGTGTAATAAAAAATAAAAAGCTATCACCTTAAATTATGAAAATCGATGGAGCAAAGCAATAAGGAGTGTTACAAAAGATATCAACCCTTCCGCCCAACCCAAGAGACAAACGAGTGAGGGAAGGAGTCCATGGTTGAGGTGATTTGGATTTTGGAGCCCTTAAAAGCACACAAGTCTACATCCGACCAAAATGCTAAAACAACCTCAGTGTAAGACGATCTCATAATACAAATATTGTGAAGTGATACCTCCCCCATGAAATATACTTTCTCTGGATATTATTTTTTTTGTCCTATTACCTCAATATTTGTGGGGAATATTTTAATGAAATGGGACAAACAATAATCTCGGAGGAATAATTACAATTTACAAATACAATGCACGAAAAAAGAAAAGTGAGAGATAATAAGGAAGTTACCAAAATAGAAAATGTGGAAGATTACTGGAAGGTGGAGGGAGTACTCCGTAAACATATTCCCAGGATTTGACAGGAAATAGGAATAGAGAACACACAATACTACTCCTTCTGCAGTCACTTTGAGTATAAACCTTTCATCTCTCTCTCATCATCATCATCATCATCATCATCTCTGCTCTCTAAGTCTCTAGTTATTCTTTACCGCCGGATGTTGTTGGCGGGTCGGATCGCCCTCCCGCCTTTCACTCACTCCTCACCTCTTCTCAAAACTTACCCTCTCCCTCATTCCTCCCTTTACCGTTTTACCCCTCGCTCTCTCTCCTCCTCCATTAATCAGGTTTCTCTCCTCTCCCCTCCTCTCTTATTCAATTACTATTACTCTTTTTTTTTTTTTTTTGATTGTTTGGTTGGAATTGTTATGTTACTCATATATTAGATTAGATGGTTCCAATTTTTTCAATTGAATTGGTACCAAGTTGATTACTTTTACTTATTTTATTGAAATTATTTAGTACTTGTAACTTTGTAAGTTGCAATTGCTAATGGGAAACAAATGAATGTGAGGTTGTGACGATATTTTAATTAAAGCTAAACAAATGAATTTATTACGAGTTAAGTTAATTGTAGTTGGGGTGAAAGTTGGATGACCCATGCCATGATGGCGGAATCAAATGCTAACCGTTAATTGACCTTTTAATCGCTAGCTTTTGATTACATGAAGAAATGAAACTCTTTAGAAGGTTTTCAATTTCATGCAGTGATTTGGGAGAATTGGAGGTGTTAATTAGCCCAACTGTGAGACGGATTATTGACTCATGCTTCTGCAACTTCATTGTAGTTCGGTTTCACAGATTCTTGTTTAACAAATACTCTATATGTATATAACCGTCTTAAATGTAAAACGGGTGGAATAGGTTTAAGGGAGTAAAACCTGTCTTAAATGTTAGAATTTTTAAATAAAAATTAAAATGAGCGACTTTTATACGGGCTTTCTTGCAGATTAGCCGTTTCTTTACTAGCGTTTTAAGGTCTTCTGATTCTGTTAATTGACGACAATGCACTTTTGTATACATGTTTGCCGCTAGTTTATATGTGAAGTAGAGCATCTATTAGATTTGGGAACAACATTGTGTCAGAAGCTGTTATTCATGTTGCCATCATCGTTGTAAGTTCATGGTACTAGGTCAGTTGGGGTAACACCCACGAATCAAGGATGTGTACTATGATACTGTATTTGTCAAATATTGGCAGTTTGTTATATATAGGAAAGTATAAGAGCAGACTCGATGTATTTATTTGGGTTAGTTTCTGCTATGTCTTTGTTTTCGCTTTATGAGTAGTTTGTGCTACAACAGGAAAACAATACCACGGGGGGATTGCCCACTGCTCATCCTGCAATGCCGGCAGGAGAGCACATGTCTCCGCCATCAGCAATATCTCTTCCACCAGAGTTCTCGCTGGAATCTAGCGACGAGGAGGAGGCATGGGTGTGGGGTCAAATCAAGGCGGAGGCACGCCGTGATGCTGAATCAGAGCCGGCTCTAGCATCCTACCTCTACTCCACGATTCTTTCTCACTCCTCGCTGGCACGCTCCCTCTCCTTCCACCTAGGCAACAAGCTTTGTTCCTCCACCTTGCTCTCCACCCTTCTCTACGACCTCTTCCTCAACGTCCTCTCCTCCGATGCTCCTCTCCGCGCTGCCGTTGTCGCCGACTTACGGGCCGCACGGGTCCGTGACCCCGCCTGCCTCTCCTTCTCCCACTGCCTCCTCAATTACAAGGGCTTCCTCGCGTGCCAAGCCCATCGGTTGACCCACCGGCTGTGGACCCAGGAGAGGCGGGCCCTCGCCCTCGCCTTACACGCTCGAATCTCCGAAGTATTCTCGGTTGATATCCACCCGGCGGCCACCATCGGGAAGGGGATCTTGTTCGACCACGCCACCGGGGTCGTGGTCGGGGAGACGGCTGTGATAGGTAACAATTGCTCTATTTTACACCACGTAACTCTCGGGGGAACGGGAAAGGCGGGAGGAGACCGTCATCCCAAAGTTGGGGACGGGGTTTTGATTGGAGCTGGAGCGACCATCTTAGGGAACATCAAGATTGGCGACGAGGCCAAGATTGGGGCGGGGTCGGTGGTGCTGATTGATGTGCCTCCGAGGACAACGGCCGTGGGTAACCCGGCTAGGTTAGTAGGAGGGAAGGAGAAACCGTCCAAGAACGCCGATGTGCCCGGAGAGTCCATGGATCATACCTCTTTCATTTCCGAATGGTCGGATTATATCATATGATCGAGTGCTATCTTTCCCTAGACAGGTTGATTTTTTCGCGTGGATAAAACTCATTTAGCCCAACCAACTTCTTAAGCTAATTGTATCTTGTAAGCATGCGAATTTGTCTTTGTTAATAATGCATACAGTAACTAATTAACTATCTTCAGTGTCTAGTTTAACTCAGAACTGTTGTTCTGAGGACCTTTGATTTGCATCATTTTGTGTTGAAGAATCAATCAAGTTGAACTCATACATGACGAATCCTCTCTTGGGTTTCATACAAGCTTGACAGTTTCTGGTAGATCTACGTGAAATTGCCATGGGAGTTTCATGTAGATCTACGTGAAACTATCATGTAAATCTACATGAAACATGGTGATTTTAAGAAAACTAGTTTGTCAGCCCGGCGATGCTCGGGCCTTTATATTTTGGTTTACGTGAACACGTTTTTTTAAGATGCGTCGTTTTAAAAGGAGGTAAATTATTAAAGAATTATTTTTAACGACCTGAAGATTACAAAAAAAAAAGGTAATAATAAGTATTAAATTATTGTTTTCTACACTTATTTTATGTATGTTTACGATATTTAAAGAATACAAGAACAGAGTAATATTTGCAACAACGTTTTTTATGACTAACCCGATTTTTATGTTACAAGACTCGTATTCGAGCCAACCCATATTCTAACTCAACGCGAGAGCCGACCCAACCGATCCATTTGACAAGTGTAATTATGAGTCAAAATTATTAAGATATACGGAGTAACAATTAAAATACTAATAAAAAGGAGAAAGATTTAAAAGAAAAAAAAAAGTACATGTTAGTCTAAATAGTACTCCCTCCCCTTCTCTATGATATTCCACGATTGGTTTTGGGAAGAAATTAAGGAGGAAGAAATATGTGGAGGAAAATGAAAGTGGAGAAAAGAAAGTGGGGTCACAAATAATAAGAACCACACAACATATACTAAAAAGGAAATGTGGAACATCTTAGTGAATTTTCCTAAAAAAAAATGTGGAACATCTTAGTGAAGGGAGTAAATAAATTACAAACCAATGACAAAAGTGTAGTTTTCATAAACATGCAAGGGTAGAATTGGGATGGCAAAATTACGCAAAACTCACTCGATTCCTTTCCTCTTTTTATATAAGTAGTATGAAAGAAATGGAACATAATTCCGGAGCTTGTTTCGGGGAATCGTATCGTGTTCGTCACCATCATTGGTTTCGCTATAACCGTCATCGTCCCCGCTACCAACGTTGTTAAGTTAGTCGGAAAAGTCATTGTCGATATTTACATGCAAACATTACTCAAAATTAAGTGAAGAATGACGGATTTGGAAATAACAGAAAAATTTCACTTTTTTTTTACCGGTTTTTAATTACGCAGAGTTTTTATAAATAAATTAATTAACAAAAAAAATTGATTAATTATAAGTTTAGTTAGTAATGACATAAATAGAATTAGCAGAAATAAAGCGCGTGATATGACAATTGCCGAGTATTTCCAATATATGTCTGTGCTGTCCGTTAGCCGAACAAGTAAAACCATGAGAGCAAGGGCCTCGTGCAGCATGTGGGTAAACCATGCATGCTACACCTTTAATGTTCTTAATATCGGATTCTACCGAAGATGTCTTAGTCTAGTGGTTAGGACTAGGTGCTCTGGGACAGTAGGTCTCAGGTTCGATTCTCTCCTCCTCCTATATTGTAATGCGACTAACTGCGCTCTTCGTTGAACCAAAAAAATATCGGATTCTACCCCCCACATTATATTATTCATAGTCGACTTGTAAATAAAATTGTATGGAGTGAGTGACGGACCCTATATATGAATTTACTCCATTTAAAAAGAATTTTTAATTGGTAAAAGCAATTTATTTGAATAGAGATAAGGAAGAGTTAGGCTCGAATTTGTGTTTTATCTATATACCCAAAAACATCAATGTTAACTTCTTGTTTAAAAAGATAAAAAAAATCATTCGACAATGTTCTGGTCAACGTATGCATAATTTCATTCCTATATTTGAAGATCATGTTCTCTTCAATTTTTTGCCCTCGATCGAGTCCTCCACCATGGACCTCACATATATAATCAATAATCATACTTCAATTCTCCTACAACAAAAAATTGAATAGCATTACTTGTTTCTACATACAACCAATTGCGAGTCTACGTCTAGAGTTTTGGGGACAATACGTGTTTTAGTGGCAGCTGTTAAGGTTCTAAGTAAAGAAAATATTGTATCAATGTATCAAGAGAAAATGAAATATAAACTCACATCTGCCACACTTAGATAATTATTCATATGATACTTTCTTTACTTAGCAGTTAGCACTTCATACAACAACATTTTAAAACAACATTAATTGTTTTCATATACAAAGATCTTATGAGATTGATAACTTGTTTTCCCTTAGCTAATAGAAGTAGTAACATTAAATTATGAACGAGTTTTTTAACGTGGGTTCACAGGACACACGTTAATATGCTAATTAAGGAAGAAATCAGAACTATATTTTCACGATAAATTGAAATATCAACTCTTAATTACCATACTTACCAACATAAGATAATTCATTCCTTGATTAACATATTAACGTGATCGAATTATGAATTATCGTATACACACTATTATAATACTTTGTACATTTGTGGATTTAAGAGATTGGAAAATATGAAATCTACCCATTTATAGTAGTATTAACTTGATGAAATCAAAGAATCAAGAAGCATACAAATGCAAAAATAATAATTAGTGCATTTAATTTGGCATTATTAATGACCGATCTCTTCTTGTTTTAATTAATTAAATGGACCCACCCACCCACCCCCATTTGCTCGCTCACATATGGAGTATATTCATACACTCTATATATACTTTCGCCATTACTTGATTGATTTTTGCCTAAATTGAAAATTAAAAAAATTCGTGTGTCCTAAAATCATTTCCACCCCTACTTTTCCGTTGAATCATCAATTTGATCTGGGGTTTCACTCTCTGTAAGTCTTTTTTTCTCTTTCCCCCCTAATCAATTTCTATTATCAGCATTTCCATTGAATAATTGATTTTATTTCCCTTGATTGTTGGAACTTGGATTCTGTGCTTAGCTTGCGTTCATTTCTGAATTTCATGATCTGGGTAATTATTATTTTGCTAGATCTATAATGGGTCTTATTCAATAATCATTTTCATAGTTCTCCCTGCTTTTTCTTTGATTTTTTTTTGGTTTGTTTGTTTATGATTATGATGTGATCGGACCTGGGTTTGTTTTGATCTTACTGATTGTGATCAAAGATTCGATCTTTATAATTTTGTGATGATTGCCTTTTATGTAACTGAAATGGGTAGTTGTTGATTGGTTGGTTACATTTGCCCGAGCTAAGCTAAGCTACACTGCTCTCTTAATGTCAAGACTCAAGACGGAAATATTTGTCTTAAACTTAAAGCGGGTCAAGTATACCAGAAAGTTTGTGATAGCTATGCATGTGAGATGTTATTTGACTGTGGTAATCGTAAGACGGATATTTCCATATTAAGACACACCGACACGACTGTGATTTGATTTGAGTCTTTGTCATGCATTGCATAATAATTAGTACAAATAGATCTGACTACTGTGAAAGAAGGAAATTTGATACTGGTTTGTTAATGTTATATCTTTTTTGTGATCTTGTGAATATGATTGTTTGATGTGATGGCTAATAATGGATGGCGAATGTATCCGTCACAAATTGGTCAAATAAAATCACATGGTTAAACAGGACAAACTAATGAGTAACAAATTGTTTGGCTTAAAGAATTTGTCATGATTGAGAACTATTGCTCACATTTTGCATGGATCTTTTATGTGAGGATGATTTCACTACATTTGACGAGATTCGGCCCATTTCACTACGTTTGCCAAAATATGCGAGGATGAGTTTGTTGTAGTGAAACGGATGGAGCCGAGGGAATAACTCTTTCTTGATTTTATAAAACTCATGCATTTGCCCTTTGGAAACTGTACTAAATTTTGATTAGCCTGATCTTTATGTGATCGATTATGTTGATTGGTTGCTGTTGGCTATTAGCGGATGGGATCTAATTAGTGTTGTGTTTGGATTATTATTGTAGAAGGTGATTCATTATGTCTGCTTACACGCCGAAGAACATTCTTATTACGGGTGCGGCTGGTTTCATCGCATCCCATGTCGCGAACAAGCTTGTTAGGAGTTACCCTGATTACAAGATTGTCGTGCTCGACAAGCTTGATTATTGTTCAAACCTGAAAAACTTGCGCCCTTCCCAACAATCCCCTAATTTCAAGTTTGTCAAGGGGGACATTGCTAGTGCCGACCTTGTTAACTACCTATTGATCACCGAGTCTATTGATACTATTATGCACTTTGCTGCCCAAACCCATGTCGATAATTCTTTTGGCAACAGTTTTGAGTTCACCAAGAACAACATCTACGGCACTCATGTTCTTCTAGAGGCCTGTAAGGTGACAGGTCAGATAAGGAGGTTTATTCACGTCAGTACTGATGAGGTCTACGGGGAGACGGATGAGGATGCTGTTGTGGGAAACCATGAAGCTTCTCAGCTTCTCCCGACAAACCCGTACTCAGCCACCAAGGCGGGTGCTGAAATGCTTGTGATGGCTTACGGCCGATCATATGGCTTGCCTGTTATCACAACCCGTGGAAACAATGTTTACGGACCCAACCAATTTCCCGAGAAGTTGATTCCTAAGTTCATCCTTTTGGCCATGAGAGGGAAGCCTCTTCCAATTCATGGAGATGGTTCGAATGTGAGAAGTTATCTGTATTGCGAGGATGTTGCTGAGGCCTTCGAGGTCATTCTCCACAAGGGAGAAGTTGGTCATGTGTACAACATTGGGACAAAAAGGGAGAGGAGAGTCATCGACGTCGCTAGAGACGTTTGCAAGTTGTTCAACGTGGACCCTGAGAATGTCATCAAGTTTGTCGAGAACCGTCCCTTTAATGACCAGAGGTACTTCCTGGATGACGAGAAGTTGAAGAATTTGGGATGGGCGGAGCGGACCCCTTGGGAGGAGGGTCTAAAGAAGACCATGGAGTGGTATACCAGTAACCCTGAGTGGTGGGGTGATGTGTCAGGAGCCCTGCTTCCTCACCCTAGAATGTTGATGATGCCAGGTGGCATTGAGAGGCACTTCGAGGAAACCGACAATGATAATTCATCGTCTTCAGAATTTCCCAATACTCAAAGTAAGATGGTGGTTCCTGTTGCCAAACCCGCCACCACCTCCCCCAAGAAGCCATCAGTGAAGTTTCTGATCTATGGTAGAACGGGCTGGATCGGCGGTCTCCTAGGCCAGATGTGTGAAAAGCAAGGCATTGCTTACGAGTATGGAAAGGGCCGTCTCCAAGATAGAGCATCCCTTATTGCAGATATCCAGAATGTGAAGCCGACCCATGTCTTCAACGCTGCTGGTGTAACCGGTAGGCCCAATGTGGACTGGTGCGAATCTCACAAAACCGAGACAATTCGCACCAATGTCGTTGGTACATTGACCTTGGCAGATGTTTGTAGAGAACATGGGTTGCTCATGATGAATTATGCCACTGGGTGCATTTTCGAGTATGATGCTGCACATCCTCTTGGTTCTGGAATCGGGTTTAAGGAGGAGGACACACCCAATTTCATGGGTTCATACTACTCCAAAACTAAAGCCATGGTAAATTTACAGTATTTTCATGCTAATTGTAATATCTATGCCACTGTTTTAACTCGTATGCAAGTATATTGTTTTACTGTTGTTGGTATACTGACCTATGTATGATGTTGTTATGATAAGGTGGAAGAGTTGCTCAAGGAGTTTGACAATGTATGCACCCTACGAGTGCGCATGCCCATTTCCGGTGACCTGAGCAACCCACGAAACTTCATCACGAAGATCTCTCGCTACAATAAGGTTGTCGACATCCCCAACAGCATGACCATCTTGGACGAGCTCCTACCCATCTCGATCGAGATGGCCAAGCGTAATCTCAGAGGCATTTGGAACTTCACCAACCCTGGAGTCGTAAGCCACAACGAGATCCTTGAGATGTACAAGAACTACATTGACCCGAGCTTCAAATGGGCTAACTTCACTTTGGAGGAGCAAGCCAAGGTCATCGTCGCTGCAAGAAGCAACAACGAGATGGATGCGTCCAAATTGAAGAAGGAATTCCCCGAGCTGCTCAGCATCAAGGAATCGCTGGTCAAGTACGTTTTTGAGCCAAACAAGAAAACGAGTTACTCTGCGTAAGTCGACGTTTTCCAGGAATTTCAGAGATGATGGATGCTGTAGTCTGCAGGATTGGAGTGGGTGCATTTGGGTAAAAAACATCATTCTTACTAGTACCATATGTTTCTAATAACTACTACTGCCAGTTTGGATTTAGAATTTTTATTCACTTCTACAGTTTTACCATTAGAGATGTTAACTTTATTTCTCCTATTTGTTTATGGGTTGGTTTGTAGTAACTGTGTTTTGGTAAGAGTAGTTCCAGGTTAAGTTGCTGTCTCAGCCCTCAGGAGTTGCAGAGATAGATAGTTACATTACATACTCCTATATAGCAATGCCCATTGCCCACCCATTTGTAATTCTATAAACTTACTGTTTTAATTTTTGTCGAAAATGTCGTACGGAGTAATTTTTTTTTTTGGTTTCGGAAATTTGTGGCTTGAAGTCTCTTCGGGTTTTTGCTGAGTCCTTTTGAGTTTGAGCTTATCTTAGATTGGCTCGCACTTAACCTTGCTCAATACTCGGTATAAACCTCGTTACTCCTACCGTCCTATGTATAAGGACATTTGTAAACCTAGTAAAACATATCCGACTCAAAATACTCGAATTGACACCCAAAGTGAAGATCTGAACGTGAACTTTAAACCCAAATTGGCCCTACACAACCCGAATTGTTATCCACACTCATACAAACATAAGTATGGAGTATTACTGTTGGTCATAATTTAACAGCCAACATTTATAGTACAAGCGTACAAATGCATCACTTTCTATCAATCCATCACATATCTCAGCTGTCATTTTTGTTTTTGTGCCATGTGCTTTCTTAAATCATTTTATCATCAATCATACTCCGTACCAAATACTCCCTCCGATTCATTGGAATCGCAACATTTACTGTTCACACAAAAAATAAGGAAAGTGAATTGGTGGACCACAATAGTGATGTCATGTAAGATTAAGTAATATAATAATATTAGATTGAATATTTTGGAATATAGTAATGAAAAGTGAAGGGTAGGTTAGTCATTTTATAAGAAAAATATGGCCCAAAATGGAAATGTTGCAAAGCTGATGAATTTGCCAAAAACGGAATATGTTGCGAATCCAATGAATCGGAGGGAGTACATGATAGTTTGATATTGTGTCGGTTCGGGTTTCAGGATGCAGCAGGTCAAGCACCCAAACCGGCCCAGTTTTAATAGGTCTAGTCCTTGTCGACTCACGTTCTGTGTCCTGGTATAACTTGGGGTAAAATTTCGGCGATTTCAAGCAGCATAACAAATGTACACTGATAGAGATTTTATTAACCAAAAACATAAATCAATCAATCACAATGAGGATCAGGTGGGTGTAAACCTGAGACCAAAAAAAAAAAAAAAAAAGAATTTCGACGAAGAAAATGTAAAAAGCCATCCATCTCGATAGAGAAGAATCGCCTTGTGAACTGCAGCAAATGATGCTAAGAGTAGGAAACGATCAAAGGTTCTTGAGCTTCGGTTGATCTATTTCTGAAATAGTAGTATAATCCCAGTTGCACAATTGCCAGTAGAAGCCCTATGCCGTTTGGTGTCTGAAGTTCAAGCCGGTAAAAACAAAAGTTTGAGGCACGATAAAAACAAGTCCAAGTATTGAAAACAAAATGTGAATGGAATTGCGCACTTACATAAACAAATGCGTCCCAGTTAAACATCCCGTATGCAAAGAACGAGGCACTCATCAAGAAGGATGACAGTGAAAGATAAAACGGCATGTACTCGACACTTTTGGTTTGAATGACCAGTTTCTGCAAATTGAATGGTTTCCATCATCAAGTACGGAATATAGATTGTCCAATGCATAAAGAGATGGGAGTAAAAGGCATAGAACAACCACGGATTTGCGCAGGATAATTGCATCTTAACAGAATATCCGCAAAGTAATGGTGTGAACTTACTATTATGAACAGCGGTGAAGCGAACATTGATATGAGAGAAGCACAACTGATAAACCCGATAAAGATTTGCCTCGAGGTAAAGTCGAACATGCTTAATGTCATCATCACAAGAGCCGCAAAGAGCACCAACACACCCACCAGCAAACCAAGCATTTTTACCTGAGACGACACCAACGAAATACAAAAGGGGTCAAATAACCCTCCTAATGATTGTGAGGAATTTGACAGGAAAAACTCTGAATACGATGAACAACCTTTCTTTCTCGCTCAGCGTAAGTTATGAAGAGGAAAATGTAGACCAACTGGAAGACTGCTCCAATTGAATTGACAGTTGTGAGCAATATGTTATCAACGGATACAAAAGGCGTTCCATACCAGGCGCAGATGAAACAGTTCAGGAGGGTGTAGATATAAGGCAACCCTGAGAACTGTTCAGTTGACTTATTTCTGATGATTCTTCTAAATGTTGGTCTGTTGATTGCAATGCAATTCACGCGTTAGAAAAACCGTACTACCAGTATTTAGTTGAATGAATCTCCAACATTCAAACTATATATAGGGAAGATCAGAAAACTCACATGGGTGACACAAATAATCCAAAAGCAAATATGTTCCCTGCAATGTAGGAATGTTTCAAAACTCGGATCAGCAGATCTTTACATCAGATTATCAAACCTCAAAAGGCCAACTTAAGACTGTCAACGAACCAATTCAACCAAGAGGCCCATTTATATTCTATTATGCCGCCTCACTCAAATGCCAACTCACAGTTCGAGGGGCTGCCAGGGTTCCAATTTGTGGCCTCCTGATACCATATTAACGAAACAATTCAACCAAACCTTGAGGCTATAGTTGAGACTCATTTATATTCTATTAAAGACGGCATCAAAAGAAAGAAAAAAAATATTCAAATTCAAAACTAAAACCTACAGTATTGCAAATTGCATCAAAAGTCTCTTGCTTTTTATCTTCAGATCATCAATTTTCAGCAAAGTTTCAAACTTTCAGTACAATTTTGCTGGAAATCCTTTCAAAAGCATCTAATCTAATCTCAAAAACCATAATTCTGTGCCAAAAAAAGTTGAGAGCTTTTCATCCACAAAAATCAGCCATGAAAAGTCTAAAAAGTGGATATTCAAAGCACAAGATTCAACATTCAACAACACCCAGAAAAACTTTGCAGAGCATTCATCAAATCAAACCCAATATTTATACCAACAACAAAAAAAAAAAAAAAAAAAAACCCCATAATCAAGTAAAATAAGTTAGCAGAAATTACCAGCAAGACCAGCTGTTTGCTTCAAAAGGGTATAAGAAACCATGAGAATTAATTTGGATTATAAAGCCCAAAGTTGGCTTCTTTTTTTTCTTCTTTACACAGCAGAGTACAGGTACTACAGTCCTCTCTTTTTTTTTTCAGCTTTATTGTTATGTAATGATGTTGTCCCTGTCCCAAGTTTTCTACTTTTCTGACAGGAATTGAGAATTGTCACGTTTTTAATTGTATTTGTGTTATATTTATTTATATGGGGTGGGTTTGTGATTAGATTTGATTTCAACCCTAAAATTCCCACATGAATTGAGTGATTAAGGTTGTGTGTTTAAGGCAATCAATCAATCAAGTAAATAGTGGAGGCCAGGGATGGATGGATATTGGATAACAATTGATGTACAGAGTTGGTAATAGATATCATGTCGTACGTCATGTGTTCGGGTCTTGGTCTTGGTTCATAGCACATGTAATGTAATGGGTCACGATTATTCAACCTAGTCTAATTCAATTAATTCTCGCGTCTTTTTTCCATCTATCCACCTACATATTAATTTATCCAAAAAGAAAAAGATTTGTAAGTATACTGTTAATTTTGTATTAGATTCGTATCGTAATTTACTGCAAAATCGTGCCTGCAATGCAAGGCAAAAAAAACAAGCAATAAAGACGAAGGGTGGAGGGAATGAGGAGAGGATATACTACTACTAGTCGTACATTATTAATTTCTCCGTATGATTAGAGATAATGATGGTGACGTGTCCATTTGTTTTATGAGGTCAACAAAAACATTAGCCCAACCTTAGTTGGCAATGCGTGTACCGTACCTATCTAGTATGTTTTGCACATTTGCCCAACTCCAAATTCTTATCTGTCATAAGGAGTAATTAACAAAGGTATCCGTCCTAATATTATACGGAGTACGGAGTACGGAGTATGGAGTATTACTTTTTTTTTTGAAGAAAATCTCACATCATTGCATTCATATCATCAGAAATAACAGCTTGCACGTTTGCCGGACAATCGTTTTCCCAAACACGTCTTCCAACAAAAAAAGGGCATCATAACCCGCGCGAGCTCATGTGCAACACGATTGCACTGACGCGGAACAAAAGACCAACGAATACAATCAAAATTAAAAACAAAGTCCAAATTTTCATCCAAAATAAGAACAAGATTGCTTCTTCCTGAATCAACCTTTTGTAGGTGGTCAATGACGATTTTGCAATCACTTTCAATGAGCACATTCCTGCATCTTCGACACCACGCTTCCTTCCTGCCTTCAACAATGGCCTCCGCCTCCGCAAAACTGGCCTCATTACAGAGTACTGTTGGTTTACATAGAAAGTGACAAGATTACACAAGCACACGAAGAACACTATTTTATCATTTTTATGTAAATAGATAATATTCAACCCATTATAATATTATGACGGATATATCCGTGGGTTACAAGTCAACAAATGTCATGAGTTAAAGATATGCATTTTCTTATGAGTACTCGTATTTTAGATTGTAGCGGATACTTATAAGTTATTTTTATATTATTTACTTATTTAGTATAAAAGCGCTTTTCAGGGATTAATACTAAGATTTATTAATACAAAGTACTCTTTCCGTCTTGATAATACTAGTAATTTTATCAATTAAACTAGCTCATCTCTGCTTTTTACTCCCTCCGGACACTATTTTTCGCCCCACTAGCTTAATAGATGTGAGGAGTATTTTAATGAAGTGGAGCAAAAAATAGTGTCCGGAGGGAGTATTATGTAGAGACAAAATAAATAAAATATTCATTTGGTAGAATACTCTTGCCTAAAACAATCTAGAATAGAATTCTCCTCATTTTGTTTGAAGTCAAGATTTTCATTTCTAGAACAATATCATATCAAAAAGATAGTTTACCTTATCAAATAATCTAGAAAAATTAATTAATCATTTCCCTAAATAAGAAATTTGGGACGACATGATCTCCTATGAAACGGTTTCAAATTAATTATATTGTCAGATTACTTGTATAGGAGGTGATTACAAGTACAATTATCGTGAAATCAAACCGTAAACCTCGATTATACGAGTAACTAATTTGTTTTTTTCAAATGAATGCACTACTTTATTTAAATTGTAGTTGAAATCACCCGACTGCCTCTTTACCTCTGTCCAATCTCCCACTCAAACCAAATATATTTGGACTCTCTTAAACAATAATGCTTGACTGCAAACTCGTACCCACCCCCATGACTGCTTACCCTCTCTCACCCTCCCTCGTACAATTGGTCGTCGACATTTCAGCCAGGTCGTCGGCGCTTTATACGTGAATTTACTCTTTTATCCTTATGTAATTATGATTAATGATATTAATTAAGTTTCTTAATTAATATAATTATTATTTCCCGACTAATTTAAGATTACGGTTTTTGTAGTTTTTTACGGTTTTTGAGACACGCGTCTCAATGTAACCCAGTAATCTTTTAAGGAAATTTCTAACATTTTGTTAACATTTTCATATCATAATAATTCCAAACATTCAAAATAACAACACCCGAGTCACGATATAAACATTTATCGAAGAACGAAAACAAATTAAACGGATATTGCAACGCATAACGTCGTACAAAAAAAATTAAAAAAGAAGGGAAAACTGGGCTGGACACCAGTTTTTGGCTTCCAGGAGACCCCCCAGGCACAAGTTTTTGGTGCCGAGGACCCCCCCAGGCACCAGTTTTTGGCGCCCAAAGACCCCTCAGGCATCAGAAACTGGCGCCCAAGGACCCCCAGGCACCAGATACTAGCGCCCCGGGGACCCCAGGCACCAGATACTGGCGCCTCGAGGATCCCCAGGCACCAGAAACCGACGCCCGACTTCTTCTCCGCGTGTCCCCTCTTTATTTTTATTTATATATATCATGAAAATCGAGCAAACATCGAATACGACAAACCGTAAACATAAACGACAAATTAAACAAGAAAAAACGATTTTGTATGCTAAATTAATACACATTAACATATTAAAGGAGAAAATATAATCAAAAGGGAGGAAAATAAAATTAAAAGTGCAATATCTGCTTGTTGATCAATTTTGGGAAAAGTCGGTTTTTCAAAGGAAATTCGGGTTTCATCAACGAGTTTATTTCATTAACATAATTCATTTCTAAAATTATATTAACTTAGTTAACTAATGTAATTAGGGAAGGGCATGATCGTCTTTTACATAAAAAACGCCGACGACCAAAAATAACACTCTCTCACCCTCACGTTTAGAGCCCCATTTCTAACCCGACGGATTACTTTGCCTTAGTAGGTAGTCTCCAATACTTGTCTCTCACCCGTCCTGATATTGCGTTTGGTGTTAACAAGCTTGTATAATTCTTGTAGGATTTTCAAAAGTCCCATTTGCACGTCTTGAAACTATTACTCATACTTCGTTATCTCACGGGTACTCTCACAATTGGTGTATATTTATTTCGGTGATCCCCCTCCCTCTCCATTGTTTCTGTGATATGCATATTAGGTGGGTGGAAAACAAACCTACGTCTCCACGACTGGGTACATTGTCGAACCACATTACCTGGATTTCCGTAAGCAATGCACTATTGCACTTTCAACAACTGAATGAAGCTGGGTATTAGGCTATTGTGAATTTTTTTCTTGATCTCGGAAAAATGATTAATTTAAAGAAAGAACATTAACATTTGTTCGTTACAATCATTTGTTTTCGGAAATAAAAGGTACAAGTGCGAAAATCAAATGAAATGAAATGAAATGGAGGGGTAGAATGGGGAAAATCTTTAAACAAAACTAGATTCATGAATCATGATGCAGTCAACTTCCGAAACAACATCCAGGTGAAAAAACAAAAAGATGCAGTCTTCACTCCAATCTCCACAAACATCACTAAAGTTTCAATCTTTTTCAAATTCCTTCGCACCTGCACCCTCAATTCCTCATTCTCCCCACCGTTTTCCATCCATTTACGCCCAAAAATGTCGAATTCCGCCACCATTGTCACTCAGATTAAGGTCTCACTACCATAATACAAAACCCAGTTCAGTAATTAGCAAAGAAGCCAAATTTCTTAGCCCTAAGTTCCCAAATGAGGGTTCAGTTTGTGCCCGGGTTCATTGCGGCAATTCGTCGAACAGTTGGAGTGCACCCGAGAAATCAAAGATCAGGGCTTCTCTTGAAGCAATTAGTGATGCATTGTCTACTGCGTTTCCGATATGGGTAGCTTTAGGGTGTTTGATCGGGCTTTTTAAGCCGAGTTGCTTTGAATGGGTAACACCCCAGTACCAAATTTATGGGTTGACTCTTACTATGCTTGGTATGGGGATGACTCTTACTCTGGATGATCTTGCTGGTGCTTTTTCGATGCCCAAAGAAGTTATTTCTGGGTTTTTGCTTCAGTACTCGGTTAGATTCTCAACAGTTTGTCTGTTGATCAGTTGTTTATGTTGTGATTTAAGCTTATAATTCATTGTTTTTATGTCGGGTTTCTCGGAGTTTGATGAATTGTGTAATGTGGGATGCAATGTAGCCTGTGAATTGGTTTGTTTCAGTTGTTTTTGTGGGGATTAAGCTTATAATTTCATTGCTTTTTATGTTGGGTTTCGCGGAGTTTGATGAAATGTGTAATGTGGGATGCAATGTAGCTTGTGAATTGGTATGTTTAAGTTGTTTATGTGGGGATTAAGCTTATAATTTCACTGCCTATAATGCCCGGTTTCTTGGAGTTTGATGCACCCCATCCCTTCGCCCGAGAGAAATTTGTGTTCATTACTATCCGTTATCTAAAAAATGCACGCCGGCCTCTTGTCTGTATTTTGGCTTTGGGTTATGTACTTGTGAATATTCTTTTGGTATTGTAGGTGATGCCGCTGTCGGGGTTCTTTATCAGCAAGCTTCTACAGTTGCCATCTCATTTTGCAGCCGGGCTGATTTTGGTTGGCTGCTGTCCTGGTGGTGCGTTATATTTGTTACTCTGTATGAAAAAAGGTCTTGTTTGTCTGTGTTTTCTCTCGGTTTGACATGCTAGTTTTGAAACTTGCAGGGACTGCTAGCAATATTGTCACCTACATTGCACGGTAGGTGGATACCGGATACGATTCCTTGCAAATTCTCTTTTTACTGTACTTGTAGCTGAATTATAGGATCCTAACTACGAGTATTTGCTTTCTGCAGTGGGAATGTTGCACTTTCAGTTTTGATGACAGCAGCCAGCACATTCTCAGCTGTGGTTTGTGATTTTATGACTATTTTACATTGTTTTACTTAATCATGGTCCATGTAACCCATATCTTCTCTTAGCTCTCACAATATGCAACAGTTACAACCTTTTAAAAGATATTATGAAAATAATTGTTTTGCTAAGTTAACATGGCAAATTTGAAATTCTACCCATCCAATGCATTCTTTTCGATCTTTCACTTAGGTGTGGTGTGTCGTGTCCGACACGACAATTTGACTCTTCATTTTTAGAACGAAAAAATTGATAACTTCTCTTAGATATCTGGCACTGTGACACAGATCAGACACAACACCTTGTTGCAGAGTTGAAGTACTAACACAACCCCTAGCCAACCCTCTCACACCTTCACACCTTTCCAGTTAGAGTAAGCCCTCCATCGCACAATAATCCTTCCCTCCTTCCTCACCTAGTGCATCGCAACCGTCATCACTTTCACCGCCATGTCTCACCCCAAATGATCTCGTAGCAACGCGACATCTACAAACTGAGACAATTCATGGACCTCAGCGTCACCACACCCGTTTCATTACTCAAAAACCTTATTCTATGATAAAGAATTATTCACTTATTCATGTGGTTCTCTTACACATTGATATCACAGCTCATGACTCCATTCCTCACTGCGAAACTTGCTGGACAATATGTTGCAGTCGATGCAAATGGACTTCTAATGTCAACACTGCAGGTCAGCTCTTACTCTCAAAATGCTTTACTAAATTCCTAGTCTTGCTTTGTTGACTGTTTTGACGCTGGTCAGTTGTGCAGGTTGTCTTGCTTCCCGTGTTAGGAGGCGCGTTTCTTAACCAATATTTCCAGGGCCTTGTCAGATTCATATCACCTCTGATGCCACCCATTGCTGTGGGAACTGTTGCAATATTATGTGGGAATGCTATTGCTTTGAGTTCTACTGCCATCTTTCAGTCTGGGCTGAAAGTTGTACTGGCTTGTGTTCTGCTTCACACATCGGGTTTTTTCTTCGGTTACTTGCTTGCAAGGATGCTTAAAATTGATGAATCAGCTGCAAGAACCATATCGATAGAGGTTGGAATGCAGGTAAGAAATGCCACGTTCTATCCTAGCTTGTTTTGGGTAATTCCTCGAAAGTAGTCATCGGCACATGATAATGAATTGGTTTTTTTGCCGGATTCAAAATTATACAAAACCAGCCCTTCATCTTGTCAAGCCACCTATGCAAACCCATTCTGTTACAAAACCTATGCAACCAATCCATAATGTGTTTTATATAGTCCAAATCCAAACCTGATCCAAGACCTGATCTGGAATTCGATCTGACTCAATACTCTTGCTTTGAACCCAACCATTTCCCTCCCAATTAAGCCTATAAAATCATAAATTCATTTATTAGCTAAATCCGGTGGATTACTGTATGAAAGTGATTGTTAATGAATTTGGTTTGTGTTTTTCAATCTCCGTTGCGGGGTAACTCAGTCGGATTTGGCTCGAATATTTTACCTCGGTCAATCAGTTCACTTCCGTACCAATTTAACTTGTCATCCAACGCAGGAGTTTTTTTGCTTTGTTTTGATCATTTGATGAACAACGTGTCATTAGCTGAATCAATATGTTTTATCTCAGAACTCCGTTCTTGGGCTTGTGCTTGCAAACCAGCATTTTGGAAATCCGCTGACTGCGGTGCCATGTGCTGTTTCTAGCGTTTGTCACTCGATTTTGGGTAGCGCTTTGGCCGGATTCTGGAGATGGACCTCGCCTAAGGAGGAGATGCTTGATTGAACTATCCTTCACTTTGCCAGGTAAACTACTAATAACCCTTCTGTGTCGTCTTGATGTCGCCTTTTATTTGTTCTTCACTGTTTTTTCAAACTTGTATTACAAAAGGGCTGATGTTTATGTTTCTGTAATCTGTACAATCTGACCCTCCAGTGTCATTAAGATCATTATATTTTGAGGTAATATTTGAGAGTTCTAACAATATTGTACGATATTACCCTCCAACTTTTATTCGGGAAACTAAGTTATAAGATTGTTTTTTCTACTTGATACAAGTCAAATTTCAGCCTTTATAATTCACGTACTAACGAATGATGATCCGATCATGAACCTAGGGGATTAGCGGAAAAAAACCCATCTATTTATCAACTTCAAGATCCAATATTGTCAACTTTATTTCATTTTTTTTGTAACATTACATGTCATAGTCGGATAGTCAGACTTTTGTGACAATATTTTGTATACAATTTCTTGGCAAAACCAAATACTTGGGGAATTGTTAGGCGAAAGGTTGCTGGGAATAACAGTCCAAGTTATTTCCGTAGCCAATTCCCAAGAGATCACAGTATCTCTTGTAGAAGCCAATGCGATCAGCGACCTTAGGATCAGTTCCATGGCCACACTCGACCCCACCGTTGATTATGTTAGTGATGACACCGAAGCCTGGGACTCGGCCTGCGGATTGGTCAGCGGCAGATGGGGACCAGCCTCCGGTGATGACGTTGTGACATGAGGGCTTGTTCCCTTGTGGGGTCATCCAGAACCATATGGCTGTCTTGAATGACACGGTCGGGTTGGTGGCAACTAGGTCAGGGTTGTTTATAAGGTCCTCATTTATTGCCTTGCCTGCCAGTCCATAGTTGTAGTTGCTGCACAAGTTTCACTATGGTTAAAACACACGGAAGAAACCATTATTTGCATGAATGTAATGAAACTATCGTAGCTAACTGAACTAGTAAAATCACGAGAGTTCTTCATAAACCTATTATATACTCCGTTCATGATCTTATCCCAAGAGTTTTGATGTTACATTTTCAGTGAATTAAGATTTTAATATCTTTGATTTGATTAAGTTAGATCGACCTTTTGCTACTTTGGGCAAGTGATCTTGATAAAGTAAGATGAATACTCAAGTATACTACGTAGTTAGAAGCGAGCTTACTGGGTCAATTGGATGGGGCCTCGGCCGTAGTACGCTTTGCCAGCAGGGCAAGGCCAACTGGGCGAGTCACAGTAGGCTGGTGGGTTGTTTTGTTCCCTTGAGAAGCAGTACCCCCATGAGTATGGTCCATCTGGGGCAGTAGGCCAACCACCTATCAAAAAAATTCACATCGTGTCATACGTTCAGTTTAAAACATAATGTCATAATGCATTGTGTAAGAGTTTCAAACCAGTAGTTTCGTGAGAGGTTTGTGCGAAGAATGCAGCTAGTTCCTGCTTAGTAGTCCCAAACCCGGGGAAAGAGCGAGCTGCAGCAATGAAGGCGTCATAGGTGTAAAACCCATGGGCCGGGCAACTGTTCTCGTTGCGATGCTTAAGCATCTGATCAAACAAAGCCGAGGTGATGATGGAAGCCACGTCACCCCCACCACTAGGTGACGGAGTCCCACCTCCTCCGGGAGTACAGTGGCTCTGGCAACCTGTCCCACAATACTCGATGGTAGTCCCACAAAACCCGAACTGGCTACAACACAGCCCGTTGGGGCAGAGAGCATTGTTAGCTTGCTTTCCACATTGCTCTGCTAATGTGGTACCTAGAATGCAAGAAAATAATATGAGCAGACATGAAATATTGCAGTGTTTCATTACTATGAAGAAGTGTTGTAATGTGATGTGATTTGTTTGTGGCGTGAAGAGTGAGGTTATATATAAGCTAGACGTTAGTGGGTCGATGTTGACCAAGTTAAAGGCGTCAAGCTTGACTCGTACGAAATCAGTTGACTGACTTATACAAAACAATGTGTGTACTCTCTCATCTGCTTGGTATAATGGTATGTACTATCGTCTATAGGTAGTTGTGAAGTCAATAATATGCACAAATTCTTGTTTGTGATACTCAAACTCATATTTGTCACCAACTTAAGACGGTGAGTTAAGTTGTTTAGAGCTCAATCTAATTTCGTTTCAGATTGTTCTAATCCTCCTCAACCTCAATAGGCCTAATAGTCTTCTTGACTGGTTTTCAACCAAAAATATCTTCCCTTTTGGCAAAAATAAACCCTACCCTCACCGGGTTACAAAATAGTCGGAAATGATTGATTTTAAAGTCCACATATATATTTTAGGTCCTGTCCACTACACCCCGAAATAGAGTAATATACTTTGTAATGTGAGATTGCCAACTTTATTTCAGTATTTTTTTGTTAACATTACATGTCATAGTCGCCATTACTTGTGACGATATTTTGTATACATACATGGTATACAATTTCGTGGCCAAACCAAATACTGAGGGATCCCTCCATCTCATTAAAATGTTTCCACTTTTATTCCAACTAGTTTTGACCCGTGCAAATTGCACGGTTGACGTTAAAAAGATAAATAAAATGATAGGCAAAAAAAATTTGAACAAAAAAATTGTTTTAACATCATCATTATCAAACATTATTAAAAAAATAGTAACCGGTTAATAGTTACGTAGTATATTCCGAATAATTTATAAAGTTAGTCCAAGTCATGTGTAATTTATAAAAAAAATCAAAAGAAAATTAGAAAAGAATATTTTAAAAGAGCTCAGTTGTTAATTTAAGATAGTGATAATAATCGTGTTATATCGAATATGATTTAATATTACAAAGTATCGTATGATTTAATATTACTACAAAATATATTTTCACAATTTACGAAGTAACAAAATGAGGTGTCGAATCTGTTTTTGACCTGTATTATGACCTTAACTCGAACCGTGTAAATATATAACTCGACTCGTAACTGACTTGACCCCTATTTTAACTCGGCCGATATAACCGAATCCTGGAACCAACTCGCCCGACTCGTGTGACATGATATGAAAAACAGAATATTTGTGTGGAAGTAATAAAGTTTTTGTGTAATTGACTTTTTTTTTACCAAGTTATACTAAATTTAATTGAGAATGATCCAATTACTACTTATATAGTTGGCTCCGCTGGACAATGACGGGCATATAATTATCCTTTGTTTTAGGCAAAATTACATTTTACCACCTAATATGTTCAACTTTTTACAAATCACCACCTAATATGTCATTTATTATGAATTACCACCTAATATGTACCTTAATTACCGATAATCACACCAAACTTCTATTTCGTAGACGGTTTTCTTAAATTTCCCTTTTTCATAGTTAGGAAGGACTAAACCATATCTTAAATGACAAAATTACCCTTATTTTTCATTAATTAACTCCTACCTCCCAAAATCTATTTTCAATTACCAACTCAACATCCAATTAACAATCAAAACAAAAATAAGAACCCTAATTCAATCAAGCACTTGATAAACCCCAAATTTCCCAAATCATCAATCTCACATTCGCACCCAGTTAATCTCGCTCCAAACTTTCTCACATCAATCAATCTGGGTTGGTCAGGTTCGCTCTTATTAATCAATCTTGCTCCAAAATTTTTGAAATTTGAAGATCATTCATAACCTGATTATTGTTCCAATTTGCTCTCTACTTGGATGAAGTTACGAAAAAGTGTTACAATTTTTCACTCGAGATTATTCGTCTTGATGGCAATTGAAAAATTGTGATTGATCTTTGCAGGAAGTAGGTTGGAATTGAAGAAATTAGGGTTTAATAAGTACGAAATGATATAAAAAATTTTAATGTCTTTGATTTTCCCGTTTACTGAATTGAATTTTGAGTGATCTGAGTAAAGGATAGATTATGAGGGAGTTAATTAATGAAAAATAAGGGTAATTTGTCATTTAAGATAAGGTATAGTCGTTCCTAATTTTGAAAAACGGAAATTTAAGGAAACCGTCTACGAAATAGAAGTTGGGTATGATTATCGGTAATTAAGGTACATATTAGGTGGTAATTTGTAAAAAATTGAACATATTAGGTGGTAAAATGTAATTTTGCCTTTATTTTAAGTTGATTTTTTTTTTTTCTAAATAGGTTTGATTTTTTATGCATATAATGTATCATTACTCTTAGTGTGAGTCTCTTCATTTTTATAAATAAAATAGCATGGATCAATTGGCTTTACATGTGAAGATTTCAATTTTATATCCTCTATGTCGATTGGCTTTACTACTCATTTCACAAAAAATACAAAATACTCATTTTCACTTTACGAAATAACATAATTTATTGTCGATCATGACTTCATTTATTGGTAAATAATTTAACATTTTCCAAGATGATTTTGCATAAAAGTATTCATACATTTATCAAAGTGATCAAAGTGAAATGTTGTGGTCTCTAACATTATCGAATTTGAGTAAGTGCACTTGTATTACTAAAATGAAACCTGATACCAAATCGGTGCAAACAACCATGACAATCTCCCCAGAGCACATAGGTCGAAAACTCAAAACTCTATCTGTGGATAATGAACCAAAACATTGGAAACTTCACCACTATCCCTTATAACAAAACAAAACTCTATAGGCTCGAAAGAACAACTAATTTTTTATCTGACTCTAGTATAATTTATTATAAGTAGGCAATCGGACTCTAGTGTAATTGACTTCACACCCACCTAACCGCTACTATAAAATTAAGCTCCGCTGCTTTGGCCTTGACAATATCGTGACTTCATTGCTGCTTGGTTGACTTTAGTATGATTCTGCTCATGATGCCCAAATGATCACGGATCACCACACATATACAACTTCTCACTCCTTTAGAGTTCAGACACGACGTTGCTCAACCACTGAGCCACTCTCCTAATAACGATAGTATAATTAATGAGGCACAACTATTTTTTTAAAAACAGTTTCTCTCACTAGGAAATAATCTCCTCCTTCTCTCTACAAAAAAAAAACCCAAAAAAAAACCCTAACTGACCACCATCACAGTCGCCACCACCCTCTCCCCTTCCTATTCCTTCAATCTTTGCCGGAGATGGGGCTAAAAATTAGCTCCATCTCCGGCCACTCGATCGATTCACACCTTTGATTTGCCGTTCATGCTAATTTTCCCATTGTTTCTGTGTGTTGGGTCCGTTTTCCTGCCCCTCCTGTTTTTGTGTTCCATGTGTCTCGGTCTGAGTTTCGGCTAGGCCGATCCCCTCGATCGTCGTCAGTTACGTCCCGTCATGCGCCACCCCTTCTCCCGGTTGTTGTCCTTAGTCTCTTCTTACGTTGGTTTTCGGCGGCGGCATCCGATTCGATCGCCGATGCTCTGTCTTGTGGTCTTGTGATGGTATGATGTTTGTTTTCCATCTACCTCTTTTTTAATCAAAAAAAAAAATAATGATAAAGAAAAGTGTTTTTTCAATCAAAATGATTTCTTTTTCTGGTCAATTCAATTTCTTTTTTAGTGTCAAGGTTGTTGTTTCTCTTGCATGTGGAATTTTTCTTCAATTTTTAGAGATGTCCCCCCATCCCCTCGCCCCCCTTCCCCATCTCGAGTAAGTTGTTGAATTTTTCCGTTGTTCTTCTCTTCTTTGGTCCGGTATTGTCTTGCATGGCTGGCTAGGTGATCCCCCTTCCCTCGCCCCCCTCCCCCACCGTAGCCCTATGTAAGACTCTATGGGACTCTCTCTTCCTTTTATGGGTCGTTTTAGGTTTAGGGTGATGAGGGTTTTGGATTTCGATTGGGTGCTTTGTTGGTTGGTTGCGTCTGACGGTCGTTCTTGTCGTTCTTTTCGGGTGTTTTTGGATCGTGCTATTCTGTCTCTCGACCTTTTTCTCTTTCTTTTCGTGGGCGATGACTTACTCTTAATACATGTGATCAGTGGGATTGTTTCTTGGTGTGGTCTTTTCATTGTTGTTAATCGATCGGTGTTTGGTTGACTTGGAGTTAGGTTGGATTTGGTGTTGTGTGGTTGGGTGTGGTGGTGGATTTCAATCTAATTTTATGAGTTCTGTTAGTATTATGATGTTACTTTCGTTCTTAATAATAATGAAGACTCTAGGTCAGGTTTACGTTGGTTTCACCTCGGAGGTCTACTCTTTGGTGTCTAAGAGCACGAATATGGGCGAGGGATGGTTCTAATTTCCGCCCGTTGGTTGGCTTCTCCTTTTGGATCAATGGTCTTTTGTCCGATTTGTTCAATCTTCAAGAAGCAGGAGTTCTATCTCCATCTGGGACTGGTCCTTTGACCTGTTCTTCCCCGTTTCCTTTCTACGTCCTAGTGGCGTAAGTGCAGCTTGTTATTGCTACTTATCCGGTCAGAGGAGCATGCAGTCTATTGGATTGATCAACCAAGACGGTGTGAAGTGTACTGATTCCCGTGTCCATTCTACTGCTCATTGCCAACTTGTTGATCTTGGGCGTTTAGATGCTTTATCTTTTAGTCCGCTATTAGTATATTTTACATTAATGTTTTATTATGTAGTATTTCGACTCCTAAACAATAGAGCGAAGACCTTAATGGTTAATGCTCTAAATTTGTTGTAGGATGGTTTGTATCGTTGGCAAAAAAAAAAAAAAAAAAAAAAGTTCAGACACGACTGCATCACTATTACCTTCCAAACGCCTTCAGGAGGTACATGTTCACACCTTTTTAACACCCATACAACTGCTTGTTACTTGACGTCCTATATTCCCTATTATAGAATTCCATTAAACATAAATTGAAAGTCAATAAAATAGAATAACTTTATCAGTGGAAGTCAATCATATAGAAAATTACTCACAATGTGACGATCAACACAAAGAAATTTGCTCAAAAAGACGGTTAGAAAAGAAAAAATAAGATAAATCTCTCACATTATCAATGTTGTTTATCCTCACATTCACTGGCGTCGTTTACATTTAACAAACACCATAATTTCAATTACATCACCTAAATCATCATGATGTCAAAACTATAAAGATGTAGTCATTGCCATGAAAATGCTCATTCGATAATCTTTGTGATACCCAACGATCATCACTTAGGGTAGCAACTTTCTATCTAACTTGCACAATTACATTACAATTGACAAATTTGGTTGTAAAGAATTTCAAAATTTCAAAATTTTATAATAGAGTAGTGGTGACTCATTTACAATATTACAATACTCATAAAAACAAATTTATTTACAATAGTCATAAAAAAAAATCATATTCATAGAACATGTATCATCTAAATGACATTTACAATATTTATAATAGTCATGGAAACAAATTTGATGAACAATAATTAAATTACTAAATGAAAATTTTCAATCGTCGAAACAAAAAAAATCATAAAAGGCGCCAACAACTAATAAAAATCACGAAATTAATTAGTTTTCGGCACAAAGGTAGCGTAGTACTGTAGACACCCGCATTTTGACTGCCACGTGTCTATGGTAGTCTCCGAAAAACACCCGATGATGATCGGACGTCAACGTGACTTGGTATACTCGGACTTGGGCTCGGAATTCATAATATCCGACATGGACTTTTAGCGGAGTAAAAATCCCACAAAACAGACCTCAAATCCAGTCCCAGCGGATCGTTCCGAGTCAAATAAGACTAATTTGGGCCAAAACCGACACCAAAGATAAATCCCGTCTTTTGGCGACCGGGTCAAAACCCGGTCAAAGACGAAACCGTCTCATAAATCAGCCACATTCGTCCCCGAGAGTTGGCGCAAAAATCAAGATTCAAAATGAAACAAACAAATCAATCAAAATCAATTCTTCCCTTATTTATCTCACCCGTTTGACCCACTCGATCGAGTGGATTGACCCCACTCGGTCGAGTGGAGCCTTTTTTACCCGGGTTTGACCCGTTTGCGAAGGCACTCGATTGAGTGCACTAGGGCCACTCGATCGAGTGCCCTTATGTCGTGGGGAATGCTTATAAATACCCCATGATCCCCATGCATTTAACAACTTTTTTCTTCAGAATTTTAACCTACATTTCAGCCACATTTTACCCTACTTCATCACCTTACAAGCCTTAGAAATGCTAAGCCAAAAACACACAAAAACCGAGCTCTCGTCCCTCGATAAACCGACACATACACATACACATCCATACACACCATAACTCGCGTACATCCTCGATACTCCCCAAGCCGTGCCGCTGTTACGAGTCCATTTCCGAGGTCCTTACTAAGCATGTATGTTGAGGGTGTCCTAAACCCCGTCTTAATCTCTTTTATCTAGTCTCATTTTCGCTTTATTTATCGTATTTTTGCATCATCTTTGTAATCGTAGTAACACTAACACTAGCATTTTTGTACCTTTTATATTTTCGTTTTTGTATTATTTTATCGTCATTAACATTAATAATACCGCGTATATATATATCAACATCAAAAATCGGTTTTAAAACGTTGGACTACGATGATCACTTTTGGTCCGTCTAATCCCTTTACGAGCAACGACGGAGGTGGAGCCCTTTCGAGGAGCCCCGCCCCAATGTACTCAAGGGCGTGACGCGACCGTGATCGGTCGTAGTTGAACGGATTTGATTCCCTTTCCATAATTGGTACGAAACCCGTTGACACGAAAACCGACATCATGTAACCCGAAAGGGTTAGTTCCGATGTCGTGACGTAGAGAGATACATTTCGTCACTAATTCAAAATTTTCTACTCTAACGTAAACGTTTTCCTAAAACTCCGGTGACGGTATTATAACGTTCATACACGATTATAGTACCGGAGGCCAAATTAAATACAAATCGTGTAATATTTGTATTTGGTTTGGCCGTTCATCGATTTTAAGTCATAAAAACGAAACGAGCCATGCTTCGTACAAGGGGCACTCGATCGAGTGCCATGGGCCACTCGATCGAGTAGCACCCCAAAAAGTGGGCAGTAGCCACGTTAAAGGTGCACTCGACCGAGTCACACCTCAACTCGGTCGAGTGGGTCCTGTAACCCAAGAATCCGAGGGGTTTGACACACGTTTCAAACCCCCGTCTTTTATCGACTTTAGGCATCACGTGTAAAGACTATCACGTGACTATCCCATTTTCAAAACCATTCACATCACGACACGTAGAACGACTTTGACCACCTTTTGACGTGATAAGTCGGGACAAGACTACGGGATGTGAGATTAGGCTAGCAATATGCCACAGTCTCATGTTCCCGTCCTTCGTTTAATATGCGACATAATGCGTATTTAATCGGGGTTAGTCCATCTACATATTTCGCGGTCTAGTTTATATACGGGTCCGTTTCTATCTTTTTATTGCGTTATCTTTATTTCGCTTATCATTACTTTTACGTAATGTTGTATTGTGAATTCCGGGTTGTATTTCCGCCCGTGTAATTTGTACGTTATTTTTATTTATTTTCGAGCTTTGTTTATTTACTTACTTTTACGCTTTATAAACGAACCTCGCATGCTAAATCATTTCGACAAATAATAAGATGTATTAAATGACGTAGTTAACACATAATTCACATGCTTAGCCCGAAAACGCTGTTTGCATATCATTTAGTCATTTTACTAGCACGCGCACACGAACACGAACGATGTCTTAGTAGAGGCCGCCACGTGCGGGCGGGGTTGGGTGTCCTTAGTGGGCTTCCCAACACGTACCCTCACCTCTTACTCAGAACCTTTGGTTTCCGGATGTCCGAAACCCTTGGCGCACGAGAGTCATTCTATATACGAAAGCCGGTGTAAACAGTATCGATATTGCAATGCAAAGGGACGAGCCCCGTAAACTCTGAAATCGAAGTGGGCTTACTTTGTGTATAGCCCATGACGACATAGAGTGGGCTCGTATGGTTCCGAATAACCACAAAATTCGGTGGCGACTCCATTTTGACTTAAATTTCGAACCCGAGAACAATCTTACCACGAGATTCATTCGCCTACCCAAACCCGCGCTTCGCCGCGTCGGGGTGGACCTTCGTCATGTCCACAATTTGGCGACTCCACTGGGGATACCTGATGTACCACATGTCATCGGGGTTCCTAAGGTGAGACTCGAAGAGAAATCGTTCGTAGATTAGTGTGCGCGCGTTAGTTTAATGATTCATGCATAACCCAAATTTTGCCCGGGCCGGTTACTTGTGACCGACGTCCCACTATACCACGGTGCATTCCTACATGGGTGCGCTAAAGACATCGATGGTGGAACTCGTTTCGGTTTTGCGGCATGTCCTAAGACCAACTCGGCTTAGGGAGTCCGTCCATCACACGAGAAAGCCATCGTTGTTGGTATAGACCCTATTTTGACCGACCGAGACTTATTGTAATGCATACATAAGCGTCGTTATAATGCTTGTTTGATTACTTGCTACTTGGTTTCCGTGTCATTTTTTTAAAAAACCGTCATTTCAAAATTGCATCTTTCCAAAAATACCCACCTTTCGAAAAAACCCGAAATACTGTCCATTTCGGGACCCGTCATTCTAAAACGCCCAATTTTGAAAAAAACCCGAAATGCTGCCCATTTCGGGACTCACCTTTTCAAAAATATCCAATTTTCAAAACTCGGAATGCCGCCGAAATTTAGGATCAACGATTTGACTCAAAATATCCTTTTCTGTAGTCGGCATGCTGTCCGTTTTAATTCTCGAATTTCCGCCCCCACCACCTTGATTTTCGGAATTTTCCTTTTCAAAATTCTAATCTCGGTTTTCGAAATTCCGTTTTCAGTCTTCAAAACTCTCGGAAATTCGTTCATTTTGCATTCAAACCTCAACCTTTCCAAAACTTTCAACTTTCCTAAAATAAACCTTCCTTATTGTAGGACCTACCGTCTATCCGTGTGTCGGGTCTTTGCATAGTACGTAGAGGGTTTATAGCGTCGAAACTCCGTCGATCTTATATCACTAGTTTCCCCCCCTTTCTCGAGTTCGCCTTATCTGTCAAGGCACGACCAACCCGCGTAGGGCATACCCCTACAAAGGAAAGTCCGTCCATTACACTCGAGTCAAAAGTCTGGGGAGTAATCTCACGTGGACCTTCCTTCGAACGGGACTAGGCCCACAAAGCCGAAATCCTAAGGAAGTCATACCACCCACGGGTCATCCGTCTAGGTGTCTTTCTCGAGTCTTTTCCGCTCAATCCTTTCCTTTTGGGTCGCTCGGGACGTATTTTTTCCTTTGATTCCAAGACTGGGTTCGGTTTCTAATTACGTGGTGTTCTTACAGACAGGCCACCATCAACCAGACACACTCGCAGAATGGAAGCTGCTTTAGCTGATCTGAAAACCTCTGTGGACGCCATGGTCGACAAACAAGCCGACATCGACGCCCAACTGAATGAAATGAGGGCTGGACAAGTTGCCATCGTCACTCGATTGGCTGCGGTGGAGCACAGGACTCCAAATGCCGGGACTATTGGGCCTCTGGCTGATCTAGTTAGCTCTGTACGTCGACTAGAGGAACAAGTTCACTTGACTGGGAGTAACAATATCCATCGGGAGAATAGTCGTGAGTATAACCCACTGAGTGACAAGCTGCCTGCAAACCTGAACCTCACCGGTTTGCCCATGTTCGAAGGGACTGAAGACCCGTTACTACATGTACGGGCCTTCAAGGAGTTCATGGCCATCAAAGGGGTGGACTCTACCATGTTCAAGAACCTCTTTGCTGCGTCTCTTGAAAAGCACCCTCGGGCCTGGTACTACAGGCTAGACCCAAAGAAATACCCTACTTGGGATGATGTGGCCACCGAGTTCGCTCGGAACTATGCTGACAACACCGAGATCCAAACCAGAATGAGATCTCTAGAGGTTATGGCCCAGGAGCCGAAAGAAGGTTTTACCAAATACCTTCAACGCTGGAGGGCCGAGAGTGTGAAACTGGTCGATAAGCCCAGTGAGAAGACTTTGGTGGAGGCCTTTGTCAAGAACCTCCTCCCATCCTACCGGGTTCACCTCCGATATGCTGTCATACCCAATTTCACCACCCTTACTGAAATGGGTATGAGGATCGAAGATGATCTAAGACTGGAAGGCCTCACTAAGGCCGCTGCTAAGGGTTACCAAGGGGCTTCTTCCTCCACTACCAAGCCTCAAGCTGCAACTCGCAGCATTTTCGACGCGGTGAATCTACTAGATACCCCGTCCAAGAAGAACACCCCACCTCGGGTTTTCACTGACATAGGTACGACCTATACTTATGCCTTACAAAGGCTATCCTCAAAAGGCCTAATCCAACCGATAGGCCCAACTCCTGAAGTTCCGGTCGAGCGACGCTCCAAGAACTACAATGCCCAAGCCTATTGCCAATACCACCGGGGCAATGGGCATGATACCGAGAAGTGCTGGGAGCTGAAGCACTTGATCCAGGACCTGATCGAAAGCGGTAAAATCCCGCTACCCGGAGATAAGCCCAGCAACAAGGAGAACCCTTTCAGCTCCCACGCCATCTTTACCGGGGAAGTGATTGATTGCTCTCACCTTATCTCTCCATTTATCCCGCAAGTGAAACGATCTGGTTTGACGACGAGGATGACGTCTACCTCGCCAAAGGGGAAGTTGTCCCCATCACCTCCGAGGAGATCCGAAGGACTAAATCCCGGGTCCTAACCAGTAACCACCTTGGTCGTCCCTATCAAGCCACTAGCTCTAGGGACACCCCTATCCCGACAACCGTCACTGAGCCATTCGGGACGGAAGTCGCCCCTGAAGAGCCAACTGCTGAAACGGCTCTCATGAAGCAGTTGAAGAAGACCCGAGTTGACCTCACTATATGACAACTCCTGGTTAGCTCACAAGAGCATCGAGAAGCACTTACAAAGGCTCTCGATCAAATTAAGGTTGACTCTTTGGTTACCCCTGCTGAGATGGTAGCCACGGTCCTGCCCCACCTAAAGGGCAAAGCTAAGGAAGGAGGCCCAATGATTACTTTCTCTGAGGCCGACCTACCATCATTCGGGGCCTCCCATAACCTGGCCCTCTACATTACGGTGGTTTGCCGAGGAAAATACCTCCCTATGACCCTGGTTGATGATGGGTCCGCCGTGAATGTCCTTCCCTTAAGGACCGCCAAAGCCCTCGGCATTACCGAGGCCGATTACATCCCGACTGCTCAAACCATCCAAGCCTTCGATGGGAGCCCAAAGTCGGTAGCTGGGGCCGTGAAACTGACCATCATAACGGGCCCGATAGAAAAGGAGCTCGAATTTCAGGTGATCGATGTCACCTCATCATTCAACTTGATCCTAGGTAGGCCTTGGATCCACGCGGTCAAGGCAGTATCATCCACCCTTCATCGGAAGATCAAGATGCCTCTGCTCAACGATGTTATCACCTTAGAGGCAACCCCAATGACTGTGGCTAGCTGTAACGCCACGGGACGCACAGACCTCTGGGGGTTCGATTTTGTGGGGACGATCGAGGAAGAGTACCTCTTTAGGCCTTACTTCACTACGAGTATCGACACGATGCTCCAAAACCTAGGGTACTTTCCGGGGGCTACCTCTCGACCCGATCTTCCAGCTGGGAAGATCATCGAGGTTCTCAAAGACGAAGAGTCTCACTTTGGTCTTGGGTATGCCATAACTCCCGACAATGTTGTCCGAGCAGGAATTGAGAAGGCCTGCAACATCCTTAAGGGTATCTACTTGAGCCCTTATAACCCACGGTTGGCTGACTACTTTGTCACACCGGTGTTTGGGGCTATCCAGGTTGGTCTATACCGACCCAATGCTATGCAGCTCGGGACCCACTTGGCCCGGGACTGCAACTACATCCCGGATGACGTGTTCGCCCTCATCCAATCCAACGGAGCTGAAGATGCTGAGCCCGCTCTAGGGCTACTATTTGGGGAAGACACCATAGCCCCAACTCCAAAGGAAGACCTGGTCAACCTGATCCTCCGCAGCAACAGGTTTGACCCGACCAAGCTGATCTCAGATGTTGGTTCCGAGACGGGAAACAGGGCCTGGAGGAAGACTGTCAAGTGGACTGACAGTCAGGGAAGGATCTACAAGCTGGTCACCGGAGAGGGAGACATGCCTGAGTCTGAGTCCGAGTCTGAGTCGGAGTCTGAGTCAGAGTCTGAGGTCGAGTCTAGGGAAGTCGGTGCTAGAGTCACTCCTGTAACCCCTCCCCCTTTTATTATTTCTGCTGCTGGCACTTCGGGGTCTGTCCCGAGTGCCCTACCTATCCCGCCACTGACCAATGATCAGATGGCTGCTCTCTTTGAGCTGTTCTCCAAATTTTCAATCAATAATAACAACCGTTCTGCTTACGACTTGTCTCTTTCAAATTCTGCTTTTAAAAATATTTTATGCTATGACATTGAGAAACCAGACGAACAGGTACCCTTACGTCCGCATCTGATCGAGCAACTAGAGCAAAGGGAGTCCCGGAACCCGGTGATCGAAAAAACCGAGTCCATAAATGTGGGAACAACCTTAGAGCCTCAGACACTTAAGATAGGGTTATCCTTAGATCCCGAGGAGAAACAACAGTTCGTAAGCCTCCTCCAAGAGTTCAAGGATGTCTTCGCATGGTCCTACAAGGACATGCCGGGGATAGACCGGGAAATAGCCGAGCAGCACATACCAATCAAAGACGGGTGCAAACCGGTCAAACAAAAGCTTCGTCGGATGAGGCCCGAGTGGTCTCTCAAGGTAAAAGAAGAAGTCGACAAACAATTCAAAGCCGGCTTCATACAAGTGTCCGAGTATCCGGACTGGGTGGCAAACATCGTGCCGGTTCCTAAAAAGGACGGTAAGGTGCGGGTATGTGTAGATTTTCGGGATCTTAACAAGGCGAGCCCGAAAGATGATTTTCCGTTACCACACATCGACATACTGGTGGATAACACGGCCGATCATGCCCTTCTATCATTCATGGATGGGTACGCCGGGTATAATCAAATCAAGATGGCGGAAGAAGACATGAGTAAGACTACCTTCACAACACCTTGGGGTACTTACTGCTATACCGTCATGCCTTTCGGTCTCATTAATGCCGGGGCCACATATCAAAGGACTGCTACCACTTTATTACACGACATGATGCATAAAGAGGTAGAAGTTTATGTAGACGACATGATCGTCAAATCCAAAGAACGGGACGGTCACATCACCGCCCTAAGAGAATTCTTCACCCGATTGCGCAAATACAACATGAGGTTAAACCCTCAAAAGTGCAGTTTCGGGGTAACATCAGGCAAATTACTGGGTCATATCGTTAGCCAACGAGGTATCGAAGTCGACCCAGCTAAAATCAAAGCCATTACCGAGATGCAACCTCCTAAAACCGAAAAAGAAATAAGGGGATTCCTTGGGAAAGTCCAGTACATCAGTCGGTTCATTTCCAAGCTAACCATGGTGTGTGAACCAATTTTCAAGAAACTGAAAGTAGGAGAACAGGTACTATGGGATGACAAGTGCCAAACTGCTTTCGATAAGATCAAGGAAATTCTGTCTGCACCGCCAGTCTTAATGCCACCTCAACCCGGTTTGCCTCTGTCGTTATACCTAACAACGACCGAGACAGCCATGGGGGCTATGTTGGCCCAGACAGTTGACTCCGAAGAAAGAGCCATTTACTACATCAGCAAGAAGTTTTTAGAGTATGAGTGCAAATATACCATGCTCGAAAAGACGTGTTTGGCTCTAGTCTGGGCCACTAAGAAGCTCCGACATTATATGCTCAGTTACGAGGTCCATGTGCTATCCAAGATGGATCCCATCAAATACATCTTCGGAAAGCCCATTCTCAATGGTCGAATTTCTAGATGGACTCTAATACTGGCAGAGTTCGACTTAAAGTTTGTACCGTTAAAGGCTATTAAAGGTCGAGTAGTAGCTGAATTTCTCGCCGATAGCCCGATAACCGAGGAAGGACACACCGACACTTGGTCCTTCCCAGACGAAGATATTTTCCATACTGATACTAAAACTTAGGATTTATATTTCGATGGTGCATCTAATTTTCGAGGGTTCGGAGTCGGGATCCTCCTAATTTCACCAAAAGGGGAACATACTCCCGTCTCCATCAAACTGGACTTTGATGTTACCAATAATGCAGCAGAGTACGAAGCATGCATTTACGGGCTACAAGCCGCCGCCAATCTGGGGATTACAAATCTCCGGGTACATGGTGACTCATCCTTGGTCATTAACCAAGCACTTCAAAAATGGAAGACTCGAAATGCTAATCTCGTGGCCTACCAGGCACGAGTAAGGGATCTCGAGAAACAATTCCAAAAGGTAGAGTATATATATCTGCCCCGGGAAGAAAATCAGTTCGCAGATGCACTCTCAAAATTGACATCTTTACTGAATATTCCCGACCACATGACCAGTATGCCAATTTGCGTCGAAAGACGGTCCGAGCCGGCATACATTTGCGACATCGAAGACATTGAGATAACTGATCCCGAACCATGGTACCAAGCTGTGTTAAAATACCTAACAAATGGAGAATACCCTCCCGGGACGGAAGGTCGAGCCAAAAAAGCCTTACGAAGGCTAGCCACCCAGTTTATCCGCACCGACGACGGACAACTGTACAAAAAGACGGCACAGGGGGCTCTTCTCCTTTGTGTTGACAAGTATAAGGCGGAAAAGGTTATAGCAGAAGTACATGATGGTGAAAACGGCCCACATATGAACGCCCACATGCTGGTCCAGAAAATCATGAGGCTCGGTTATTATTGGAATACCATGGAAGCCGATTGCCGGTCGTATGTCAAACATTGTCATAACTGTCAAATCTTTGGCAATGTGCAACATATGCCGTCATCGCTACTCTATACCATGACGTCACCCTGGCCATTCTCGACGTGGGGTATCGACATAATCGGGAAAATAAATCCCTCGGGTACCGGTGGGCATTGCTTTATTTTGGTAGCTATCGACTATTTCACCAAATGGGTCGAAGCTGAATCATATCGCATTCTCACTGCCAAGCATGTAGCCAAGTTCATTCAGAACAAGATAATATGTCGATACGAGATTCCCTCTGAACTTATCAGTGATCACGGGACTCATTTTCAAGCCGAGACTGCGGCCCTGCTGACCAAATATAAAATCCAAAGGCATACTTCCTCGCCTTACCGTCCCTAAACAAATGGAGCAGTAGAGGCGGCTAATAAAACAATTGTCACCATACTAAAAAAGATGGCTGATAATTACCGGGACTGGCCCGACAAAATACCTTTTGCCCTATGGGGATATCGAACGTCAATTCGCACCGCAACCGGGGCGACACCATATTACCTAACCTACGGGATGGAGGCAGTCCAACCAGTCGAACTGGAGATACCGTCCCTCAGAATTCTGCTAGAAAGTCAAGTACCCGAAACTGATTGGGTTCGAGCACGATATGACTCGTTGGTTCTACTAGACGAACGACGGTCTCGTGCCCTCAATAATATCCAAATCTACCAGAAGAGGATCCAACGGGCCTTCAACAAAAGGGTAAGGCCCAGGAACATTAAGGAGGGCGATCTAGTCCTTAAGTCTGTTCGAGCTCTACTACCGGTTGACCCAAGGGGAAAATTCAAACCCAATTGGGCTGGGCCATATCTGGTAAAGAAAATCCTATCAGGGGGAGCAGTGATGCTGACGGACCTGGACGAGAATGAATTTGTCAATCCAACCAACCTGGACCAACTGAAGCGTTACTACCCCTAGCCTCTTCTCAATGTCATTAGCAAACTTTATAAATTTTTTTTTTTTACAAAAAGCAAGTCAATGAGCTAGAATTACTTATTCTACTGTCATAAACATCTTGAACCAATAGTATTGGTGTAATTCGAGATTGCAAATTTCCTATGCCTGAACTACGTTTGGTTTGATTCTGCTAATCGCAGATACGTAGGCAACCCCTCAAAAGGGTACAACCAATGCAATCGAGAAAAGATAGGAGCGGTTTAATAATAAACTTCTTTTATTAATTCAAAAAAAAAAAAATCCCGATAAACTCGGGAAATTACAAAAATGCAGGAATCAAAAAAATAAAATACAAAAAAAAAGGGGCACACAACAAAAAATAATAATAATACTTAAATAATAATAAAGCTAAAAGACTCGGCATTTAGGGCATCTTGCCCTTCCCCTTGTCCTTGGCCTCCTTAGCCGTCCACTGGCGACGACGCGGAGGGGAGCGTTCCCGAATCACCACGGGAACTTCTCTAGCTCGGGCTCGATTGTTTGAGCCCGACTCCTCTGTCATATCAATAGGCCCAAGTCGAGCCCTAACGGGCTTAGGGAGCCGGTCACGCGGACCAAGTCGGTCCCGGACCGCCAACCTCGGCCCAAGTCGTCGTTCCAAGTCGGTCTGCCCTCGAGTGCTGCTAGAACCGACTTCCTTAGATCGAGTCTTAGTTTGTGACTTAAGACCCGATTCTCCCCGGACTGTAGCCTCAGGAATGTATTCCCCGGTGAAAAAGTCCATGTTGTCCTTCGCCGACTCGCGATGAACCAATTCAAAGGCCTCCTCAAGCTTCAGGGCCTTTCGAGCTTCCTCGGACTCCTCAGAAGTCCATTTTTGATAAGCCCGTGACACCCAAGCGGATTGGCAAGGGCTGGGTATAGTCCATGTAGGACGAGTGAACCATCGTTGCAACCAAGTGTCGCACATAGCGTCCGTCAATTGGAGCGAGACGCTGATAATGGCTTCAGTCTCAGGGATGCGCTGAGACAAACCAAACTGCCTTAGGAGACGGTCCAGATAAATGTGAACTGTCCAGTCTAAGGACAGGATCGTCAGATACCGGGCTTGGTCTCTCTTGGCCAGTCCGGTCAATTTCGAAAGGAACCACCAAGCGACGGTCCACCTGATCAAGGGACCTCCGTGGAATACCAGCTCTTCATCCCAGTAAGCTCGGGTTATTTGATGGTACGAGCTTATCTTTCGCCTCCTTGAGCTAATTTGACTACTCCGATAATTGGGAATGCTCGGAGGAGTCTCTATGATTGACAGCCGTTCCGACAACCATATCTGAAAAGTATACACACGCTTCGTAAGCAATTGAGTGGTCCGCTACAGCCAACTCGATCGAGTACAGCAGCTGACTCGATCGAGTAAGCCTGTCAAAAACAGGCAGTAGCCCGGTATGAGTGTCACTCGATCGAGTGACAGGTCCACTCGATCGAGTGACTTACGAAAATCAGGAAATTCGCGTGAAACGTGAACACAAAAAAAAAAAAAAAAAAAATCGAGAGGTATACCTGCAGAAAACGGGTACTCCCCATCAACCGTCGGGTCGGGTCGAGCCGTTTAGCATCCAGACCCATGATGATCTCCCCAGTGGCTAGCCAAGCAGGGCTATGACCAGTCTCCATCTGGTCAACCACTCCGATCAGCCTAATTTGACCCATGCATGAGTCAAGTTCCATCAACCCTTCGAAGACATAGCAGTGCAGCATGCAAAAGGCGAATGCCCTACGCCTATGAGCAGGGGTGGCCCTTACATCTCGAGGGTTCATGAACTTATCGGCCAAATCAAATAAGGAAACGTTATCTCCCTGCACCATTCGGTTTGTCTCAGCATGAGACAAACCCAAAAATTCCCTCAAACGCCTCCTTGGATCCGGGTAGAACGGAGGAATAGTTGGCTGAGCAGCAAGGCTCCAACCACCTATAGCCGCAACCTCCTCAGGTAAAGGACACATCTCTCCCCTCGGGAATGCAAACACGTGATGGGTGGTGTCCCAAAACGACAGACAGGCGTCCAGAAAATGCGAGTCAACTATCAGACGCTGAAAAGGGAATAAATTGACTATCCCCATCTGATCAGCCGGACCTTCTCTTCGTCCCGAAAGTACTGGGACCAAGCAAGCAGCATAGCAGTCAAGTGATCGATACCCATGACAGAAATTTCTAACTTTCTTAAAAGTCTAAAATATTTTGAGAAGGGAAAGAAGAGTTTGAGTTGGGATGTAAAAAGTTGAAGCAGGGATTCTCATATTTATAATGGGAAAACCTAACTGAAAACCTAACTACTCTGCCTCCTCAGCAAACTGGGCCCCATGCGCGCGCATGCCTGGTTTCCAACTTGAACCCAGAATAGGAATCAAGCTGTCCCGAGCTTTCCTAAGAGTCTCCAAATTTTTTCTGTGATAAAATGCTTCGCGACAAAATTCTGTTCAAAACTTTTTGGTCCCTCCAAAAAAAAATTCAATCTTTTTCTCCCCAGCGAGAGTCAACATTTTACCTATGTGTTACATATAAGTTGTTATGTGTCAGCATACAGGTACACCCCGGACTTCAGAAGCAAGTCCCCGCGAAACTATTTAATGTCCCCAACGGAGTCAGCTTTTCCCCGGTGTGCTACATCCAAAGTGCGATGTGTCGACATACGGGTACACCTACTCCCCAAAAAAGGCAGGCTTTACTCCCCACGGAGCATCATCATCAGCTCAAGTACGACTCAAGGCTTCGAAGGCAAGCTCGTACAGCTCACATACTTCCCCAGCTGAACGCCCGAGGCGGCATTTTTCCCGAAATGATGCGGGATGGGCCCACATATAGGCGCGCCCAGGACTTATGCTACAAGTCTGACTCCCCGCGAAGCTATCATCATCAGGACAGGTATGACCCTCTGCTTATGGCTGGCGAGCCCTTCACGCGAGTCCACTGGACTATAAACGACCCGACCGGAAGTCTACCAGGTCTTAACGGGCTTGGTAGCTACTCTGACTTTCGCCTTGTCCAAGCCTCAGTCAGAGTGGGGGCTCTGTAGACACCCGCATTTTGACTGCCACGTGTCTATGGTAGTCTCCGAAAAACACCCGATGATGATCGGACGTCAACGTGACTTGGTATACTCGGACTTGGGCTCGGAATTCATAATATCCGACATGGACTTTTAGCGGAGTAAAAATCCCACAAAACAGACCTCAAATCCAGGCCCAGCGGATCGTTCCGAGTCAAATAAGACTAATTTGGGCCAAAACCGACACCAAAGATAAATCACGTCTTTTGGCGACCGGGTCAAAACCCGGTCAAAGACGAAACCGTCTCATAAATCAGCCACATACGTCCCCGAGAGTTGGCGCAAAAATCAAGATTCAAAATGAAACAAACAAATCAATCAAAATCAATTCTTCCCTTATTTATCTCACCCGTTTGACCCACTCGATCGAGTGGATTGATCTCACTCGGTCGAGTGGAGCCTTTTTTACCCGGGTTTGACCCGTTTGCGAAGGCACTCGATCGAGTGCACTAGGGCCACTCGATCGAGTGCCCTTATGTCGTGGGGAATGCTTATAAATACCCCATGATCCCCATGCATTTAACAACTTTTTTCTTCAGAATTTTAACCTACATTTCAGCCACATTTTACCCTACTTCATCACCTTACAAGCCTTAGAAATGCTAAGCCAAAAACACACAAAAACGAGCTCTCGTCCCTCGATAAACCGACACATACACATACACATCCATACACACCATAACTCGCGTACATCCTCGATACTCCCCAAGCCGTGCCGCTGTTACGAGTCCATTTCCGAGGTCCTTACTAAGCATGTATGTTGAGGGTGTCCTAAACCCCGTCTTAATCTCTTTTATCTAGTCTCATTTTCGCTTTATTTATCGTATTTTTGCATCATCTTTGTAATCGTAGTAACACTAACACTAGCATTTTTGTACCTTTTATATTTTCGTTTTTGTATTATTTTATCGTCATTAACATTAATAATACCGCGTATATATATATCAACATCAAAAATCGGTTTTAAAACGTTGGACTACGATGATCACTTTTGGTCCGTCTAATCCCTTTACGAGCAACGACGGAGGTGGAGCCCTTTCGAGGAGCCCCGCCCCAATGTACTCAAGGGCGTGACGCGACCGTGATCGGTCGTAGTTGAACGGATTTGATTCCCTTTCCATAATTGGTACGAAACCCGTTGACACGAAAACCGACATCATGTAACCCGAAAGGGTTAGTTCCGATGTCGTGACGTAGAGAGATACATTTCGTCACTAATTCAAAATTTTCTACTCTAACGTAAACGTTTTCCTAAAACTCCGGTGACGGTATTATAACGTTCATACACGATTATAGTACCGGAGGCCAAATTAAATACAAATCGTGTAATATTTGTATTTGGTTTGGCCGTTCATCGATTTTAAGTCATAAAAACGAAACGAGCCATGCTTCGTACAAGGGGCACTCGATCGAGTGCCATGGGCCACTCGATCGAGTAGCACCCCAAAAAGTGGGCAGTAGCCACGTTAAAGGTGCACTCGACCGAGTCGCACCTCAACTCGGTCGAGTGGGTCCTGTAACCCAAGAATCCGAGAGGTTTGACACACGTTTCAAACCCCCGTCTTTTATCGACTTTAGTCATCACGTGTAAAGACTATCACGTGACTATCCCATTTTCAAAACCATTCACATCACGACACGTAGAACGACTTTGACCACCTTTTGACGTGATAAGTCGGGACAAGACTACGGGATGTGAGATTAGGCTAGCAATATGCCACAGTCTCATGTTCCCGTCCTTCGTTTAATATGCGACATAATGCGTATTTAATCGGGGTTAGTCCATCTACATATTTCGCGGTCTAGTTTATATACGGGTCTGTTTCTATCTTTTTATTGCGTTATCTTTATTTCGCTTATCATTACTTTTACGTAATGTTGTATTGTGAATTCCGGGTTGTATTTCCGCCCGTGTAATTTTTACGTTATTTTTATTTATTTTCGAGCTTTGTTTATTTACTTGCTTTTACGCTTTATAAACGAACCTCGCATGCTAAATCATTTCGACAAATAATAAGATGCATTAAATGACGTAGTTAACACATAATTTACATGCTTAGCCCGAAAACGCTGTTTGCATATCATTTAGTCATTTTACTAGCGCACGCACACGAACACGAACGATGTCTTAGTAGAGGCCGCCATGTGCGGGCGGGGTTGGGTGTCCTTAGTGGGCTTCCCAACAGGTATCCTCACCCCTTACTCAGAACCTTTGGTTTCCGGATGTCCGAAACCCTTGGCGCACGAGAGTCATTCTATATACGAAAGCCGATGTAAACGGTATCGATATTGCAATGCAAAGGGACGATCCCCGTAAACTCTGAAATCGAAGTGGGCTTACTTTGTGTATAGCCCATGACGACATAGAGTGGGCTCGTATGGTTCCGAATAACCACAAAATTCGGTGGCGACTCCATTTTGACTTAAATTTCGAACCCGAGAACAATCTTACCACGAGATTCATTCGCCTACCCAAACCCGCGCTTCGCCGCGTCGGGGTGGACCTTCGTCATGTCCACAAGTACTCTGTATCCTAATAAACCATTAACAGCCATCAATCCCTCTCACTCATCCACTCATTATAGCCACTTGGACATAAACCGGGTAATTTGGTCATTGTTCCTCGTGCATTAATATTCACATAGAAAGAAAATGTAAACAAATGGATGAGTCGAAAAAAGTATAAACATGGATGAATCTTACCCATATTGCATTCATAAGTCAAAAAATAAATTATGTGAGTACACCAAGTTAAAAATTACTATTGCACACGATGAATAAAAAATCATATACCAACACAGGTAACTAAATAAATGAGCACTACCCAAGATGAAAAAATTCGCTAAACGATGAAGCATGTAGTTAATAATCATAGACCAATCCAAACATGTCTAGGCATCAACATCGAGTATTTGGCAATCAAATGAAAATATGCATCTCACTATGATTACTCAAAAAAATATTGAGATATTACTCCTAAGAGTTTTGACGTTATTGTTTGATTTTCACGTCTAACATGTTGCCTAATGAGATAAACAAAAGTTATCTAGGGTATGAGGATACTTATGAAACATGATTTTGTATCAATAATATAAGAAATCAAAACAATCAAATAAGGTATAATCTGAATTAGTGAACTAAAAAAGTAAATGTTTAAAAAAAATTCATTCAATCTAAAAGGGATGTCCCACATATGAAATTAGCAAGCATTTGACAAAGGAACATATTCATTAACTAATTTCCATCGAAACAAAGACGATGATTGAGAAGACAATGATTGATTTTCTCGGCTTGTTCCTAAATTGACAAAACTTAATGGAATATATTAATGGGGAGAAGAGGAATAACAAATTGACAAATTAACTTAAATTGACAAAAACCTTCTTCCTCTAGCGCTTTGCCTTTTATAGTGATTTTGTCTGAGAATCGCCACTTTCGGTGGCTTCTATCCTCAATCCTCAATTCACGGTTGCTGAAACAAATAACCAAAAATATACAGAAGTAGATGAATTAGTTATATTAGTCCATCTCTGTAAAAAAAAAGGGATTACGTACTTACAGTTGCCCCTGTTGTACATATAGTACAAAAGGCACTGTACTGAAACAATCTTTTTCCCACAATGACCACTTAATTAAAGATCAAATATCTGCAAATTTAAGATGGAAAATACAGCAATAAACATCAACTTGGAATGATATTTGCAAGATTTTTTGAATTTTATCTTACCATCTTTTATATGAAGAGATTCTAAACATATGTCAGTATCAAGAAAGACGAAGAAGTAACCATGTATTCGGAGGGAAGAAACACTAATGAAACAATCACTAATTTGAGCATTACATCACACAAACCACCCTTAAATGTATTATTACTTCTAAGCCGACAAACATTGATACAATCCGAAAACATGACCCAAACCCGACTAATGCTTTAGCTTATCACATGTGATTGTGAGCTACTACTTTCTGGACTCCAAAAAATTTGTTATCTCCCCAACATTCACATTTTTTTCCCTTGTCATATGATTGATTACCAACTCGTAAAATCACTATTACTCCAATCATAATGTCGAGGTTCGATTCTTACTCATGATATAGAGCGTTCATTTGATGTCGTAAAAGCACTATTATTCCAATTAAATTTTGAGGTTCGATTCTTACATGTGACATAGTGTGTTCATTTGAAACAAAGAAACAATTGATCCTTAGTTATTCTCACTCAAAATTGAGTCATTGCTGAACTTAAATCCCAAAATCAAACCTTCTTACATTACCTTTATCATTTTTTTTTAAAAAAAACTTCAAACTTTGCTTCAAATTTTTCATAGGTGGTGGTCCTAGAAAAGAATAGTAGCTAGCATTAGGCTGATTGAATTAAAATTTTTTAATTTTCCATAAACTATGACCTTTCATTTCAGTCCATTTGATTATGTGAATCTTTCATCAGTTTAACCAAAAAAAAGTTCTATCTTTTCATCTTATTATTTCAGAAAGTTTGATTTTGTTGATGTAAGAGAATCAGCCGAAGAAAACTCTTATTTGTTAAACCAAATTCTACTTCAAAACTCAGATTTTGCAGCATTCCTATGAATTTGGTTCAGAAAAACAGTTCATCTGCATCAGAAACGTTGATTCTGCTGATGCAGAAGAATCAACTGATTTGCTAAACCAAATTCTACTTCGAAGTTTAGATTTTTGCAGCATTTCCGTGAGTTTTGTTCAGGAAAAACCTCTTCCTCTCCTCCTGCTTCATTGAAGGATTTTTTTTTTGAATTGGAGCAAAAGCCTTGATTTATTAACTCAATTCCTTTTCAAAGTTGAGATTTTGCATCATTTTTTGTGAGAATTTGGTTTATAAAAGAGTTTGTCTCTTCCTTCATCTTCTTCATATCATTTTATCAGGAAGTTTGGTTCTTTTACTGAAGTAGAAGAATTGAAGCAAAATCATTGAATTATTAATCCAATTCCTCTTCAAAATTGAGATTTTGTAGCATTTTAGTGAGAATTTGCAGCATTTCTGTGAGAATTTGGCTAAGAAAAGAGTTCATCTTTTCATCATCATCATAGCATTTTATCAGAAAGTTTGATTATTGTACTGAAGTATAAGAGTCGGAGCAAAGCTCTCGAATTATTAACCCAATTCCCACAATTAAAAAAAATCACCAAACTATAAAAAAAACACCAAAATTTTCCACAATTCAACAACCATCCACAATTTAACATTCTCCACCAAACAATCAATCAAACACACCAAAATTGGCATAATTCAGCGAGCAATCACAATGAAAAACAGAAACTTATGCTCGAAAAAGACAGTGACAAACCGTATTAAGAGATACTCGAAATCAGTAGCGGTATATTTTTTTGGGAGAGTTCAGATTTGGGCGATTGATGTTGCGCTTGGGATCATTTCGATGCCTCCACCATTGTTTTCGGCCCCGCGTTTCATGTTATTCGTACTCCGTCAATTCCTTCCTTCCAATTGATGATTTCGATTAATGTTGATTTTTGAGGGATTTGTTTTTTCTGCATATTTATTTTTTGTGTGATGTTTGAATGTTGATACATAAAATGAGGAAGTTGGTGCGGGGAAGACGGCAGTTGAAAGGGAGAGATGATATAAAGTGGGGGAGTTGGTACATGGAGGAGTTGACGGTTCCTCTAGGGGGAAGTTTACTGGCAGTTCTTTGAGATTTTTGTGCCAGGCACGCGAGAAATGTTTTTTTTGGGTGAATTCTTACTTATTTGCAACGCCACATCAGCTGCAACATGTGTTCCACCTCACCATTCCTAATCATCATCCTACGTGGCGCAATATGGGAAGGTTATTTGCTGCAGCTTTATATAATAAGGGATGCGAGGAATATAATAATCAAATGAAAAATATTTTTGGGATGAAAGGAATACGGAGTACTTCTTATGGAATTCTCAGGTGAAAGGTTGCTGTGCATAACAATCCAAGTTATTTCCATAGCTAATTCCCAAAAGGTCACAATATCTCTTGTAGAAGCCAATGCGATCAGCGACACCTGTGTCAAATCCACTCGACCCCACCGTTGATTATGTTAGTGATGACGCTGAAGCCTGGGACTCGGCCTGCAGATCGATCAGAGGCAGACGGCCACCAGCGATCGGTGATGACACTGTGAGACGACGGCTTGTTGCCTTGTGGGGGTCATCCAGAACCATATGGCCGCCTTGAATGATATGATTGGGTTTGTGGCTACTAGATCTGGGTTGTTTATAAGGTCCACATTTATTGCATTACCTGCATGTCCATAGTTATAGTTGCTGCACAAGTTTCACTGTGGTTACAACTTACTCCAACACATGGATGAAACTATTCTTTGCATGAATGTACAATGTTTAGCTGGTAAAGTCACGAGACTTTGTTCACAAATACTCCGTATATGATATTTTGCATTTTGTGATCTAGTCTAGAAGCATTATTAGAGTTGGTTTTGGCTTACAAGGGTGACAAAGATTTTATCTCAAGAGATTTAACATTATTACATCTTCGGTGAATTACGATTAAGGACTTTGATTAAGTTCAGATCAACCTTTGGGTAGTTGGTGCAAGTGATTAGGACCAAGGAATACACAAACTAAACTCACTTGTTTGTATCAGAGCTGATCTGATTGAATTAGTTAGAACTCTTAGAAGTGAGCTTACTGTGTCAACTGAATCGGGCCACGGCCATAGTATGCTCTCCCAGAAGGGCAGAGCGAGTCACAGTTTGCCTGTTGGTTGTATTGTTCTCTTGAGAAGCAGTATCCCCATGCATATGCCCCATAGGGGGCACCCTCCCAACCACCTACATATCGCATCATTATATATTTAATTCTTGTATAAGACAGTCTCACAGTTAGTTTTGAGCTTAGTGATGAGTGATGAGTGATGAGTGACCCATACCGGTAGTTTTGTGAGAGGTTTGTGCAAAGAACGCAACTAGTTCATGCTTAGTAGTCCCAAACCCGGGAAAGGAGCGAGCGGCAGCAATGAACGCGTCGTAGGTGTAAAACCAATGGGCCAGACAACTTTTCTCATTCCGATGCTTCAGCATCTGATCAAACTTATTCGCCGGGGTGATGATGGATGCCACGTCAGCCCCACCATTACTAGATGGCGGAGTCCATGGATAATATTTAAGCCCACCGGGAATACACTGATATTGGGGCCCAGACCCACAATACACGGTGGTGGTCCCACAATACCCGAATTGGCTACAACATAACCCGTTCGGACACATAGCATAATTTAGCTAGCTTTCCACACTGCTCTGCTAATGTTTTGCCTAGAATACAAGAAAATAAAACGGTAATACATACGACTAAAATGTTGTCGTGTTTCATGTTACTATCATAAGATAAGATGTTGAAATTGGATTATGCAACGCTTGTGACTTTTATGACGGGTCTCTACATCACAACCATATCAATTGTTCCTGCTATTGCGTTCTCCACCTGTGTCGTCTGCATTTTGCTAATCATTCTTATGCTGAAGAGTTTAATGATATGTATTAATGGCAGAAATTAGAAGACTCTTAAATGTTGAAGTTTTAGTAGTTGTTATTTTGTATTGAATTGAATTGCTTGATTTTACAACTGTTGCGCCTATGCTTTACATACTAACCAATCTGGTTAATAACCAGTGGTCCGAGGTTGCTGTCAGTTGACAGTAGTACTAAGTTCAGCATTATACTCTACATTGGACTCTAGTGATTGACTCCTCACTATACCCTATGGACTCTATCACCAATTGTCAACTCTAGGCCTCTTTCCTTGAGTGAGCATATGCCTTCTTCTTTGAGTTGTCTTGAGTGTTTCTTAGGTACCCTTGAGTATCTTTCTCTTTACACCCCCCCTCAATATGAGAGTGAGGTTTAGTCGTAACTCCCATCTTGGACAGTAGGTGATTGTGCTGAGCAATTGAGCATGACTTAGTTAGAACATCAGCAACTTGATTCTTTGTATTAACATAAGAGGTGGTGAGAAGTCCTTGCTGGATCTTTTCTCTAATAAAGTGACAATCCACTTCTATGTGTTTAGTCCTCTCATGATAAACTGGATTTGCTGCTATGGCCAAAGCTGCTTGATTATCATAGTTTAGTTGAACAAGACCCAAATGTTTGAGCCCTAGATCTCTTAGTAGTTGCACTAGCCAGGTTACTTCACATGTAGTCATGGCCATTGCTCTATATTCGGCTTCAGCAAATGATCTTGAGACAATAGATTGCTTCTTTGATTTCCATGAGATAGGAGAATTCCCTAGTAGAATGCAAAAGCCTGTGGTAGATCGTCTGCTGTAAGGACATGAGGCCCAATCAGAATCACAATAGGCAGTAAGGCGTGCTGCAGATTGGCTGGCAAATAGGATTCCTTGGCTTGGGGCTGACTTGAGATATCTAAGTACTCTTCGAGCAGCCTGCATATGATCTGAGGTGGGTGCTTGAAGAAACTGGCTTAACAACTGAACTGAGAATGCAATGTCTGGTCTAGAAATTGTGAGATAGATCAACTTTCCAACTAGTTTTCTGTACTGATCTGGATGAGGTAGTGGTGTTCCTTTTCCTGGTTCCAGTTTGATGATGGGATTAACAGGGAGTTGGACAGTTCTGCATTTGTCTGCTCCAAACTCCTTGAGTAAATCTAGTGTATACTTTTGTTGAGATATGAATATACCCGAGTTGCTCCTTGTAACCTCTAATCCCAGAAAATAAGAGAGTTCCCCCAGATCTTTCATGTGAAAAATTGAGTTTAGCTGCTTCTTGAGCAACTTAATTTCATGAGAGCTATCTCCAGCAATAACCATATCATCAACATAGATCAAAACAACATTGGTTGTGCCATCTTGCTGTTTCACAAAGAGTGAATGATCAGCATGAGATTGTTTGTACCCACACTTAATCAGAGTACTAGATAATTTGAAAAACCATTGTCTGGGTGCCTGTTTAAGGCCATATAGAGCCTTAAGAAGCTTGCAAACTTTCCCTTCAAGATTATGAGACTCCCCCTTACTTCCAGGATTTAGATTTTCATCACAATATCCCAGGGGTAGCTTCATGTATACATCTTCCATTAGATCTCCATGTAGAAATTAGCAACATCCATCTGACATGTTTCCCAATTATTAATAGCTATAACAGACAAGAGAGCACGCACAGTTTACATCTTTGCCACTGGGGAAAATGTTTCCTCATAATCAATGTCATACATTTGTCTAAAGCCTTGTATCACAAGTCTTGCTTTGTGTCTTTCAATTGTGCCATCAGGGTTGTACTTGGTCTTATAGATCCACTTGCAACCTATGGCTTTCCTGTTTTTGGGTAGCTCAGTTAGAGTCCATGTGTTGTTATCATGTAGAGCCTTCAGCTCCAGTTGCATTGCTTGAACCCATTTTGGATCAGTAACAGCTTCCTGGAAAGAAATAGGATCTGGTGGTGCTGTAACCAGAGTAGTGTGACCAGCAAATGACCCAGTGAGATGAAGTTGCACTACATTGGCAATGCTCGAAGGAGCCATTACTGGATTTTGTACAACATAATCTTCAGTCCAACTAGGTGCTCTTCTTTCCCTTCTAGGTCTATCTAGAGGAATTGCAGGAGGAGGAGATGAGGTCTGACTGTAACAACCGGGTTCTTCTAATGACATTAATTAACAAGACGGAAAATAATTAAGTCGTAAAAAGGGATAAAAATGAAAACCATCGACTCAAGTGAGTCTTTTACCGATAAATGAACCATTTGTTAAAATACAACAACTGAAACCCGAATTACAAATTTCTAAATACAATAGTCTGACAAAATTTGTGTTACAAGATTTATAGTTTGAAACTCTCATCTGCCACACTGTATCTCTTGCACTCACGCATGCCCCCATGTCCAGTCTTGAGGGTTCGTCAACCTGAATGCATATTTAAATATATATGTCCCACTTAGTGGGAGTAACCTAGCCGTCCTTCTAACACGACCCCGAATAATCAATGTAGTACAACGTTTAGGTTATCTAATTAACAGATAAGCAGGCATGTCACATTACGAATCGACATGTATACAATGTGAGATACACATGAAGTGATTTCAGTTAACACGCGAATCAATTTAAATATATAAGACATGTAGGTTATATAGAATAAAGTAATACATACATCATATGAGTATCATGTGAATAATACAGTAAAGCATAGATCATGGATTCATAGAAGTGTCATGTGAAAATAGAGTAAGACAAACATAATACAAATCGTATGAAACATAATATAAATCATAATCAATATTCAAGCAAGACATATAACAACACATCACTTCCCATTATCAAGCATTTCAATCACATCATTAGTCATAAGAGTATAGAACAGTAACAAAGCATAATAGCACATGTGATTTAGAAAACTGTAGTCATTTACTTTTAAAAACAATGGTTTCCTTTCACATAATGCACGGGACGTGACTACTAATGTCTCATGCACACTTAAGGCTTGCATCTCACCATAAATGCGGATGGGAACATCAATCCCGCCAATCATATCGATACTAGGAGGTTTACATCTCACCCCTAGTGCTCAATAGGATCGAACCCCTAAATTGACTCGGTTTAGTCGACTGACATACGGAGAAGAAGGACTGCAAGTGCATGGACTCAGAGGCCCTGCTAAACCGAACATGTCCCATACACTGCTAAGGCAAAGGTCGGAAGGTATTCCGCCCCCAAAGATATCCGATATAGAGAGTGAGAGCTGATCAGTGCCCTTGTCTATGTATGCGCACACACCCAATCCATACTCTTGGTCTCGGGAAAGAGAACCTTTACACAACCGAGCACCTCAATGGCAACTGGACGACTACTACTCTACCGACAAACTCATAAAGAGCTGGCTGCCCATTTACTTCTTAGCATTTTCTCGCACCGGCAGGATGCATCATGGCCTCCCATGAGCAGTGACTCCGAGTGTCGTAGTCTACTTTCGAAGCTGTCTTCTATCGCATCGCCTTCTAAACTTTACCAAGATAGCGCCCAACACGAAACGTAGGCTGAATTTGGGTGTCTTATAAAGACAGAGTCTCTGGAATATCGAGCTCAGCGGTCATCGTGGGGCACATGTCTGATTACCAGAGGGATGAAACAATACCGGGTTCCATAAGGATGACCGGTCTGTGGGCTGTGTATTGACTCGGAACAAGTCATTACAACATGGAATGGTGAAGACGACTCAGAGGGTACTGCCAGGGCACATGTTCATTTTCACCATGATTGGTGTCGATAACATCGTTCGTGAAAACGTGTCTGATCACCGGCTTAGGTAACACACCGACTAGAAGTACGGTTGTTCCTATGGAATTTAAGTATGTCGATTTTAAGATTAACAAACATTATCAATCGTCCTAAAATTTATCTTAACTGATAGTTTTAGTATACTGATGTAAGAGATTTGGAACATTTTATTTGAGATATATTATTTGAAGCATTCATTAGTTGAGATTTGATTAAAGATTTAATTATTTCCAAGTATATTATTTAAGAAGGGTTCCTTTTATCCTGACTTGGTCTATGTTGACTTAAAAAGCCAAAGTTTGACCAAGATAGACTAGTCAACCCTTAGTTTTGACTTAGTCACTAATTAGTCCTTAAGTGCTTATTATAAAGTTTAAGTGTTGTTTTGCACATTTAAGCATTGTTTAACTTAGTACTTTTGGGTTATTTGTCTTTTAGTACTCTATACTTTTTGGGCACAAGTATTTAGTACATTTATTGTTCAAGTGTACGTATTTAGTATTTTTATACGGTTTCGTATTTGTACCAATATACTTATCTCTTAAAGCCTATTTATACTTAGTAAAATATTTCAAATACCAAATAAATCAATAATAATTATAAAAATCATTTTTAACCTTATTAGGTATCATATTTCTCAAAATATAGAGTTTTACAAAAGTAACTTTAAGTAATAACGAAATCGATAATATTATTAAGGATACTAAATGAGTCATTTTTCAAATGTTATTTTTAAGTTTCGATTTTCATACTCAACGTACTTTTATAAGTTAGGTTTCCAGATATAAAGTCATTTTTCAAAATAATAAGGTTTATTATTTTTAACACATTAAAAACGAAAACAGTACGGTTTTCAATACTTTCTTTTAAATCATTTAAAATACTTAAACGTCATTAAAGTGAACCAAAATTTTATATTGGATACCTATACTTGTACATAACTTATACCCAAAAATTTAGATCAAAATACTTTATAAATGTTCTTAAATAAAATATTCTTTCCAGATCTGACCCCTTTTAGTACAAATTTTATAAATGAAAATATATATGATGGATTCATATGAAATTTGACATACATATCTTAGGAATCATCAGGATCATAATATAATTATTCCAAGTCCAAAAGAAACATTTAACATCACGAAACATGTCATTTTCTCAGACAGTACATAAAATCATACAGTACCAGTTTACGAAATAAATCATTACTAAATATATATTTTCATAAAAACTTACTTTTCATATTTTTATCATATTCTATACATTCAGATATACAACTTACATGAAGGAATCTAAGGCTTATTCGAAATATATTTTACACAGAAAAATCGTAAACATACATCACACATTACAGAATCTATTTTACAGCATGTATTGTTAAGTGATAAATCAACAAATAGTTAACTTTAAACTTGGTGATCTAATGATTTAGTCCTAAACATGATGTTATATGTTAGTTAGAGTCTAAAAACTATACTACGATATTTGAGGGTGAAGAAAAGTTAGGTTACCTATTAGCAATTCTCCGGATCAACTATGAAATCAAATATACTAAGATCGAAGCCCCCTTCCTCTTGCTCCTCTTCATGAATAAGTTAGAAGGACACACAAACAAAGTAAGTTAGTAAATATAATAGGAATAAGACTTAAAAATAAAGAGTATAAGGTAAGGAAAAGAAAGAGTATGTGCTCTTGAGATATGGTGGTGTAAACACCTTAGAACTTAAAAGAACTTGTATGATGATTTTCTTTGGTTTTTAGATGGATCTTTGAAGAAGTGTTTAAGTGAGTGAATGGATGAGTAAATGAAGAGAAAATGGCTGGTTATAAGCACACAAGTCGTGCATTAGATGGGGGAGCAAAGGGTGGACAAGAACTTGACAATTACCAGAAGTAGCTAAGCATACTTTAAGAGGTACATACCCTATTTGGTGTTTTTGATTAGAAAGGCATATTTTGAGGCTTGGACTTCAAAGTGACGGTATGACATGCCTTAGGGTGATGTTTTTGAGTTTATTTGGTCACACCATGGTTAGGAAAGAAGTACGGAAATCGAATGTCGAGAAACGATTCGTCGGGTGACGATTTTCGTAGTAAAGGAGCTGTCCAGTACAATATTTTTATGATGAACTTATAAATTGTAATTTGAATATCACCATTGTGTAGATCTTGGAAAATTAATAAAGTTAGGCTTTTGAAACGCCTCAATCGGAGTCCGTATGAGAAAATAGGAACCGTTTTACGAAATCGCGCAGAATTTCGATAACGATAGAAATTTCAGTTTTGCAAACAATGAAGTGAAATAGAAAGGTTCCAAAGACAAAAGAATTGAATATTACTATACAAAATATTTTGTCGAGACTCGATTTATTAATATTAATCGTTATTATAAATAACTAAAATGGTCAAAAGCATGGGTGTTACACTGACCATGATCTTCTGTCATATTCTGGTCAAATGTAGCTGCTGTTGGAATGTTTTCTTCTGCTGAGATTGTCTCTCCAATATCAGGTGTGATCTTATGTTCTGGTTCAATGAATTCTGAGATATCTTCCTGCAGGTTTACCTTAGGAATCTCATATTGTCCTGAATGTAGAGCAGGTAAATGTTGGGCAAAGTTCTTGATTTTACATGGGAATATTCTTTCAAAGAACTTCACATCTCTAGATACAAAAACAATTTTCCTTTCAATATCATAGACTTTGTACCCCTTTTGAGATGAAGGATACCCAATGAAGATACAAGGCACACCCCTGGGTGAAAACTTGTCTTTGTCTCTTGTTGGATTGTATGCCATTGTCAAGCACCCAAACACCTTCATCCTCATATAATTTGGGGATTTATTAAATAGGAGCTCATAGGGTGTTTTGTTCTGCAATACTGGTGTTGGTAGCCTGTTGATAATGTAAGCTGCAGTCAGCACACAATCACCCCAGAATGACAATGGTAGTCCTGCAGTGAACCTGATTGCTCTACTTATCTCGAGTAGATGCCTGTGCTTTTTTTCTACAACACCATTCTGTTGAGGTCTATCAACACAGCTGGTTTGATGCCAAATTCCTTTAGACATCAAATATTTCTTATTTTCTCCTTCAATTATTTCTAATGCATTGTCTGACCTTAAAACTTTAATAGTGGAGTTGAATTGATTTTTAACAAACTTATAGAAGTGTATGAGGTGCTGAGGTACTTCAGACTTGTGTTTCATGAGGTAGATCCAAGTTGCCCTACTATGGTCATCTACCAAAGTAAGAAAGAACCTGTGTTTATTTCTAGTTTCCTTCCTATATGGTCCCCATACATCTACATGAACCAAATTAAAGATTGCTGTAGCTTTGTCTGTTCTTACAGGAAATGGTAGTTTAGTTTGCTTTGCTAAGGAACATGTTATACAAATCCTTTTGGGATTCACCAGTGACTGTTTAGCAATATGTGGAACATATTGTAGCTTACTGTCTGGGGCATGCCCAAGCCTCAAATGCCAAAGATCACTAGTCTTATCATTCAGATTCAAGACTTCATTACATAACATACCAGGTGAACTACTAGTTATAGAAAAATCTTCACCTGATTGCATCTCCGGATTAACTAGATTATTAGAAACAGTAGCATTACACATATTTGCCTTACTAATCATATTAGATTTAGAAACTAACTTAGAGTGTGACATATTGTCATTGTTTGATAGATAGTAGACACCCTTGTGTTCTCTTCCAATACCCTTAATCATCTTGCATTGAGAGTCATGTATAACTCACATTTGAGCATAGAAAGTTATATGACATTGCTCATCCCTTGTTAATTTTTGTACTGACAGTAAGTTGTGTATGAAGTCAGGCACATATAAGACATTCCTTAGACACACATGCCATTAGAAAATGTGTAACTTCCTACATGAGAAACCACAGATGTACCTCCATTTGGGAGATTAATTTTAGGTTTGTTTGAGAGAACCTGTGGATTTTTCAACTTGGACATATCAAACACCATATGGTTGGATGCACCAAAATCGATTATCCACTCATCATTTGATGCATCTGTAGCGTAATTACAGTTTAGATAAGCCATACCTGCAAAGTTTGCTTCTAGCTCATCCTCCATGTCAGGAAACTTAACCTCTTTTCCTTTCTGATTGCTCATGAGCTGAGCAAATTGCTGTGCAGTCAGAGTGATGGCACCTCCAATATCCTCTGGACCTTCTCCTATTACTGCGTTGCCAGCCATCCTCCCTTGCTTATGGTAGTTTGGGCTTCCTCTCCCCCTGCTCATTCCAGACTTAGGTCCTATGTACCCAGTTCCTTGATTTCCACTTTTGAGTTTGTTTGCCTGAGACTTCTCAGGGTATTTCTTGGACACAGGGTGATCTGCAGGATATCCTATCACCTTCCAACACTTTTTCTTAACATGTCCTTTTCTGGTACACACTTGACAGAAGGAGGCATTGTCTCCCTCTTTTTGTTCTGCCATAAAAGCTACACTTTCTGCCTCCACTTTCTCACTACTTTTGTAGTTCCTTCTCTGTGCCTCTTCGTGCTGAAAGAGTGCAACAACTTCTTCAACAGTTGGCAGTGGGGACATCATTAGTATGTTTGTCCTCATTGTAGTATATGAGTTGTGCAGCCCATTCAAGAACTGAAACAATTTTCTCTCTTCTTGTTCCATGAAGTAGACCTTCATCCAGGCACTTGTTTCAGCAGTGACCTGAGTCACTGGTGGCCAATCAGACATCATCTCAAGATTTTGCCACAAGATCCTGAGTTCTGTGAGGTAATCACAGATAGACTTGTCCCCTTGTTCAAGATTATCCAACTCCTTGTTTAGCCTGAACTTGCGCGCACCATTGCTAACAAAGAATTGCTTTTGAAGATAATCCCATATCTCCTTAGCTGTCTTTGTGTACAAGATAGATTTTCTAATTGGCATCTCTACATTTTGTAGGATCCAAGATATGAGCAAACTGTTACAGGTGTCCCACGCATCTTGCTTCAGGTGGTCATCTGTAGATCTTTTGGTTACCCCCGTCAGGAAACCAAGTTTCCTCTTGGAACAGATGGCTAGTTCCATCTGTACGTTTCTTCCATTCCAAGTAGTTCTCTATCCCTGATAGCTTTGTGTGGACATGAAATAGGTCCACCCCGACGCGGCCACGCACGGGTTTGGGGAGGCGAATGAATCTCCATATGAGATGGTCAAATTGAAATTTAAATCGAAGTTGGAGTCGCCACCGAATTTTATAGTTATTCGGAACCGTTCGAGCCCACTCTATGTCGTAGTGGGCCGTATACAAAATACGGCCCATTTTCGATGTCAGAGTTTATTGGGCTCGTTCCTTTGCAGTTCGATACCGATGCCGACTTGAGCGGTTAATCGTATATTGAATGACTCTCGTTGCCAATGATTTCGGACATCCGGAAACCACGGTTCTGAGTAAGGGGTGAGGGTACGTGTTGGGAAGTTCACTAAGAACACCCAACCCCGCCCGCACATTAGCGGCCTCTACTAGGATATCGAATGATTTTTTAATACGCGCGTTAGTAATACGATGAATGATATGCAAACATTGTTTTCCTAAGCATGCGAGGAATTGAATGGGTTGCTAAGTCGATTTAATGCATGAAAAATTAACGTCAAAGTTGAATTTAGCATGTGAGGTTTGTTTTAGTATAATAAAACAAAAGATGAAATAAAGATGGATTTGCTACAAGATAAACAAACGAGTTAGTATCGATTTGTAAAAATAATATAGCAAATAAAATAAATATACGAGATCGAGAAAATAAATATTAATCGAAATCTGAAAAATATCGCTAAAAACGCTGTTTTGTATAAAAAACGAAGTTCGAAAAATAATAAAAAAACGAGAAACGAGCCGCGTTTTCAGTCGGCCGCGCGGCTCGCCCGGGACGCACGCGACTCGCATCCCGGTCTGTTTTCGAGACCGATTTTTGAAAGTTCGATGCTTTTATTAAATCGCGTACAAATATCGCATAATTTGTACTCGACCTAATATTTTCGATATTCGTTATATTCGATAGTTGACTACGAAATCAATATCAAGTACTCGGAATAGTTTTAGAAAAGATATAAATTTTGAAATCGTTTCGTAGATAAATAAAACGAACGAAAAAAGCTTAAAAAAAGACTCGGGTTTCAGGCCCGTGCGCGAGTCGCCTGGGTGTGGCGCGACTCGCGTGCGGGTCTGTCCGGTTTTTTATTTTTTGTTCGAAATTGCTAATTTTGATAAATCGCGTACAAAATATGAATTAACTTATACTCGATTTTATGTTTTCGATATTCGTCGTACCCGATATTCGATTTTGAAATCGATATCGAGTATTCAGAATGAATAAAAAAGTTTTGTAAAAGGAAGTTTGAACCCAAAAAAGAATGTAATGATTTTTAATATCGTTTTAATTTAATTCTTTTAATACGATATTCAACTATAGAGTTGATATCATATTGTTAAGAATGTTTGATATATGAAAATAGTTTTTTGATAATATCGATATTAGGAAAGCGATGAACGACCCGTAAAAAGGACGACACACGACCCATAAAAAAAAGACGGACGCGGACCCGTACAAGAGACAGACGACGAGAAGGAGAAGAAAAGAAGAAGGAGAAATCGGGTTTGGTACACCCTCAACCTACATGCTTCTATTTACTCGGATCGGGGCTCGTCGGGACGTGGCTTGGGCACAAGAGCGTCGAGTGGATGTCGGTGAGTTGGTGGTGGCTCGGTTTGGCGTGACGTGTGAAGGGTGTCGGGTATCGGGCCGGTTTCCTTCGGGTTTGTAATATCGGTTTCTCGATGCTAAATTTTATGTGTGTGTGTATGGGAATAATTTGTGATTGATAATCGATGTGTGTGTGTAATTGATGTCTTGTATTGTGATATCGAAAGTGTTGTATGCAAGGGGCTATTTATAGGGAGTTCCCGACCTTGGCTAGAAGAGTTTGAACTACCGCTTAAGATAGGAAATATAGGAAGTCGAAAGGCATGAGGATTCTGCTTGCTTGTCGAAGAAGCAAGGGAAAACCGGCTGGTTGTGCAGCTCGGCCGAGTATTTGCACTCGGTCGGATGTTTAAATCGGTTTTCGGATAGGATTCCTACTTGAGATCGAATTCCATCCTTAAACGGAATTGTCTATTATTTTGTGAAGCTGATTTTTCGTAGGATTGGAGTATGAATCAGCCGTGTGAGGTGTCACGGCTGACTCACGTACCTCGGAAATATTTTTGACGGGTTTCGACTTGGTCGTTAAAAGACGGTTTTACCCATGGTGTCGGAATCGACCCAAATTAGTCTTATTTGACTCGAAACGACCTACTGGGCCTGATTTTGAGGTTGGTTTTGTGAGATATGTACTCCATAATGAGCCCAAGCCAGAATGCCAATGATTTTGAGCCCGTTTCCGAGTATTTATAGCACGTTTGCGTCCGATCATCATCGGGTGTTTGTCGGAAACTGCTATAGACACCTGGCGGTCAAAATGTGGGTGTCTACAGAGCCCCCACTCTGACTGAGACTTGGACAGGGCGAAAGTCAGAGTAGCCACCAGGTCAATCAAAGATTAAAACCTGGGAGACTTCCGGTCGGGTCGTTTAAGGTCCGTTAGACCTGCGTGGAGGGCCCGCCGGCCGGAGACTAGAAATGTACCTGAGTTGACGATGATAACTCCGTGGGGAATCGGACTTGTCGTATAAGTCTATGCCGCTGGGGAGTTGTTTGCACGGTTTTGCTTGAGTCGTCCTGTATAACGATTTATGCAAAGTTTGCATGTAACACATTTTTAGGAGAAATGACTCGTGCTAGGGAATAAAATTTGAAGAAGGTTTTTTTTGAATATTTTTAGATGGAAGAATTTTGAAGAATTAAAGTATTTTGACTTTGAGAAGGAATAGGAATGCTCGGGATGTCTTAGCTAGATCCTAGGTTTAAAGGCCTGTATGCTAAATCCCCTGGGATTAGGAATCCCAAAGTGAGGAGGAGAATCCGATTTCATGTTATAAATACCCTCTCCATACTCACAATTTATTCATAATTCTTACAACTCCCTTTCTTGCTTCAAAGAAAAAATAAGCTCTGAAAAACTTAGTCCTCCTCTTTGAAATTCATCATGGGTATTGATCGATTAGTCGGAATGTTGCAAGATTGGTCCAGACTTTTCAGAGATGGTGACAAAGTTATCCTGAACCAGAACGGCGTTACCCAGTTATCCACAATCCGCCAGATGCAAGTGGATCGTCACTTTTTGGATGCTTGCCTTTCCTACTGGGATGATACTTATCATGTTTTTAGGTTTCCTCGAGGCGAAATCTGTCCCATTCCTGAGGAAATAGCTGCTGTAGGAGGGTGGAATCCCATTCTTCGTCCCGCTATCCCCTTTTCAGTTCATGATCCAAGGAGGAAATTAAGAGAATTTTTAGGGCTTTCTCATATGGAGGTGTCCCGCATGCTGGAAGGAAATACAGTCTCCTTGATCGACCTGGCTGAAAAATTCATGAATCCAGATGATGTCTGGGTTAGGCCGGTATATAGCCGCAGGGCCTTCACTTTTTGTATGCTCCACGTCTACGCTTTTGAAGGCCATATGGATTGGCTATCTTGTATGGGCCATGTCAGGCTTCTGGCTATAGCTGACTTGATGGAGACAGAGCACAGCCCAGCCTGGCTGATTACTGGGGAGATTATCCAAGGCTTAGATAATCGTAAGAGGGATCCGTCGATCAGGCTGACCGGTAGCACCCGTCTTCTACAGGTAGGCTGATTTTTTCTCGATTTTTGCAATTTCCGATTTTTTTTGCAATTTCCGATTTTTCTGGTCTTCGATTTTTTTCGCGGCTTTCGCAGTTTTTTCGATTTTCCCGTTTTTCTCGTTTTTTTTGCGATTTTTGCGATTTTTTTTTTTGAAAATCGACTTTGCCTTTTCGCGATTTTGACTTTTCGTGATTTTGACTTTTCAGCTATGGCTTTTTGAGAGGCTATCGATCTTGGATCCTCCTCTAGATGTAAGCCGATATCGCCCGAATCAAGTGATGACGAGAAGACGGACTGTTGACTTTTCTCGCCATACTACCCAAAAATTCTGGGACGAGCTGTTATCCTTCCATGGAGGCCCATTGATCCGTTGGACCGTACCTTGGTGGCCCATCTATGTCTGGACCGGGTTAGAATTGCGAGATAGGGTCCGTTATCAACTAATCCTATCTTTTAGGCAGACGATTCATCTTTATCCCGATCGCATACTTAGGCAATATGGCCGGGCCCAAAGAATCCCGGAAATCGAGGCGATCGTGAGTGAATCTACTCAGCTAACGGACGTGATGTGTGATACTTGGGCGCAAAGATGGTATACCCGGCACACTTGGCCCGTTTCCAAAGCTTCTCCCTCGATCTGGGTATCGGATTCTTATACGAAATGGACCCAGGCCGATTCTGCTAAAGCCCGTGCTGCTTTAAAGACTGACGAAGCCTTTGACTTGCTGCGCTGAGAACAAGCTAAGGATAATCGGGGCTTCTTTGATGATGGCGACACCCCGGCTACGATGGTCCGACTGATGTCAGGCCAGAAAGGGAAGACCAAGACTTTGACTAAAGGGTCCAGCACTAAAGGTACATGGGGGAAGATGAGCCCCCAGACGGACTTAGAAAGGAGACTTGGCCCAAGACTGGCAGCTAAGGACCGACTTGGTCCTCGGGATAGGCTACCCGAGCATATACGGGATCGGATCGGACCGGTGCAGGCGACGGAGAAACCGAAGTCGAAGAAGCGGGTTCGAGCAAAGGAAGTTCCGCTTGTGATTAGGGAACGTTCGCCCCCACCCCATTGGCCTCGGGATCCGCTCGACCCGAAAGATAAGAGGAAGGGAAAAATGTGCGAGTAGTCCCCTAAATTTTATTATTTAACTATTACTACTATTTTTGTGTGATTTTTGTGTGATTTATTTTTGCGTGAGGCATTTTTTGAAATAATAAAAGACATATTAGTGAAAACCGTTCCTGTCTTTTCGTTTATTGCAGTGGTTGTACCCTTTTGAGGGGTTGCCTACGTATCCACAATTAGTGGAATCAAACCGACCGTAGTTCAGACGTAGATTTTGCAATTTTCGAAATACATCAAGACTATTAGTTCGAGATGTGCGACAGTAGGATCAGTAATCCTAACTTATTGACTTGCTTAATTTTTGAAAGTTTTGTAAAAAGATAAACTTTTAGCAAATGACATTGAGATAAGGTTAGGGGTAGTAGCGCTTCAGCTGGTCCAAGTTGGTTGGGTTGACGAATTCGTTCCCATCCAAGTCTGTCAGCATTACTGCTCCTCCTGATAAAACCTTCTTGACTAGATATGGGCCGGCCCAATTAGGTTTGAATTTTCCCCTTGGGTCGACTGGTAGCAAGGCCCGGACAGATTTTAGGACTAGATCGCCTTCTTTGATATTTCTGGGCCTAACTCTTTTGTTGAAAGCCCGTTTTATACTTTTTTGGTATATCTGGATGTTGTTGAGGGCTCGGGATCGTCGTTCGTCCAAAAGAATCAACGAATCGTATCGGGCTTGGACCCAATCTGCTTCAGGAACTTGACTTTCGAGTAGAATCCTCAGGGACGGTACCTCAAGCTCGACTGGTTGGACCGCCTCCATGCCATACGTTAGATAGTATGGAGTTGCTCCGGTTGCGGTGCGGATTGATGTCCGGTACCCCCATAAGGCAAAAGGGATTTTATCGGGCCAATCCCGGTAATTATCAGCCATCTTTTTAAGTATGGTGACAATTGTTTTGTTAGCTGCCTCTACCGCTCCATTTGTTTGGGGACGGTAAGGCGATGACGTATGCCTTTGACTCTTATATTTTGCTAGCAAAGTAGCGGTTTCAGCTTGGAAATGGGTCCCGTGATCACTAATGAATTCGTGTGGGATCCCGTATCGGCATATAATTTTATCTTGGATAAATTTTGCTACGTGCTTGGCGTTCAAGGCACGATACGACTCGGCTTCGACCCATTTGGTAAAATAGTCAATAGCCACTAGAATAAAGCAGTGACCTCCCGTCCCGGAAGGGTTCACCTTTCCGATTATATCAATCCCCCATGTCGAAAATGGCCATGGTGATGTCATGGTATATAATAGAGATGATGGCATATGCTGGACGTTGCCGAAAATATGACAGTTGTGACAGTGCTTGACGTATAACTGGCAGTCGGTTTCCATGCTACTCCAATAGTACCCGAGTCTTGCTATTTTTCGAGCTAGCATATGGGCGTTCATATGCGGACCGTTCTCGCCATCGTGTACCTCGGCCATGACCTTTTCGGCCTGCGTTTTGTCGATGCATAGGAGTAAAACTCCCTGTGCCGTCTTTTTGTATAACTGGCCATCGTCCGTGCGGATGAATTGAGAGGCCCTTCTTCGCAGGGCTTTCTTGGCCCGGTTTTCAGATCCCGGAGGATATTCTCCTGACGTCAAGTAGGTAAGAACAGCCTGGTACCAAGGTTCTGGGTCAGTTATTTCGATGTCTTGAATAACGTTGATATATGCCGGCTCGGACCGCCTTTCGACGCAAATTGGCATGCTGGTCAGATGTTCCGGGATATTCAGTAAAGATGCTAATTTGGATAGTGCATCTGCAAACTGATTTTCTTCCCGAGGTAGATAGATGTATTCCACCTTTTGAAACTGTTTCTCGAGAACCCATACTCGCGCTTGGTAAGCTACGAGATTTGCGTTCCGAGCCTTCCATTTCTGGAGTGCTTGATTGATGACTAATGATGAGTCACCGTGGACCCGGAGGTTTGTTACTCCTCGGGGTCTAGGGATAAACCTAACTTAAGCATCTGAGGCTCTATAGGGGTTCCTACATTGATGGAATCGGTTTCTTCGATCACCGGATCACGGGACTTCCTTTGTTCGAGTTGCTCGACCAGATGCGGAGGTAGCGGTACCTGTTCGTCGGGTTTCTCAATGTCATTGCAAATAAAATTTTTGAAAATGTTTTGAAAATAAGACAAGTCGTAAGCAGAACGGTTATCGTTATTATTGATAGAGAGTTTCGAAAATAGCTCAAAGAGAGCAGCCATCTGATCGCTGGTCAGAGGCAGTATAGGGAGTGCTCTCGGGACAGACTCCGAGGCTCCCACTGGAATGACTGGAGGAAAAAGGGTTACAGACTCGACCCTAGTACTGGACCTTCTAGACCTAGACTCAGACTCCGACTCAGACTCTGACTCAGACTCAGATTCGGACTCGTCGCCTTGCAAGTCCCCTTCGCCGGTAGTGAGTTTGTATACTCGACCCTCGCTGTCGGTCCACTTGATCGTCTTCCTCCAAGCCCTCTTTCCAGTGTCAGCACCCACTTCAGAGATCAGCTTGGTTGGATCGAACTTGTTGCTATGGAGGATCAGGTTGACTAATTCCTCCTTAGGGGTCGGGATTATCTTGCTTTCCCCGAACAAGAGCCCCAGCATGGGCTCGGCTTGATTTGAATCCTCTTTCGACTCAGCCTGGATGAGGGCAAAGATATCATCTGGGATGAAATTGACCTCAGGATAGGTTATAGTGGGCTGATAGAGACCCGTTTGGGTAGCTCCGAACACTGGAGTGACGAAGTAATCGTTCAGTTTCGGGCTGTAGGGGCCCAAGTAGGCACCCTTGAGGATGTTGCAGGCCCTTTGGATGCCGGCCCGGACCACGTTTTCCGGGGTTAAGGCATACCCCAAACCGAATTTTGCGTCCTCATTGCTTAAGACGTCGATGACTTTGCCAGCCGGGAGACCGGGCCTTGAAGTAGCCCCCGGTAAGTAACACAAGTTTTGCAACATTGTGTCGATGCTGGTAGTGAAATAGGGCCTGAAGAGATACTCTTCATCGATCATTCCCACGAAATTGAAGCCTCGTGGGTCGATTGAGCCAGCCGTGTTGTAGCTTGATACGGCTATGAGAGTAGCTTCGAGGGTGATGACCCCGTCTTGCAAAGGTAGCTTGACCTTCCCGTGGAGAGTGGAGGATACGGCTTTAACCGCGTGGATCCAGGGTCTCCCAAGTAGCAGATTGAAAGATGAAGTGACATCGATCACTTGGACATCGAGCTCTTTTTCAATTGGGTCCGTTATGATGGTCAGCTTGACGGCCCCAACAACTGATTTCGGGCTTCCATCGAAAGCCTGGATAGTTTGTGCACTAGGAAGATAGCCAGTCTCGGTAATGCCGAGAGCCTTAGTAGTCCTTAAAGGAAGGACATTCACAGCTGATCCGTCATCAATTAGGGTCATAGGTAGATATTTGCCCCGACAGATCACCGTGATATATAGGGCCAGGTTGTGGGTGGCCCCAAATGGTGGCAGATCGGATTCAGAGAAGGTGATAAGTGGACCTTCTCCTTTGGACTTGTCCTTGAGGTGAGGTAGAATAGTGGCTACCATTTCGGTGGGAGTAACCAGCGAGTCTACCTTGATTTCATCGAGAGCCTTGGTAAGTGCTGCCCGATGTTCTTGAGAACTGACCAAAAGTTGCCATATAGTAAGATCGGTTCGGACCCTTTTTAGTTGCTTGACTAGGGCTATGTTGGTGTCTGGTTCTTCAAGTATAGAGTCCGTCTTGGCAGGTTCAATGACGGATTGTGGAACCGAAGGTCCGGCTGTGATGACATGGGCGCCGGCTAAGGCCTTGGTTTTGGCCCTTCGGATCTCTTCGACAGTGATGGGAACAGTCTCCCCCTTAGCCAAGTAAACATCGTCTTCATCGTCATTCCATATCCCGTTGATTTGGGGAATGAAAGGGGAAATGAGATGAGTGCAATCGATTATTTCTCCCGCAAAAATGGCGTGAGTAGCAAGAGGGTTGTTTTTGTTACTGGGCTTATCGCTGGGTAATGGTATCTTCCCACTCTCGATCAGATCTTGAATGAGATGCTTCAACTTCCAGCATTTTTCGGTGTCATGCCCGTTGCCCTGGTGATAGCGGCAGTAGGCCTGAGCGTTGTAGCTTTTAGACCGTTTCTCGACAGGGACCTCTGGTATTGGGCCTATAGGTTGGATCAGGCCTTTAGAAGATAGCCTTTGTAAGGCGTCGGCATAAGTAGTCCCTATGTCAGTGAATACTCGGGCTGCAGTATTCTTTTTGGTTGAGGTGTCTAGCAAATTAACCTCGTCGAAGATGCTTCGGGCCGCACTTGTAGTTGCGGGCTTGCCAGAAGATGAACTGGCTCCTTGATAACCCTTTGTAGAGGCCTTAGTAAGGCTCTCTAACCTTAAATCGTCTTCGATTCTGGTACCTATCTCGGTTAAGGTGACGAAATTGGGTATGATAGCGTACCGGAGATAGATCCGGTAAGATGGGAGGAGGTTTTTCACAAAGGCCTCCACTAGTACCTTTTCGTTGGGCTTGTCGACCAGCTTGACACTTTCGGCCCTCCACCTTTGGAGGTATTTGGTGAAACCCTCCTTTGGCTCTTGGGCCATGACCTCGAGAGTACGCATGGTTGTCTGGATTTCCGCATTGTCGGCGTAGTTTCGAGCGAATTCCGTTGCTACGTCGTCCCAAGACTTGTATTTTTTGGAGTCGAGCTTATAAAACCAAGCTTTCGGGTGCTTCTCTAGCGAGGAAGCAAACAGATGCTTGAACATGTCCGACTTGACTCCTTTTAGGGCCATAAACTCTTTGAAGGCCTGGATATGTAATACTGGGTCTTCGGTTCCGTCGAACATCGGAGGCCTGTCAAGTTGAGATTGGCAGGCAGTTGGTCGGTCAGGGGAGAATAGGTTCGAGCATTCTCCGTATGGATCGAGCTGTGGGTCGACAAGTGGACCTGCTCTTGTAGCTTGAGGACCGCGCTAGTCAATTCGGCCAATGGGCCCTTAGTTTCGTCTTCAACACTCGGCTTATCCTGCTCTATGGCGCTAACCCGGGTAACAATGGCGATCTGGTCGCCCCTGATTTGGTCGAGTTGTTCTTGGATCTTGGCCAATGAGGTGTTCAGTTGATCAATTGAGTCCTTAGTCATGGTTCGGGTGTGAGGTGGCCTGTCTGTAAGAACACCACATAATCAGCGACTAACCCAAATCGTAGAACTAAAGTACATCCCGAGCAAGGAAAAGGGAAACTAGAGAGGAAATGACTCGGAAAATACATCTAGACGGATGACTTGTGAAAGGTGGGCCTCCTTTAGGATCCAGCTGTGTGGGCTGGGCCCTGTTTGAAAGGAGGTTCACGTGAGACATTCCCTAGACTTTTAGACTCGATTGTGTGGACGGGCCGACTCTTGTAGGAGTATGTCCTACGTAGGTGGGCCTTGCCTTAGTATAATAAGGCGGACTGGGATAGGGAGAAATCCGTGATATAAGATCGACGGAGTTTCGACGCTAGAAGACTCGACGACTTACGACACGACCCGACACTGCTAAATACGGGAAGTCCTAAGAAGAGGAAGGTTTCGAAATTGGTTTTTGAAAGCCCGAGTAAAATCTGGGAGAAGAGCCTGGCCCTTTTTTGAAAAAAGAAAAAAAAAACGGAAAAGGCGGACCGGGGAGGGTTTTGAAAGTCGAAAATATTTTCGAGTTTTGAAATGGGCATAATACCGGCTAAAAAATAGGCTATTTTGAGTAAAATCGTGGATCCTAAATTCGGCATATGTCCCGGGTTTTGAAAATTGGATATTTTGAAAAGGATGCAATTTTGAAAAAGGCGGTTTTTGAAAAAGACTTGTAAATCAGGTAGCACGTAGTCATGGAAACAGTATAACGACGCCATGTATGCTCTAATTCTAAGTCTCGGTCAGTCTGAAAGGGTCTATACCAGTGTACACAGCCTATCGAGAATCGAGGCGGACTTCCTAAGTCGAGTTGAGCTTAGAACATGCCGTAAAACCCATACGAATCGGCTAATGGACACCTTCGACACATTCAATTTGGACTACATCGATAGTATAGTGGGACGTCGGTCACCAGTACCGGCCCGGGAAAATATGGGGTTATGCATGAACCGTAAAACTAAAACGCCTATTGTACTAGTCAAACGATTTCTATTCGAGTCTCACCCTGAGGATGCTGAAGGTCAGTAACGTATCAGCTAATCCCCAGCGGAGTCGCCAAATTGTGGACATGACATAGGTCCACCCCGACGCGGCCACGCGCGGGTTTGGGGAGGCGAATGAATCTCCATATGAGATGGTCAAATTGAAATTTAAATCGAAGTTTGAGTCGCCACAGAATTTTATGGTTATTCGGAACCGTTCGAGCCCACTCTATGTCGTAGTGGGCCGTATACAAAATACGGCCCATTTCCGATGTCAGAGTTTATTGGGCTCGTCCCTTTGCAGTTCGATACCGATGCCGACTTGAGCGGTTAATCGTATATTGAATGACTCTCGTTGCCAATGGTTTCGGACATCCGGAAACCACGGTTCTGAGTAAGGGGTGAGGGTACGTGTTGGGAAGTTCACTAAGAACACCCAACCCCGCCCGCACATTAGCGGCCTCTACTAGGATATCGAATGATTTTTCAATACGCGCGTTAGTAATACGATGAATGATATGCAAACATTGTTTTCCTAAGCAAGCGAGGAATTGAATGGGTTGCTAAGTCAATTTAATGCATGAAAAATTAACGTCAAAGTTGAATTTAGCATGTGAGGTTTGTTTTAGTATAATAAAACAAAAGATGAAATAAAGATGGATTTGCTACAAGATAAACAAACGAGTTAGTATCGATTTGTAAAAATATTATAGCAAATAAAATAAATATACGAGATCGAGAAAATAAATATTAATCGAAATCTGAAAAATATCGCTAAAAACGCTGTTTTGTATAAAAAACGAAGTTCGAAAAATAATAAAAAAACGAGAAACGAGCCGCGTTTTCAGTCGGCCGCGCGGCTCGCCAGGGACGCACGCGACTCGTGTCCCGGTTTGTTTTCGAGACCGATTTTTGAAAGTTCGATGCTTTTATTAAATCGCGTACAAATATCGCATAATTTGTACTCGACCTAATATTTTCGATATTCGTTATATTCGATAGTTGACTACGAAATCAATATCAAGTACTCGGAATAGTTTTAGAAAAGATATAAATTTTGAAATCGTTTCGTAGATAAATAAAACGAACGAAAAAAGCTTAAAAAAAGACTCGGGTTTCAGGCCCGTGCGCGAGTCGCCTGGGTGTGGCGCGACTCGCGTGCGGGTCTGTCCGGTTTTTTATTTTTTGTTCGAAATTGCTAATTTTGATAAATCGCGTACAAAAATATGAATTAACTTATACTCGATTTTATGTTTTCGATATTCGTCGTACCCGATATTCGATTTTGAAATCGATATCGAGTATTCGGAATGAATAAAAAAGTTTTGTAAAAGGAAGTTTGAACACAAAAAAGAATGTAATGATTTTTAATATCGTTTTAATTTAATTCTTTTAATACGATATTCAACTATAGAGTTGATATCATATTGTTAAGAATGTTTGATATATGAAAATAGTTTTTTGATAATATCGATATTAGGAAAGCGATGAACGACCCGTAAAAAGGACGACACACGACCCATAAAAAAAAGACGGACGCGGACCCGTACAAGAGACAGACGACGAGAAGGAGAAGAAAAGAAGAAGGAGAAATCGGGTTTGGTACACCCTCAACCTACATGCTTCTGTTTACTCGGATCAGGGCTCGTCGGGACGTGGCTTGGGCACAAGAGCGTCGAGTGGATGTCGGTGAGTTGGTGGTGGCTCGGTTTGGGCGTGACGTGTGAAGGGTGTCGGGTATCGGGCCGGTTTCCTTCGGGTTTGTAATATCGGTTTCTCGATGCTAAATTTTATGTGTGTGTGTATGGGAATAATTTGTGATTGATAATCGATGTGTGTGTAATTGATGTCTTGTATTGTGATATCGAAAGTGTTGTATGCAAGGGGCTATTTATAGGGAGTTCCCGACCTTGGCTAGAAGAGTTTGAACTACCGTTTAAGATAGGAAATATAGGAAGTCGAAAGGCATGAGGATTCCGCTTGCTTGTCGAAGAAGCAAGGGAAAACCGGCTGGTTGTGCAGCTCGGGCGAGTATTTGCACTCGGTCGGATGTTTAAATCGGTTTTCGGATAGGATTCCTACTTGAGATCGAATTCCATCCTTAAACGGAATTGTTTATTATTTTGTGAAGCTGATTTTTCGTAGGATTGGAGTATGAATCAGCCGTGTGAGGTGTCACGGCTGACTCACGTACCTCGGAAATATTTTTGACGGGTTTCGACTTGGTCGTTAAAAGACGGTTTTACCCCTGGTGTCGGAATCGACCCAAATTAGTCTTATTTGACTCGAAACGACCTACTGGGCCTGATTTTGAGGTTGGTTTTGTGAGATATGTACTCCATAATGAGCCCAAGCCAGAATGCCAATGATTTTGAGCCCGTTTCCGAGTATTTATAGCACGTTTGCGTCCGATCATCATCGGGTGTTTGTCGGAAACTGCTATAGACACCTGACGGTCAAAATGTGGGTGTCTACACTTTGTGTCAAATACTAGAGGGTGAACACTCTCAGCTGGATGCAGGTAGAGAGGATCTGTTGGCTCTATAAAAGAAGGGGTTTTTGATATGGTGCTTGTGTTTTCAGGTTTAGAAAACGGATTTTAAAGCTCTCATGTTGTTTTGCCTCAGGATTGCTTGGTTTTTATAGATTCGGTTTGTTGAAGATGAAGTTAATGCTAGATTTGATGTGCATCAGTGAATATTCAGTGTTTGGTGGTTAACAGTCTCCTCATTCCTGCATAGCTCTGATACCATGAAGAGTTTAATGATATGTATTAATGGCAGAAATTAGAAGACTCTTAAATGTTGAAGTTTTAGTAGTTGTTGTTTTGTATTGAATTGAATTGCTTGATTTTACAACTGTTGCGCCTATGCTTTACATACTAACCAATCTGGTTAATAACCAGTGGTCCGAGGTTGCTGTCAGTTAACAGTAGTACCAAGTTCAGCATTATACTCTACATTGGACTCTAGTGATTGACTCCTCACTATACCCTATGGACTCTATCACCAATTGTCAAGTCTAGGCCTCTTTCCTTGAGTGAGCATATGCCTTCTTCTTTGAGTTGTCTTGAGTGTTTCTTAGGTACCCTTGAGTATCTTTCTCTTTACATATGCACAAGAGACTTGTGATGCTGACGGTTGTACCCTTCGTTGAGCTATTGATACTCTCAGGTCGGATGCTAATAGGATCAATTAATAATTGTTTATCTTATCTGTGGTCCTTCATTAAGAAGGCCGAAGATGATGAAAATAAGTAAATAACACCTGAAGCTGAAGTTCATGAATGAAATCCGAAGTTGCCAAAGTTGTTGAAGTGACATCTGAAGTTGCTAAAGTTGATAAAATATGACTAGCTACCCTGCAACTTTATTTTAAAGATTGTATTATTATATGAACAATGCATTGCTTAATTTGTTTCATTCAATCGTTTTATCACACCCCATCTTGACAAAAGATATTAATTCAAAGTTACAAGTACTATTTCAAAAATTGTGCCAAGAGGATTGATCTGACGCAATGCTGTTAGGGATCATTCATAGAGTTCGAACAATTTGCCATATATAAGATGAACACAGTTCGAGAGAACGACCATATGTCGAGACTCCAACCGCCTAATTAGCCCACAACTTGCATCCATCATTAATAGGAATGTAATGTTTTACCGGAAAATAGGATGATACTTCTTTATGTTGTTGAACTTTTGTACATATTTTCTGAGCTTATACAAGTTTCTGAGCTAAGTTGTAAGTTTTTGAGCTTAAATATATATTTATGTGAGGTAACTCGACAACTTTACACTAAAACTCAAAAAGTCTAAAGCAAAACTCGAAATCGTTGTGATAGAGCTCAAAATCATAAAACAAGTTGTACGTACATAGAGTTATGTACAACTGGTTGTATAATCTTCTCTTTGTGTTTTACCACACGGTAAAATTATTACGAGTATATTTTTGATTGATAAAATATAGAGAGCTTTTGTATTATTGAATGTGTTAACCTAATATAAGATATTATTCCTTAAACTAGGATATATTATTCCTAATTTCATTGTTACGTTTTATTTTATAGTTCCGCAAGCGTACAGGTATTGTAGCATACAGGTCGATCTCAAGGAGGTGAATGATTAAGTACTAGCTAATTTCGGACTAAAAGTTATCTACGTCGAATAAAGAAGGTGTTGATTGAATAACTAATTATAACAAACTAGTATACGGAAGGTAATAAATCGAGACGAATTCAATAATTAGAAAGATCTAGGGCAATGGTTCACCAATAACATGGATTATCGATGCAATCAAAATGTGACACAACTTTGTCGAATTACCGTCTTGAGTGAGACTAGCATTCCAATTTTAATCAATACTTTAAATTCTCCGTCGAGACATAAAAAGTCTATCTAGCATGCTGTAAATCTTATTCTCATGGCACGAATAACAAAACTAGATGCATTAAGAATCGATACTAACATGTCCCAATAATTATTCCAATTCACTATTCTCATGCATGTGAAAGATCAAATCTTGTTTCGGTTCTCTAAATTAAAACCCGACTCTGGTCGTAATTAAAATTGAGTAGAAATTAATCGACAAAGATACAAACTTTTAAGTATGATTCATATGAAAACATCCAACTCTCATTGTAATGATAATCTAGTCTCAAACCTAGCAATTCAAACTAATCAATCAATTATTAAGCATAACCGAAACAAACCCAATTCAATAATTCAACGAAGCGCGATTAAAATCAAAGCATCAATAACTCATATTATCGGCTCACCGAGCCCTAGATAAAAGAACTACTCACAATTCATAATAAAAATAACAATCAACAAATAAAATAAAAAGTATGGAATTAGAAAAACTTAGTCTTGATTGATGAACAAAATGATAAACGAACGTCTTCTTCAAGGTCTTGGAATAATAAAACTCAAATTACATAAATCTAATAAAATTGCGTAAGTTTGATGTATCTAGTCTAGGAATGATTTATATTTTTCTAATAATAATAAGCATCAAATATAAGTAGGATAGAATAGGGGGAAGATCAAGAGTCATTGCGTTCAGTTGTTCGCTAGTAGCGGCCATTTTCGCTACTAGCGGCAATGTGAAGACTTCACAATTTGTATAAATTCTGATGAAGCCACTACTAGCGGCAGTTTTGCTCTTCGTCAACCGCTAGTAGTGACACTTAAAAACTCCCAATTCTTTCTTCTTTGCTTTTCCTTTGATTTTCTTCTCTTCTTTTCTTCATTCAATCCTCGATCTAACCCGACATTCGATACAAATAACATCAATATAATCTGGACATAATACAAGAATTTCTCGGCTCTTCAAAATAGCTAGAACCGTCGTCAAAAATCACATATATAATCAAACCATGTGAGATCATCGGAAATCACTTTGAATGTCACTATATCGTCCAAAATCCACTCTTAAACACTATAAATATGACGATATATACTCACAATTAGCTCTAAAAATAGCACTTAGAGCTCAAAATCATAAAACCAGTTGTACGTACATAAAGCTATGTACAATTGGTTGTATAATCTTCTCATTGTGTTTTACCACACGGTGAAATTATTACGAGTATATTTTTGATTGATAAAATAAAGAGAGCTTTTGTATTAGGGTTATTTAACAGGAATAATACCAACTTTGGGTGGTATTCCATCAATAAAACCAAATTTAATTAATACGGGAATAAAACTAAGTATGAGACATATTATACGAAAATGAAATCCGTTTACCTGCTACCGCCTACACCCGTCAATATTAACACCAATACAGTAAAGTAACCAATTCACTTTTAACTTAATTAATTCCCAAACTTCAAACTTCAAACTAATCACTTCATCGTCAATTCATCACCTCATTATTCACTTCGTCGAAGGTAATTTTTTACGAAACTTTTGTTTGTTTACCTTTCTCCGACTTTTCTACGTCCGTGTTTATAATTGATTATCATCAATTTTGTCGAAAATCAATTTTTAGGGGTATTGTCAAGTTCATTCCTCAATCTTGTGGTTCGGCAATGTCAACGGTGAGTTTTCTTTTCATTTCCCCGGGTTTAACTTAAGGTTTTCGATTTTTCTGGGTAAACTTAGGGTTTTCTTATTTGTTTAATTTGGAGGTTTAAGTGTCCAATTAGTGTTTTTTTAATTGGTTTGATTGAAAACGTAGGTTGATTCAACCCTAAGTTAAAACGTAGGTTTAGGAGAGAAATTTGATTTAGGGCAATGAAGAAGATGAAGATGAGTGTTTATTAATAGTATGGGACCCACAAAAACCGACCTCATCTGGTCATTTAAGAGACAATTTCATTCTCGTATAATATGTTTCATACTTGGTTTTATTCCCGTATTAATTAAAGTTGGTTTTATTGATGGAATACCACCTAAAGTTGGTATTATTCCGGTTAAATAACCCTTTGTATTATTGAATGTGTTAACCTAATATAAATACAAACAGACTTATATTCACACTATCACGAAAATATCGTATCTAATTTAAACTAAGATATTATTCCTTAAACTAGGATATATTATTCCTAATTTCATCCTAGATAATACTCCGTAATATCAATCTTATGCCCACAATATTATCGTAATATTGTGTTTCCTAAACCTACGACTAAAATACCTTTATACGGTAATCTCAATCTTGATCTATACTATACAATAAAACAGAAACCACTACATTGACCTTTTGGCGCCAAAACGCACTTTCCAAAAACATCATAATTTCCATATTAATCTAATATAATAATAATCATTAATCTAATATAATATTATAAATAATTTTCATATTCACAAGATATTTCTGGTATATAGACCTTAAAATGTTAAAGACACGGGATTAAAATAATCTATATATATATATATATATATATATATATATATATATATATATATATATATATATATTAGGCTTTTTTCGAGCGATCTCATTGGTCCGTTTCATCAAACCTCAAATTAGGAAAGTATCAATTAGAGAATCTTTTAATTATTATAATATATATTTAATTTATCATATTAATGTGATGTTTTACGATTCTTAGGTAAAAACCTTTAGAGTTCATTTTTTAAAAACATTATCGTAAAATAAATTATAAAAATGAAATAATTAGATTCGTGATAAAAAATGCTTTCATTAGAGTATAACTTTCATATTATTTATTTCACATTATGTGATAAATTTATTACTAACAGTTGTAAAATTATCCCACATCGACAAATTATAATATGATGATGAAATTTTATATTATAAATAAAGAGTAATCTTTCCTTCTTCGATATCTATAAAAAGTTTTTTGAATCTCAAAAAGAGTTCCTAAAGAATTTCTAAGACTATAAACCTTAAGTAATTATCCTACATCTAATGATGAGGTGATGAAATTTTATAAGAGTAATAATTCGGTTTTAAATAAATATCGATCAAGAAAAACATTTAAATTATCTCACATCGAAAAATTATGATGGGATGATCTAATTCTATATTATAAATAATAGTAATGATTCAATTTTAAATATCGACCAAAAAACTTTTAAGTCTTAAAAAAGCTAATTATCTCACATCGAAAAATTATGACGAGGTGATGGAAGACTATAAACTTAAATAAATTATCTCACATCGAAAAATTATGATAAGTTGATAAATTCTATATTATTAATAAGACTAATCATTCGTTTTTAAATATTAATAAAAAAAAGTTGTAAGTCTTTAAAAGTCTCTTAATAAGACTACAAACTTAAATAAAAATAATCGCACATCGAAAAATTACAATAAGGTGATGAAATATTATATTATAAATAAGAGTAATCATGTGCTCTTAGATATTAACCAAGAATCTTTTGAGTCTTAAAAATATATAAAGACTAAACTTAAGTAAAATTATCTCACATTCGAAAAATTATAAAGTTTCATCAAACAAAAATCTTTTGAGTCTTAAAAAAGTTCTTAAGACTATACACTTAAGTAAAAAATTATAATAAGATGATGAAATTCTATATTATAAATAAGACATAATAATTTTTCGTTAAGCATCAATCAACTTAAGTAATTCGCTCACATCGAAAAATTATGATGAGATTATGAATTTCTACAAAATAAGAGTAATCATTATTTTTAAATATTAACCAATAATATTTTGAGTTTAAAAAAGGCCTTAATAAGACTACAAACTTAAAATTATCATAAAAAACAATTAAAATAAAGTACGGTGATGATTCTATATTATAAATAAGAAAACAAATTTTAGTTAAATTATCCCACATTGGCAAATTATAATAAGACGACGGATTTCTATATTATAAATAAGATTAAGCTAATTATTTGTTCTTAGATATCAATCAAAATCTATCTTTTGTGTCTTAAAAAACTCTTTAAGTTTATATGCTTAAGTAAATTATCCCACATCGAAAAATAATACTCCCTCTCTTTTGAGTTTTAAGAACCAACAATATTTTGAGTTTCAAAAAAGTCTTAATAAGACTATGAACTTAAAATTATCTACATCGAAACAATTAAAATAAGACACGGTGACGATTGTATATTATAAATAAGAATACACATTTTAGTTAAATTATCCCACGTCGACAAATTATAATAAGATGATAGATTTCTATATGATAAATAAGACTAATTATTTGTTCTTAAATATCAATCAAAATATTTTGAGTCTTAAAAAACTGTTAAGAGTATAAATTAAATAAAATTATTCCTCATCGAAAAATTATACCCCTCTCTTTTGAGTCTTAAAAAACTCTTAAGACTATAAACTTTAAGTAAATTATCTCACATCGAAAAATTATACTCCCTCCGGTCACACTATTTTTTAAGTAAAAGTAATCATTTCTCTATTTTTTTAAGTAAAAGTAATCGTTTCTCTAAATTATGATGAGTTGATGAAATTTTATATTATAAATAAATAAGACTAATTATTCGTCCTTAGATATCAACAAAATAACTTTTTATTCTTAAAAAAATTCTTAATAAGACTACAAATAAAGTTAAATTAAAATTATCATATATCGAAAATTTTTAATGAGGTGATAGAGACAAAAATAAGAACGACTCAACTTAAATAAACTTAAGTAAAATTATTCTACATCGAAAAATTATAATAAGATGAATTTTTTTTATTATATAAACAAGAGTAATAATTCATCCAAACTACTGTATATAATAAGATTATCAAATTCGATTATATAAATAAAGAGTAATCGTCTGTCATTTAACTTAGATATAAAAACAAACTCTTTTAATTCTTAAAAATAGCTCTTAAAATTATAAACTTAATTAAGTAAATTATACCACATCGAAAAAGTATGATGATTTCAAGAGTTTTTAAAAAGAGTAAGTACAAACCTAAAATTATACCACATCAAAAAAATTAAAATAAGGTGATGATTCTATCTATTGTATGGAGTTAATAAGAATAGTCGTGCGTTTTTATAGGTCTTAAAAGCAGAGATAAGCCTTGAGTAAATTATCCTAAATCAAATTTATGATGAGGCGATCCTACATCAAATTTATGATGAGGCGATTGAATCTTAGGTTCTTTTGAGTTTTAAAATGAGCGTTTAATACTATAAACTTAGCTAAAATAATCATCTTATTTATTATAACGATATAGATTGATTAAGCTTCTTATTTAACGAATGTATATCATATAATCAATGTAATTAAGCCAACTAACCCGTGCAACGCACGGACTTTAATCTAGTACAGTAATATTAAGGGATCCTCTATGAACTTTTAATATTATTTTAATATCTTTTTAATTATGAGTAAAATAAAAACATATCATTTGGATATGAACAGATGAATGTAAAGAAAGTCAAACGTTAAGAGTTATGTACTGTACTAGGGTCTAGGTAGTACGTGAGTATATTCTAACATGAGATCGAAGCACAAAAATGCACATGGAAATACATGCAATAATGCAGGGGGGAATTTAAATTTAAAATATAACGGAATGAAACATACAGGTTGTACCAAGATTAAAAAGTCGTCGTGTATCCGATGATGATGATATATCATGCATATTACGTAGTATTACATATATTGCCGATTATTAATGGAGTTAGATGCAAAAATATAGTATCATGTCGTTGTCGTCAGAATTAATGGAGAATGAGGTTTATAACGCAGCGGTCGAGGGTGACAAAAACATTTTCCGAAACAAAAAAGCCGAAAAATTGCTTAAGAAAACGTACCAAAACTTCAATATCATACACGTCGCAGCAAAACACAAAAACCTCGATTTCATCAAAGCGGCTCTGAATAAATTCCCTAGTAGTCCAACTTGCGAGTCGCTTATATGCGACCCCAACTCCCACGGGGACACCCCGCTCCACATTGCTTCCATGGTCGGGGACCATGTCGTCGTTAAAAAACTCGTAGAGTTTTTCTCGACGCAATGTGTTGCTACAAGCAGCGAGCGAGTGTTCCCGTGGAGGGTTAAGAATAAGGACGGGAACACGCCGGCTCATGTCGCGCTTCTTTGTGGTAAAATCTCGGTAGCCATGTATTTAGTTGAGAAAGATGGTTATCTTGCTCGAGAGATTAATAGTTCTAAGGAGACATTACTCCATCTTGCTATACGATATCATGTTTCTGGTAATATAAATTCATGCTCCATTCTCTTTTAAATTGTGTCCTTATATAGGCTTAGCTTCTATTTTAATCCGCGAAAGTGGTAATTAATCCCCTTAATTTTAGGCAATTGTAAGATTAAACCTCATATTGTAACTTTGAGTAGAAGTGAAATTCGATTCAATTTTTATTTTCAACATAAATTATATCATTAAATCATGTAATATACTATAAACTATAGGGTTATTTAACAACAATAATACCAACTATAGGGCGTCTTCCCAAAATAATACCAATTTCAATAAATCCGAGAATAATACGTATTATTGGAGTAGTTAAACAAGGGTAGTATAAGTGAATTTATAACCTGCTACATCAGGTCACCTAATTAATATTTAACCTGCTACTTATCCTCCATCCTCCTTCTTAGACACGGATAACGGGTGAACTGTGTCGGGTCAGCTTTGGGTCAGGTCACTTTCGGGTTATAATAATCGGGTTGACTTCGGGTCGGGTCGGATAATTTCGGGTTCGGGTCATTCTCCGGTTTGCTGTTTTCAACCTTTTTAGGGATATCGACTAATTTCCTATAATAATAGTCGGGTCAGTTTCGGGTTAGCTCGGGTCAAAATCATGCTACGGTTCGGGTGTCGGGTCGGTTTCGGTTTGGCTTATTCGGGTTGGGTCAGTTTTCTCAAGTCTACTCCTCCTTACTCTTCTCCTTCATCCTCTCTCTCCATTACCCTTCATCCTTCTTCCGTTTTTTTCTATAAGTTTCGTTTAGATTAACGTGTTGATTTTGGTGTAGGACTGTGTTGTTAGTCAGATTTGGTGAGGTTGAAGGAAGAGGAAGACCGAAGACGTTAATGACGTTTAATGCCTCGTATACTGAGTAAGTGAAAAAGAGTGAACATTAAACAAATTAAAGGCGAAAAAGCAAGGTGAACGAGTTCTATCGTTAACTGGTCATCTATACTACTCTGATTTAACTACTCCAAAAACATGTATTATTCTCAGATTTATTAAAATTGGAATTATTTTCGGAAGACGCTCTATAGTTGATATTATTGCCGTTAAATAAATTTAAAGGTGAAAAAGGAAGGTGGAAGGGTTTTACAGGTAACCGGTCACCCATACTACTCTCGTTTAACTACTTCAATAATACGTATTATTCTCAGATTTATTAAAATTGATATTATTTTGGGAAGACGCCCTATAGTTGGTATTATTGTTGTTAAATAACCCTAAACTATATATACACTGAATAGTTATTAATATTTTAAAAGCAATTAAATAATTTATTAACATAATTTTTAGAATTTTTTTAATAATTTTAATATACTCTGTAATTTATGTAATCTATGAGATTACTTAGCTTTTACAAATATTCGATTTTATATAATTCACTAGGTTAATACCCGTGCAAATTTGCACGGGTGTAAGGATAAAAAAATTATATGGATAATATTTATTTTAATGTTCAACCTATAGCACAAATTATTTAAAATAATACAAAAAAATATAAGTTAAAATTAACCCGAGGTGTACACACGAAAATTAAAACAAAGACCTAATTTACCCTTACTTTGATACGATTATTCATTAAGTAAATTATATTTGGTTTATGTTTTTATAATAATGTAAACTTTACACGGTTACACCTAGTAGAGAGTAGAGACCAACGTAATATAAGAATCATAACACAATTTTTTTTAAGAAATTATGACTAAAAATTGGTCTCTAATTTTATCTCATAAAAATCAAAGTGTAACATTAAACAATTAGTAAACATCATTTATTGATAGTAATAAATAAATGTTAAGTTGTTAACCAATCAGAAGATGTATCACGTTATAATTAAAACAGAATTTTTAAAACTTGTATTTTGGTTTTTGGGTGAAAATTATTAAGAGAGTATATTATATTAATTAAAGTGATTAGTGAACTGAAAAGGTAAGAGAAATGAATATTATATTAATTAAATGAGAAATCTTTGATTGATAAAGTAAGAGAGATGAATATTATATTGTAAAAGAGAGAAAAAGATTAAATTCAACCCAAAAAGAAATACGTGTCAACGATAGGAACTCAGAGAGAGTACTGTTTTAAAGTTTCTCTTAACAAAAATGATGAATTGATTAAATCATTCATGTCTATGGTATATAGGCTTCAATAACAACTTCAAACTTTCATTTATGAAACTCCAAATATGTGTGACTGTTATCTCGTGAATTAAAAAGAATCCTAAATTTGTCTTATAATGTTTATACATGTATAAAATAATATTGTTATAATAGTCATTTATTATCATGTAAAATGCTACATACTCCCAATTCTAATACGCATAAGTCTTTTTTTCACCCACAAAAATTAACTCATTAAGTAATACTACCAAACAAATGAAATAGTATTACATTAATATTTTTATATCGGCTATATACATTTTCTTGTATAATTTTTTTATTATCAATAATAATAATAATATACTCCCTCCATTTATGTTAGTTTCATTTTTCACTTTGGGTCTTTTTTATTGTTCATTTCATTCGTATTTTTTCTATATTAGTGTCTCTCATTTTATTTTTTAATACTTTCTAATATGACCCACTTGTATCAACTTCTCTCCCATTTTCGTTCTTTATTATTTTTTTTCTTAAGAAACGTGTATAAAGTAAATGAGGTGAAGATTAAAAATTCGAGGGGTACTTATCTTCTTGTATATACTTTACATTTTTCTTGTTATTTACTCGTATCATTTATTACTCTATACCTGCTATTTGCTAGGCATTAAATTTTTTGAAGATATATCTGGAGTATATTTACTCATGAAATTTCGAGTGTTGTATTAATTATAGTTAATATATTATGAAGAGAGCTAAGAAATATACTATGAAGTAGTTGATTTGTTTTTGAAATATACTTTGAGATATCATGTTAGGGTATGTGACCTACTTTTTGGGTTAAATATTAGGGAGTCAATAATTTTGTAGCATTTCCATTAATACAATCACTTTCAGTTATTAAATCGTATTATCATAGGTAATTTCTAATAAATAAGGTAATTTTATATTTTGAATAAATGTCTATGCGACATATTTGGGCTTTGATTGTGAAAGGATGTACTTTTGTCATTGAAGTTATATTCCGCGGTTTCATGGGCTCAACCTACATGGCTACATTATGAATTTCAAGCCCATGTTTAACATCATTAGTAGTTTGGCGCCAAAACATGCTTTTGTGGTTGTTGTTTTATTATATACTATAGATTCAATTTTTTTCCAAAATATGTAAAAATTGCATACATTTTATAAATATATGGAGTATTTATTTTTATCGTATACTGAGAAAATGTATAAATAAATTGAGATTTTGTTTTTAAGGTGTAATTTTAATTGAAAAATAAAAAACTTGGATTGAATTTCACTTCTACCCACTAAAGTTAGGGGGCTTAACTAGTACGGAGTACCATTGAACCTTAAGGGGATCTCACAATTGGTAAAAGTAAAGGGGAACTAATCACCACTTTCATGTATTTTAATCTATACAAAACATTTAGAAATGGTATATCTTTCCAAAGTCAACCCAATTTTTCATACTTGAAATTGGCCTACTTGAAGCTGACCCGGTTGGTCCATTTGGCAGGTCTAGTATTAATGCAGTGGTTAAAATTAGGTAGCACCATGGACAATCAGGTCTTTCGTATTCTAACCTGAGAGACCCAAAAATGCAGGCAATGGTGGATCCAAAATACCGGGAAAAAGATGTAGCAAAATGTCGTATCAACCAACAGAGGATATATGGTCGATTATTGAATTGCTCATAAAAATAGAGAGTTCGGTTACATGTTGGGCAAATGTTGATGGCTTGACTCCCTTACATCAAGCCGCATCACTCGAACCTGATTATCGCCGCCTACATGTCATCGAAGCCATGTTGGATAGCCGTTCTGAGGCCGCTGACGTCCACGATGAGAAGTCCGGCAACACCATCTTACATCTTCTTACGAACCATCAGGTGACGAACCATAAGCAAGCTCAAGAGTTGCTCCGTAGACCATATATATGTGCTCTTAAAGATACTAAGAATCATCAAGGGGATACACCCTTGCACCTTGCGGCTAGAAATCGTGACACTATCATGGTTCAAGTCCTTTCAGATTCCTCCCCGAACCTTGTTCTAAAGAATAAGAGCGGTGTTTCATCTGCGTCTTTGGTTCAAGAACGCAAAGTGCTTGAAGAGGTAATTCGCTCGATTTTTTCATTCACAATTAACTCATTGGTTGGTTGAAACTTGAATATATATGAGGACTAGTTTTGTAACGTCTTTTGTTTAAAGATTTTAGACTACAAAATTGAGAAGTAATACTCGTAACAATTATTGTTTAAAGTCAATAAATATACTCCGTATTTGTTAGATAATTCCGTTTGAATGAGATAATTTTGTTTTTAATCTGATGACAAGAAAAACCAAAGATAATTTCATTTTTAGTGAAAAAAATCAGGTAAATCAGAGTTGTCGAACTCATGGCTATTGTCTGTTTGTCACATTGCAGAGTTTTAATGAGTCTGACAAATAGTAGTATTTATTTGTGAGAGGAAATGTCCACAAGAAATTAGTGTAATCATCGAGAAATAACACATAGTAGCGTTGACCCAATACACATGCATAGAAGTCAAAACGATTATTGACGTCCGTCCAAAAGTCACTGTGCACAATATCAAAGGGCAGTAAAGTACCAGAATTAGAAGAGGAAAAGGGCAACTTAAGTATGTTTTTATAATCGGAAATTTCCCATGGTACCCTCGAACTATGTCACATTACACATGGTACCCTTGCTTTTAAGTTTGTTCTCATGATAACCTTGTGTTTTATAGTTTAGTTCCCGATTTGCCCTTACCCAATTTTCTGTCATGACGCCGTTAAATTATGACCAAAAGTTGAATGATTAATTGTTAATTAATTTTGAAGGGAAAAGTAATTACATCACTTAACAACTACTTTTTCCCATGTTACCCCTAAGTTTTCATAGTTGTTCCCATGGTACCCCTAAGTTTTCATAGTTGTTCCCATGGTACCCCTGAAAGGAAAGCAACGACTCATTGAAGCAAAACAACGACTAGTTTACTGAACTAGTTGTTACACAAGTGCATATAAATTCACTCCCCTTTCTATTTTGGTAGGAAGAAGAACAAACAATCCACACTTACTCACTCAACCTTTTCACCTCCTTCTTCACTTGTAGAAAAAAATGGAAAAAACTTCATCACCGTAACCTTGAAGCTCGATCATACTGAAACATCAATTTTCAAATTTTTTTTACAAGTGAAAAAGAAGGTGAAAAGGTTGGGTGAGTAAGTGTGGATTGTTTGTTTTTCTTCTGCCAAAATAAAAATGAGAGTGAATTTATAAGCTCTTGTGTAATGTTTAGTTCAGTAAACTAGTCATTATTTTGCTTCAATGAGTCGTTGTTTTCCTTCCAGGATACCATGGGAACAACTATGAAAATTTAGGGGTACCCTGAGAACAACTATGAAAACTTAGGGGTACCATGGGAACAACTATAAAAACTTAGGGGTACCATGGGAACAACTATAAAAACTTAGAGGTACCATGGGAACAACTATGAAAACTTGGGGGTACCATGGGAAAAAGTAGTTGTTGAATGATGTAATTAATTTTCCCTCCAAAATTAATTAACAATTAATCATCCAACTTTTGGTTATATTTTAACGGCGTCATGACAGAAAATTGGGTAAGGGCAAATCAGGAACTAAACTATAAAACTCAAGGTTACCATGGGAACAAACTTAAAAGTAGGGGTACCATGTGTAATGTGACATAGTTCGAGGGTACCATGAGACTTTTCCCTTTTATAATTGACCGATTAAATTTCGCTTGAGAATTGATGAAAGATTTGGAGGCGGACAAATTTCTGAGCTCTGGTAATGTTGGCTTTGATACCATGTTAGATGAATATCTCAACAAAAATTAATACTCCCTTCCTTTTTAAGACATAAATATGTGGTTAATATCCGTTCATTCATTTTTTTTTTCTTCCTCCTTCATTTTTTAGCCATGCATTCCACCTATTTCTCCCCCAAAATCCTAGGGAAATATATCTTAGACTCGAAGGAGTATACTATATTTACTCTGTATTAAACTATGTCATATGTTTGTGGTAAATAGACGAAAAGACTGAGCAATGCATATTATGAAGCTGCAAAACAAGGAAATATAGCATTTCTTGAAGAAAGACTGGAGTCCTTAGGGAAGAGTTTCCTTGTTTTGCAAACATCCAAGGGAGAAAACATCATTCATATCTTAATGTATTCCGATTGCTATCATAAGGACGAAGTTGTAGAGTTCACCGGACAAGCAATAAAAGTACTACCCTCGCTCATTGTTCAACAAGATTGTGATGGAAATACGTATCTTCATATCTATGCCAAAAGACCTAATCAAACGGAAAATCATATCAAGCAAGTGCAAGAAGAAGTCATGAGAGATGTCGGAGGCGAGCTTCACACATCGCCATGGCGATTAAAGAATAACAATGGGGACACGCCACTTCATGTTGCTGTTAGAACCAGTAGGGTGGATGTTGCTTTGAAGTTGCTGGAGGTAGATAAGGAGGTAGCCGGCTACGTCAATAAACGCAAACAGACCCCTCTTCATCTTCTCAATTACGCTAAGGGTAATGCATGCATATCATCTTCTTCCAAAATTGAATTGAATTATCGATTGTGTCTTTTATACTTTGTTTAGATACTAAAACAATAATGAAAGGAAGGCAAAGGAGGGGCCGAGGGGGATTAGGTGAGAGTGAGAGTGTTTGGATACAATTTTTGGTTCAATTACGTACCTAATATACAGGAATAATTACAATAATAAACTAAAAATAATCCAAACCTCATCGAGTAAACCAACTTACTAAGTGAGATTAGGGTTAGGATGCAGGCATCATAAACAAACCCTAGGGAACATATCTTAGACTCGGAGGGGGTAGTTCATAAGTTTATCGTGAGACCATCTCATACAAGAATTTGTGTTTCTTCAATTATTAAGACGTACATATGAAACTATATATTCTTAACCGTAACCTACATTACCTAAAAGTGACGGACATATCTATTTTGATAAAACAGAAGCAAAATGTCTAGGGAATGATAATTTGTTTTGTCTTATCTACCCACATGGACAATACGTATTTATCCTGTCGCAAGACTTGTTGTTTTTTTTTTGATTCATTTGTGCTTTGTTTATCTCCCAATAATTTTCACAATTTCAAGATCTATTATAGCCTTTAGCATTTATTTGGAATTTGTACCGCGCGTAATATTGTAGATCAAATTTGCTTGCTGAAATCGCGAATTCATTATTTTAGGTAATGAGTTTGATGAAGAGACCATGGACAGATTAATAAGTGATTTGATCCAGGCAAATGTTGCGCTACCCTATATGCAAGACATAGATGGCCTTACTCCACTACTTACCGTGGTTAAAGATGGTAGAATCAGCATTATTCGAAAGTTCTATAAACAATTCCCCGACAGCTCGACAATTGTTGACTATAAAGGAAGGTCATTGTGGCATTTAATAGTCGATCCACTGCGTCGCTTCAAAAGTTTGGATTATATTAAGGATATAATCCACGTATGTGAATTCTTAGTTACTCAAGAGCATAGTACGGAATATAAGTATCTAATGAACACACGAGACAACAATGGAAACACACCTCTACATTATGCTATTGAAAATCGACAATTTGATTTTGCAAAGTTTCTTCTCGATAATTCTCTTTGCGGAGACAATAGTCGGAAACAAGAATATAAACGTCTCTTGAAAGAAGAAAACAATGACGGTTATACACCTTATACTTTGATTGGATCTGCCGAACATCTCCCCTACGAGGTAACAACTCCTTACTCACTCCTTTCCTTTTGTGTATTTAACAGTTTAAATATCCTCCACATGATTGCCTTTTCTGTTTTCGTAAGAGGATCTACATGTTTCTATGTCCCCTTCGAATCGTGAGTATTTTTATTTTTGTGGTCACCCAGTTTGAGAGAGTATTGTTCAAGCATGGAAATTTACTACGTGGATACCGAAGTATTTACGGAGTCCCAACAACAAAGATCGAAGAATATGCAAATACAATCGGTGTGATAGCAGCTCTGTTAACCACCATAACATTCACTGCAGCTTTCACCATACCAGGCGGGCTAAATAGCACTAACGGGACCCCACTCCTCATACAAAAAGCAACGTTTCAAGTGTTCATGGTGGCGGACATTGTGGCAATGTGCACATCAGTGACGGTGCTTTTTTGTCTCTTATGGATTATGACAACAAGTAACAAAAAAGAGTCGATCTTACTTCTAGACGTAAGCGTGTTTTTACTACAAATGTCGTTTTATGCAACGCTTGTGACTTTTATGACGGGTCTATACGTCACAACCATATCAATTGTTCCTGCCATTGCAATCTCCGCTTGTGCCGCCTGCACTTTGCTAATCGTCCTTATGCACAAGAGATTGGTGATGTTGACCGTTGTGCCCTTCTTCGAGATCTTGATCCTCTCCGGTCCGATGCTTATGAGATCAATTAGTAACTGTTTATCTTATCTATGGTCCTTGATCATTAAGAAGACTGAAGTTGCCGAAGTTGATGAAACATGATTACAATTGTTTTATCATATGCCCTCTTATTTCGCAAAATCTTTTATTTCAAACGTTTTTTTAACAAGAATAATATCAACTATAAGGCGTCTTCTCAAAATGATACCAATTTCATTTTGAGACACGGTATCAATCGTTTTCGACTATTTTCAAAAGAGGTGTAAACTGTTCTAATGCATGAATGTTTTTTTTGGCCAAAACTTGTCTATATGAACATAATGCTTGATAATAATTGTTAAAACTTTCTGACACGATATAAATTGAGTATTAAAGTTGTTTTATTTGATTCTGACACATCTCAAAAGACAATCTTATGGCTTTTAAATGTCTATATTGAAGACCAAATGACCCTCATAATACACCGGGACATTTTATTTGGTGTGAAATTCGTTAAGCGTGAATATGAACCCATTTTATTTTGGGACCAAAAAGAATGAAAATACTTGGATAAAATAACCTTCAAAATCGATCATTTTCGACTGTTTTCGAAAGGATTAAAACTGTTCTAAAAAGAAATTGTTTTTGGTCAAAACATATCATAGGAATATAACACATAATAATGATTATTAGAACCTTCTGACACGATATAAAGTTGAGTATATATAGAACTTGTCTCAAAAGATTCCGACACGTCTCAAAAGGCAATCGTATGACTTAAATATCTCTATTGAAAACCAAATTAATCTCATAATACACCGGGACATTTTATTTGGTGTGAAGTTCGTTAAGCGCAAATATATAAACTCATTTTATTTTGGGACCAAAAATGCCAAAAAAATGTGGATAATAACCTTCAAAATCGATCATTTTTTACTATTTTTGAAAGCGGTGGAAATTGTTATAAGGGTTATTTCATGAGAATAATACCAACTATGCGTGTGTTTCTTAAATTAATACAAACTATACGTAATCTCATTTTAATACGAACTATGTCTTCATTAATCTCGTTTTGCTATGAGTGACCGACTACCTGTTGAACCTCCCTTATTCAACTCTTTCTCTAACTCTTTTTCTTCTGATTTACATTTCGTGTTCATTTTCGGCCATTGAAAAAAAAAATTCCGAAAATTCATCTTCCATTTTTTTTCATTTAGTCTTACAGAAGCTATGAAAAAAAATTGTTTTTATTATTATTTTGGCTTTCACGATGACTGCAACGGTCCTAATAAAATTCTAGAAAGTTACAACAAGTCACTATGACCTGTAATAGCAAGTAATAATTTCATACATAAGAAAACGAGATTAATGAATGCGTAGTTCATATTAAAATGAGATTACGTATAGTTTGGATTATTTTAAGAAGCACACACATAGTTGGTATTATTCCCATGAAATAACCCTTGTTATAATGCACTAATGTTTTTAGGCCAAATCTTGTCGATCGGAACATAATGCTAAATAATGATTTTAAAAACTTTCTGACACTATATGAAATATAGTATAGAACATTTTTCAATTGATTCTGACACGTTTTAAAAGACAATGTTTTTTTTGCCAGCTGTAAAAAAGGTGTAACAATTTTTCCGCGCTAAGACAGCTATTCCATGAGCACGTTTATTAAATACTCTAGGGATATATTTGAAGGACTAACAATGAAAATAATTAGAGATCTCCAAGATATCATCTAAGATAGGATACTCCCGAGTTCATTCCAGTGTCGTTGCGGTTCCGCGAGGGCTTCAACGAGCTTCAGACAATCAGTAGCAATGATCGTGATTAGGTGTATCGAATTCCTTCCCAAAGCCAATGAGCAAGCTTCAAGGGCTGCAATGGCCTCCACATGAAGTGAGCTTGTCCTCGCATAAGTTATAGAATCGTAGGCAGTTACATTATCTTGATTGTCAAAGAGAACCCATCCCCCAGAGCCTTGAGATCAGAAGTCCAAGAGGCGTCAAGCTTAATGGTGAAAGCAGTGCACCCAGGGGAATCACCAATCAAGTTAAGGAGACAGCCAGACCGTATTGAAGACCAAAATGATCCTCATAGTTCACTGGGGCATTGTATTTGGAGTGGAGTTTGTTATGCGCGAATATGGATCCATTTTATTCTAGGACAAAAAAGGTCGAAAACGTGAACAATAATCTTCGAAATTGGTCATTTTTTGCTATTTTTCGAAAGTTGTAAAAGTTATTCTAAAGCACGATTTTTTTATAAAAAAATGTTGATAGTAGTAAAACGCCTAACAATGATTATATCACTCAGAAACGATATAAAATGGAATATCGAACTTCTTTCGACGGATTTCGACACATCACAAAAGACCATCATATGGCTTTTAAATGGCTTTTAAATGACCCATATATTACACTAGGACATTGTATTTGGTGTGTAGTTTGTTCAGTGCAAATATGGATCCATTTTATTTCGGGACCAAATATGCCGAAAAAACGTGGATAATAACCTTCAAAATTAAAAAATCAAAATTTCTCTCTCTAGGCTGGCGTTTTCTGGCGAATTCTGGTGATCTCCGGCTGCTCGTGCGTGGGTTTTCTCTGAACTTGACAGAGATTTCCTGCGTGTCATTGGTGTTTAATGAAGAAGAAATCGAAGGCTATTCCTAATGGCCCTAAACCGGTCACGAGGAAGGCTAAGGAAACTTTGCTACGTAATTTGAATTTGGACGCTGAACAGAAGATCCCTGAGACGGAAGTTTCTTCTTCTACGTCTAATATCAACGATGTGCCTGGACTCAATTTTGAATCAGATTCCAACGATGATTCGGACTCTGATTTTGTTCCTGAGACGAACACTATTGTTAAGGCTGATAATCCTGAGAATAGTGGTTGGAAACAACGGGATGGAAAGAAGATTGTGGATGTAGAGGAAGAAGAAGAACTTCTGAGTTTTTCAGAAGATGATATGGAGGATGAAATTGAATACTGGAGTAGCGCCGTGTATTGCTTCATCATGGGGGCAAACCCTCCGTGGGAAGTAATTGAAGGATATGTCAAAAGAATATGGAAGGATCACGGGATTGATAAAATTTCGTTCCTCCCAAATGGTATCTTTATAGTTCGGTTCAAGGAAAAGGAAGCGAAGGTAAAAATTCTGAATCATGGACTTTTTATGTTTGATAATAAGCCGCTTATAGTGAAAGAATGGACACCGGATGCTAAACTAGACAAAAATGATGTGCAAGAGGTGCCCATTTGGATCCAATTGCATGATTTGCCTTTAAAATTCTGGGGTCGTTGTCTACCGAAAATAGCAGCCTTAGTAGGGCCATATGTGAAATCCGATCTAGCTACTGAAGAGCGAACTAGATTGGGATATGCTAGGGTCTTGGTCTTGGCGAAAGTTGGGCAGAAATTCAGGAACTCTGTTAAGTTTCTGGATGAGTATGGGTGCATTGTTGAAATTTTTGTGAAATACGAATGGAAGCCCATATGTTGCAGCAAATGTAATGGGTATGGGCATGAGGGTGTGGACTGCAGGAAAGAGGAGTTGAGGAAAATCCGACAAGAAACAAAGCAAAAAAGAAGGGATGAAGGTGTGCAGGGAAGAGTTGGAAAACAGCAGGCTGTAGTGCAACAGGCTGGTGTGCAGCGGGCTGGGAAAGTAGTGCAGCAGGCTGGTAAGCAGCCTGTTAAATTACTAAATGTGGCAACAGTGGCTAATTCGTCAAAAATGAACGTGGTGAACCCAAGCTCAGAGGCGAAGAATCTGGTTAATACCGGTTTGTCGTTCGTCGAAATGGCGAAAAGGGGTTCATTGAAACTAGGGGGGGTCGAGGAAAAGGATGGGGTTGGTTTGGAATTGGTTTTACATGGAGGTACATAATATTGGATTCTGGAACGTACGCGGCATGTGTAATATAAATAAGCAGCGTGCGATTTGTGAGTTCATTAGGAAGCAGCAGATAGATATTTTCGGTCTACTTGAGACTAAGATTAAGAATAAAGCGTATGCGAAAGTTCATCAGAACATTTTCTATGAGTGGAGCATTACGATGAATAATAACTGTCATGAAGGTGGACGGGTGTGGCTCTTATGGAAACATGAGAGGGTAAATTTGACTATTTTGGAGTATAGTAATCAGAGTATTCACGTTAAAGTTACAACTAGCTCGGGTAAGGAGTATTGGCTTACCATTGTGTATGCCTTTAATGCCGCGTCGGGGAGAGTTGAGCTTTGGCGGAGATTGGAGAGCTATGCTGGAAGAGGGCCTTGGTTGGTGATGGGTGACTTCAATTGTGTTGTGGATGCTCGGGAACGACTGGGAGGATCTTCCTCGGAGGATGAGATGAGTCAATTTCGAGTGTGTCTGGAGAATTGTGAGTTGGGTGATATTAAGGCTAGTGGGTCTTGGTACACGTGGAATAATAAACATCGAGAGGTTGAAACGAGGGTTTATAGTCGTATTGATCGTTGTTTGGTGAATGACGAGTTAATGGGACTATTTTCGAATGGTGGTGCGAATTTTTTACCGGAGGGAACGTTCGATCATCAATTGGAACACCCTCCGGTGAGGAAGAACCGGAGTTTTAATTACATGAACATGTGGAGTAAAGCTCCTAATTTTCTGAGCTGTGTTACAAATGTGTGGAGGGGAGTGATTAGGGGAACCTTGATGTACCAATTAGTGTCGAAACTTCGAAGATTGAAAAAACCTCTAAAAGACTTGAATGCTAATTGTTTTTCGGACATTGAAAATCGATGTTCGCAGGCAGAATTGAAACTTGAAAATATTCAGGTATTGATGCGGTCTGACAGGCGAGCTGAACTGCTGCAGTCGGAGGCTGAACAGAGTGATCAGGTGCGCTATTTGCAGGCTGCAAGAGCTGATTTTTGGTCACAAAAGTCGAAACAAAAGTGGGTGCGTGAAGGGGATGTCAACTCGGCTTACTTTCATGGACTAATGAGAGCAAGAAGGGCTCGAAATGCGGTGGTTCAGCTGACAGACGAGGAAGGGGCTGAATGCAGGACCAAGCCTGAAATTGAAGATGCTTTCTTGCGATATTATAAAGCTCTTTTGGGCGATTCTCGAAATGTGGAAGATGTTAATGTGAGTGTGATACGAAGGGGGAAGTTGTGTACTGAGGACATGAAACAGGTGCTGGAGCAGCCTGTTACAGCGGATGAAATCAAGCAGGCTTTGTTTAGCATTCCTAGAGACAAAGCTCCGGGTCCGGATGGATTCTCGAGTCAATTCTTCATCGATGCTTGGGACATTATTGGGGAGGATTTCTCGAAAGCTATTCTGGATTTTTTTGTGTCAGGTAAAATGCTTAAACAATTAAATTGTGCAAATATTACCTTAATTCCGAAGGTTAATCGTCCCCAGTCTGTGAAAGAATTTTGACCGATTGCGTGCTGCAACGTTATATACAAATGTATTTCTAAAATCATTTGTAAGAGATTAGCTCGGGTTTTGCCTCGTCTGATTAGCCCGACACAAGGGGGTTTTATTGAGGGTAGGAGCATTGTTGAAAATGTGCTGATTTGTCAGGATTTGGTCCGTATGTACAATAGGGGAAGAATTTCTCCAAGATGCCTGTTTAAGGTGGACATTCATAAAGCGTATGATAGTGTTGAATGGAGGTTTGTGGATCAGATGTTACGGGCCTTAGAGTTTCCGGATCATTTTCGCATGTTAATTATGGAATGTGTCGAGACTGTTTCGTATTCTTTGAGAGTAAATGGGGATAATTTTGGATTCTTTCGAGGGAAAAGGGGGTTGAGGCAAGGAGACCCTATGTCACCGTTGCTTTTCACAATCTGTATGGAGTATTTTACTCGTATTATAGATTATGTGGCTATGGAGAAGAAGTTTAAGTTTCACCCGAAATGTGGTGGGATGAAGCTCAGTCATTTACTCTTTGCTGACGATCTACTCCTCTTTTGCAAAGGGGATCCGGATTCGATGGAGTTATTATGGAGAGCCTTTGCCACGTTTAGTAAGGCTTCAGGCCTGTGTATTAGTGTGGGTAAATCCCATGCTTATTTTGCAGGTGTTGACGAGGATAGGAAAGCTGCAATTTTGCAATTCTCGGGGTGTGTGGAGGGGTCCTTGCCGTTTCGGTATTTGGGATTTCCTATTCAAAGCACCAAATTGGGTAAGATTGATTGTGAAAAATTATTGGCACGTATTACTGCGAGAATTACAGGTATTGGAGCCCGTAAGCTGTCATATGCAGGTAGATTAACTTTAGTTCAGTCTGTGTTATCTCAGCTACACAATTACTGGGCAATGGTTTTTATTATACCTAAGTATGTGATGGCTAGAATTGGATCCCTTTGTCGGAATTTTCTTTGGGATGGAGGAGTGGAAGGCACTAACCGAGCTCTTGTGAGCTGGGAGAAAATTTGTTGTCCCAAGGCTGAGGGAGGGTTGGGGTTGAGAGATTTGGTTACTTGGAATGAGGCCGCGGTGGCTAAACTAGCTGCTTGGGTATTTGATCAGCCTGATAGATTATGGGTTCGTTGGGTGAATTGTGTGTACCTTAAGGGTTCCTCATGGCGTGATTTTCAGCCTCATGCTGATGTCACGTGGACTTGGAGGAAGATATGTCAGGCTAAGGAGAGGATTAAGCATATGTATGTGAATGATCTTTGGCATGGTTCGGATAGTCACTATTCGATTGCTAAGGCATATGATGAATTGCGAATTCATAGAGGGGACGTGACGTGGTGGAGGTTGGTATGGAACAAGTGGAATGAACCGAAGCATAGCTTCATTGCATGGCTCGTGTTTCGAGGACAAGAGTGAAGCTAGAGAGGTGGGGCGTAGTGGAATCGAATGTGTGCCTTTTGTGTGAGGCGAATGAGGAGACCATAGAACACTTGTTCTTCGCTTGTACCTGGAGCACGAGGGTTATGCAAATTCTGGGGGATTGGATTTCGAGGAATATTCCGAGAAATGGAGGGTTACATTGGGCGAATCAGGTAAGGGGATCTAAACTTCAATGCAAGGTAATCCGGGCTATGATTAATGCGGCAATTTATCATATTTGGAGACAACGAAATATTTGTCGGATCGAGGGCCATGTAATTCTTCCACGAGTTTTGGCGAAAATGATCAAGAAGGATGTAGTTTATAGAGTAATGTGTATGATCAAATATCCTATTCTTCCGAAAGACGCTAGATGGCTACATAAATTGATGTAGTCATTTAGAGTTTTTGTAATTGGTTACACATTCTTTATATATATATACTTACCATTTACCAAAAAAAAAAAAAAAAACCTTCAAAATTGGTCATTTTTTGCTATTTTTTGAAAGTTGTAAAAGTTGTTCTGAAGCACGATTTTTTATTATGAAAACATGTCGATAGTAGTAAAATGACTAACAATGATTATGATCATAACACTCAGAAACGATATAAAATAGAATATCGAATTTGTTTCGACGAATTTCGACACGTCACAAAAGACCATCATATGACTTTTAAATGTCTCTATTGAAATCCAAAAGACCCATATATAATACCGGGGGATTATATTTGATGTGAAGTTTGTACAACGCGAATATGGATCCATTTTACTTCGGACTAAAAAGGCTGAAAAAACGAGGATAATAATCTTCAAATTTGGTCATTTTTTGCTAATTTTTGAAAGTTGTAAAATTTGTTCTATAGCGTGATTTTTTTATGAAAACATGTCGATTGTAATCAAATGCCTAACAATGATTATTATAACACTCAGAAACGATATAAAATAGAATATCGAATTTGTTTCGAGGGATTTCGACACGTCACAAAAGACAATCATATGGCTTTTAAATGTCTCTTTTGAAATCCAAATGACCTTCATATTACACCGGGGCATTGTATGAGTTTGTTCAGCACAAATATAGATCCATTTTGTTCCGGGACCAAAAAGGCCGAAAAAACGTGGATAACAATCTTCAAAATTGGTCATTTTTTGCTAATTTTTGAAATTTGTAAAATTTGTTCTATAGCGTGATCTTCTTTTACGAAAACATGCCGATTGTAATAAAATGCCTAACAATGATTATTATAACACTCATAAACGATATAAAATGCAATATCGAACTTATTCCGACGGATTTCGACACATTACAAAAGACCATCATATGGCTTTTAAATGTCTATGTTGAAATCCAAATGACCTTCATATTAGACCGAGGCATTGTATTTGGTGTGGAGTTTGTCCAGCGCGAATATGGATCCATTTTATTCTGGGAAACGTGGATAATAACATTAAAAATTGGTCATTTTTTTTGTTGTTTTTCGAAAGTTGTAAAAGTTGTTCTAAAGTGCAAAAAATTGTTTATGAAAACATGTCGATAGTAATAAAATGTCTAACAATGATTATTATAACACTCGGAAACGATATAAAATGGAATATCGAACTTGTTTCGACGGATTTCGACACGTCACAAAAGACCGTCATATGGCTTTTAAATGTCTCTATTGAAATCCAAATGACCTTCATATTATACTGGGGCATTGTATTTGGTGTGGAGTTTGTTTAGCACGAATATAGATCCATTTTATTCTGGGACCAAAAAGGCCGAAAAAACATGGATAATAACCTTCAAAATTACTGGGCAAACTTTGATAGCCCGTATTATTTCGAGGATTTCTAGCATTGGTGCGCGTAAGCTATCCTATGCGGGTAGACTGACCTTGGTTCAGTCTGTTCTTTCTCAGCTACATAATTACTGGGCGATGGTTTTTATTATCCCGACTTATGTTATGACTAGAATTGTCTCTTTATGCCGCAATTTCTTATGGAATGGCGGGGTGGAGGGGAATAATCGGGCTCTGGTGAGTTGGGAGAAGATTTGCTGTCCTAAATTGGAAGGGGGTTTGGGGCTTAGAGACTTGCCTTTGTGGAATCAGGCTGCTGTGGCTAAATTGGCATCCTGGGTGTTTGATCAACCGGATCGTTTATGGGTTCGGTGGGTGAACTCTGTCTACCTGAAGGGGCGTGATTGGCGTGAGTACCAACCTAACACGGATGTCACCTGGGCTTGGCAAAAGATCTGTCAGGCTAAGGAAAGAATTAAACATATGTTTGTGAATGATCTTTGACATGGATCGTGTTCCTGTTATATAATCTCGGAGGGCTATGAGGGTATTCGGGCTCACAATCCGAACGTCTCTTGGGCCCATCTTGTCTGGAGTGGTTGGAGCATTCCTAAACATAGCTTTATCTCGTGGCTTGTGTTTAGGCGGGCTTTAAACACTAGGATTAATCTGGTAAGATTTGGTATTGCTGATTCTGACCGATGTTATCTATGTGAGACCCATGAAGAGAGCTTGGAGCACCTCTTCTTTGAATGTGAGTGGAGTGCCAAGATTGTTGACAGCTTGAATGAGTGGACGAAGAAGAAAATCCCAAGTGCCGGTGCTTTACATTGGGCGTGCAAGGTGCGAGGAACGAAGCTGCAATGCAACATCATCCGTGCTTTGTTTAACGCCACGATTTATCACGTGTGGAGACAACGGAACTTGTGTCGAATAGATGGTTCGGTTCAACAACCCCACCATGTTGTTAAGATGGTTAAATTGGATGTACGGAATAGAATTATGACTATGATTAAACAACCTTTACGGGCTAGAGACGCGAGTTGGCTACATAATTTGATGTAGTCATCCATTTGTACATTGATCATCATTTTTTAATACATTCTTACCCTTTACCAAAAAAAAAACCTTCAAAATTTGTCATTTTTTGCTATTTTTCGAAAGTTGTTCTAACTCGCGATTTAATTGATGAAAACATCTCAATAGTAGTAAAATGCCTAACAATGATTATTATAAGGGTTATTTAACAGGAATAATACCAACTTTGGGTGATATTTCATCAATAAAATCAACTTTAATTAATACGGGAATAAAATCAAATATGAGACATATTATACGAGAATGAAATACGCTTACCTGCTACCGCCTACGCCCGTCAATATTACCACTAATACAAGGTTTACTGACACTCTGACAGTAAAGTAACCAATTCACTTTTAACTTCATTAATTCCCAAACTTCAAACTTCAAATTAATCACTTCATCTTCATCACTTCATCGTCAATTCATCACTTCATTACTCACTTCGTCGAAGGTAATTTTTTACGAAACTTTTGTTTGCTTTCTCCGACTTTTCTACGTCCGTGTTTATAATTGATTATCATTAATTTTGTCGAAAATCAATTTTCAGGGGTATTGTCAAGTTCATTCCTCAATCTTGTGGTTCGGCAATGTCAACGGTGAATTTTCTTTTCATTTCCCCCAATCAAATCGATTTTTCTGGGTAAACTTAGGGTTTTCTTATTGGTTTAGTTTGGGAGTTTAAGTGTCCAATTAGTGTTTTTTTTTAATTGGTTTGATTGAAAACGTAGGTTGATCCAACCCTAAGTTAAAACGTAGGTTTAGGAGAGAGAATGTGATTTAGGGGAATGAAGAAGATGAAGATGAGTGTTTATTAATAGTATGGGATCCACAAAAACCGACTTCATCCGGTCATTTAAGAGGCAATTTCATTCTCGTATAATATGTCTCATACTTTGTTTTATTCCCGTATTAATTAAAGTTGGTTTTATTGATGGAATACCACCCAAAGTTGGTATTATTCCTGTTAAATAACCACTCAGAAAAGATATAAAATGAAATATCGAATTTGTTTCGACAAATTTCGACACGTCAGAAAAGACCATCATATGACTTTTAAATGTCTCTATTGAAATTCAAACGACCCATATATTACACCGGGGCATTGTATTTGGTGTGGAGTTTATAATCCAACGCGAATATGGATCCATTTTATTCCGGGACCATAAAGGCGAAAAAAATGTTGATAATAACCTTCAAAATTGGTTATTTTTTGCTATTTTTCAAAAGTCGTAAAATTTGTTCTAATGCGCGATTTTTTTTATGAAAGCATGGCGATAGTAGTAAAATGCCTAACAATGATTATTATAACACTCAGAAACGATATAAAATGGAATATCAAATTTGTTTCGACGGATTTCGACACGTCACAAAAGACCATCGTATGGCTTTTAAATGTCTTTATAGAAACCCAAATGATCCATATACTACACCGAGACATTGTATTTGGTGTGGGGTTTGTTCAGCGCGAATATGGATCTATTTTATTCTGGGACCAAAAAGGCCGAAAAAACGTGGATAATAACCTTAAATGTTGGTCATTCTTTTGCTATTTTTCGAAAGTAGTAAAAGTTGTTCTAAAGCGCGATTTTTTTTATGAAAACATGTCGATAGTAGTCAAATTCATAACAATGATTATTATAACACTCAAAAACGATATAAAATGGAATATCGAACTTGTTTCGACGTATTTCGACATGTCACAAAAGACCATCATATAGCTTTTAAATGTCTTTGTTGAAAGCCAAAGACCTTAATATTACATCGGGGCATTGTATTTGGTGTGGAGTTTGTTCAGCGTGAATATGGATCCATTTTATTCCGGGACGAAAAAGGCCGAAAAAACGTGGATAATAACTTTCAAAATTAAAATAAAAAAAAAATCGAAAAACTCTCTGGATTTCCGGCGATTCTGGCGAGTTGACGTTTCTAGGGCTTCTTTTCGGCGTGGGCAGCCTCTTGAGGGCGACATTGCTGCCTGCGTTCAACAAGTTACGTTACTATGAGGAAGAAGGTACGTCCTGTTGCTCAGGGTCCTAAACCTATGACTAGGGCTGCGAAGGAAGAGCTTGTACATAAGTCGATGAAGAAATCAGCGATGAATGCGTTGGAATTGAAGAGGAGGGCAGTTCCTCTGAAAACGTTAAGATTAACGACATTCCAGCAATTAACTTCGAATCAGAGTCCGATAAGGTGGAAGACTCGGAGGAGATTTCTGAGTATGTGCCTGAAACTAACTCTGTTCCTAAGTCGAAACTCATTGATAACTTTGGGTGGAAACAAAGGGATGGGAAAAAAGTGGTTGATGTGGAAGAAGAGGAGGAATTGATGAGATTCTCGGAAGATGATGTCGAGGAAGAAGTAGAGTACTGGAGCAACGCAGTCTATTGCTTCATCATGGGTGCCAATCCTCCATGGGAAGTAATAGAAGGGTTTGTGAAGAGGATATGGAAGGAACATGGAATTGATAAAATTTCATTCCTCCCGAATGAAATTTTTCTAGTTCGGTTCAAGGAAAAAGATGCTAAGGTAAACATTCTTAATCAGGACTTGTTTATGTTTGATAATAAGCCTTTAATCGTGAAGGAATGGACCCCTGATGCTAAATTGTACAAAGAGGATGTGCAAGAAGTACCAATTTGGATACAATTGCATGATTTACCGTTGAAATTTTGGGGTCGATGTCTACCTAAGATAGCCTCTCTTGTTGGTCCGTATGTGAAATCCGATTTGGCTATGGAAGAGCGAACAAGACTTGGGTACGCTAGGATCATGATATAGGCTAAAATAGGACAAAAATTCAAGAACTCGATCAAATTCCTTGATGAACATGGGAATGAGGTGGATGTTTTTGTTAAGTATGAGTGGAAACCTATTTGGTGTTCAAAATGTAAAAATTATGGACACGATGGGAGTGACTGCAAGAGGGAAGAGCTGAAAAAAGCTAGAGTTGAAGTTGTTCAGAAGAAAAAGGCTGAAGGTGTGCTGGCAGGCCAAGGAAAGTAGCAGGCTGTCAAGTTCGTGCAGCCTGTCAGGTCTGCTGTTGTACAGCATGCTGCGGCCAGAACTAAACAGGCTCCTCCTGTTTCGATTCTGAGAGGGAATGCAATTGTGAGTTCTGAGATTCCTTTCACTGAAATAGTGAAGGGATCCCCAAGGAGAGAGAAGGGTGATGAAAAGGATGGGAATGGTTTGGAATTGGTCTTACATGGAGGTACATAATATAGGGTGTTGGAATGTACGCGGGATGTGTAATATAAATAAGCAGCGTGCAATATGTGAGTATTTTAGGAAGCAACAAGTGGACATTTTCGGTTTGCTTGAGACTAAAATTAGTAATAAATCGTATGCTAAAGTTCATCAGAACATCTTCTATGAATGGAGTATTACGAAAAATAATCATTGTCACGAGGGAGGTCGAATTTGGCTTTTATGGAAACATGAAAGAGTGAGTTTGACGATAGTGGAGTATAGTAATCAAAGTATTCATTTCAAGGTTTCAACTAATTCGGGGAAGAAATATTGGCTTACACTTGTTTACGCCTTTAATTCGGCTTCGGATAGAATTGGACTTTGGAGTAGGCTTGAATCTTATGCTCGGAGAGGTCCGTGGATGATTATGGGTGACTTCAACTATGTTGTGGAAGCTCGTGAACGTCTGGGTGGATCTTCAGATGAAGTGGCTATGAGCCAATTTCGAGACTGTTTAGCTAATTGTGAGGTAAGTGACTGTAAGGCTAGTGGGTCTTGGTTCACTTGGAATAATAAACATAGAGTGGTTGAAACAAGGGTATATAGTCGTATTGATCGTTGTTTGATTAATGATGAGATGTTGGGATTATTCCCGAATGGGTTCGCGAATTTCTTGCCTGAAGGAACGTTTGACCATTGCCCATGTATTGTGCAATTAGAACAACCCTCGGGGAGGAGGAATCGTAGCTTTAAATACATGAATATGTAGAGTAAGGCACCGAAATTCCTGAAGTATGTTACCGATGCATGGGATGTGTCGATCAGTGGGACGCCTATGTACCGGGTTGTGAAGAAATTGTGTAGCCTTAAGAAGCCTTTGAAATTACTGAATGCAGCCTGTTTTTCGGATGTTGAAAACAGATGTAATCAGGCTGAGTTGCAGCTCGAGCAGGCCCAGATCTTGGTCAGGACTGACTCGTCTGTGTTAGTGTTGCAGGAGGAAAACAGATTGAATGAGCTGGTCAGGATGTTACAAACAGCTAGGGCTGAGTTTTGGAGTCAGAAGTCCAAACAAAAATGGGTAAAAGAAGGCGATGTCAACTCTGCGTTTTTTCACGGTTTGCTCCGTAGTCGTAGGGCTCATAACGCTATTGTGAAAATTAATGATGCTGAGGGAGTGGAATGTTGCAGCAAGGAGTCCATTGAAGACGCCTTTTTAAGGTACTACATGTCGTTACTTGGTGAGTCTCGGGATGTAGAGCTGATTAATGTCGGTTTGGTCAGAAGGGGTCCAACTTGTTCTCAGGAGCACAAATTGATTCTGGAAGCAATTGTGACACCGGAGGAAATCAAGCAGGCGCTTTTTAGCATACCTCGGGATAAATCGCCGGGTCCGGATGGTTTCTCGAGTCAATTTTTTATTGACTCGTGGGACATTATTGGTGATGAAATTGTGAAGGTTGTCTAAGATTTTTTTTTATCTCAGGTAAGCTTTTAAAACAATTAAATTGTGCGAATATTGTTCTGATTCTGAAGGTGAATAGACCTCAGTCTGTGAAGGAATTCAGGCCGATTGCTTGTTGCAATGTCTTATACAAATGTATTGCTAAAATTATTTGTTCGAGACTGGCTAAGGTACTACCCCAAATAATTTCTCCTACTCAAGGGTGTTTTATTGAAGGGCGTAGTATTGTGGAGAATGTGCTGATTTGTCAAGATCTGGTACGTTTGTATAAGCGGAGGTGTACTTCGCCCAGGTGTCTTTTTAAAGTTGATATTCATAAGGCGTATGACAGTGTGGAGTGGAGCTTCGTGGATCAGATGTTGAGAGCGTTAGACTTTCCTGACCATTTTCGTTGCTTGGTTATGGAGTGTGTCGAGACTGTCTCTTATTCACTTTGTGCAAATGGAGATAATTTTGGATTTTTTCGAGGAAAACGGGGATTGAGACAAGGGGATCCTATGTTGCCTTTGTTATTCACGATTTGTATGGAGTATTTTTCTCGAATTATGATCCATGGCAGGTTGGATAGAAATTTTAAATTTCACCCGAAGTATGGAGCGATGAAGCTGTCTCATTTACTTTTTGCGGATGATCTTCTTCTTTTTTGTAAAGGGGAGAAGGAATCGATGGAGTATTTGTGGCGTGCTTTTGCAATGTTTAGCAGGGCCTCGGGTTTGAGTATAAGTGTGGGCAAGTCTCATGCATACTTTGCGGGGGTGGATGATGACCGAAAGGCTGCGATACTTCAGTTCTCGGGTTGTGTCGAAGGTACGTTTTGATAACTCCGTTATTGACCGCTTTTCTACACCCTTTTGACGTTTATTTAGCCTCGATTAATCGTATTTTCTTTGGCATTCCGGCTCATTTCGCCTATATTTTGTATTACACGGGTTTTTGCGTTTGTTGTTCGTTTTTAGGCATTTCCGTGACGAAAACGATGAAACTTGAGCATGCCCGGGTAAAAGGAGGTACATGGACCGAGTTCGAGCCTAAACAAGCGCATAGAAGACAAGAAACGGGAAAATGGGCATAGGAAGAGAATAGCACGGTGGACCGTGCGATTCTCAAGTCAGGAGGTTAAGACCGTGCGATTCTCACCGTGCGTAACGCATGTTTCGTGCGTTACTCCGGTTTTGCCATTTCACTTCGTTTTTCGACCGGTTTTCTATGTAACCTAATTAGAAGTATAAATACTCAAATTCTTATTTTTTGCCTCTCAAGCTTTCATAACACATTAGTTCCATACTTTGAATTATTTGGGGTTTTGAGAGAGTTTGTAGTTTTTGAAGATCTTCATCTTCCTTATTCAAGATTCAAGCTTTATATATTATTTTCTTCTATTATTATCTCCTTTGTCTCTCCATCTTTGGTAATCTCTAATCTTTATTCTAGTTTTGTTTTTCTTCATTTTTTTTCCCAATTTCTTAGTTTTATTTGTTAGCTCTTGTTAGTTCATCTAAGTCTTCTCTTTTCTTTGTTTGTTACTCTAGTTTGCAATTAGTTTAGTTTTCTCTTACTTTGTTCATATTTATGAATTTCATGTTAGTATTAGAAATCTCCAATTAGATTCCTCCAATTTGACCATTTTCACATAATTGGTAATATAATTCAATTTACAACAATGTTCATAGTTAAAGACTCTACCTTTATGCTTAATTCCACCAATTTAGCCATGATTAGTGAGTAGTCACCCACTAGGGGTCGATGAAGCCTAAATCCACCTAAATTGTGCCTCTTGTATGTTTTGTATCGATTGAATTGGGTAATTGGGTAAAGTGGTGTGGAGGATTTTGGATTGCCTTGGTTTAGGAGTTTGAGACGGTCCCGATCCCTTGGTCATCGATGGGAGTCGATTAGGATGGGTAACCGGTTTGACCCTATATCTTGCCTTACCGTACTAGATCGAACACGGGAGTGGTGTCTAGCGTGGTATCCTACACACTAGTATGCGTACCCTTTTTGACTTGAGTCGGTTTGGGATTTATCACGGGAGTGACCCTCGAATTTGACTTAGGGATTCCGCTTTACGAACCCGGGAGGGAGGTAAACGGGAAATTAAGCCGGACACGAACCCGGGAGGGAGGTGGCCGACCTAGACGATACAACTTTGCCCTTAATCCCGATTCCTTCGATACTCGATATACTTTGGTGCGATTTAGGTGGATTGAAGCGACATCGTTCCCTAGTCCCTTCTATTCTTGATTAATCGTTATTCCACTAGTTATCATTTTTCCTTATTTTAGTTTCATTTTCTTTTTAGTAGTATCTTGTTTTAGTTAATATTCATTCACCTAGCTTTAGTCCCCTATCACCAATCTCTATCGACTTAGATAAACAATTTGGATTAAAACGACTAGGAATCACCACACTCCTTGTGGACCGACCCTTTCTAGTGCAACGATTATATCGTGCGCTTGCGAGGTAATTAAAACCACAACACGTTTCCTTTTCGATATCTTGGATTACCTATCCAGAGTACTCGTCTAGGGAAGGTTGATTGTGAAAAATTGATTGGTCGTATTATATCGAGAATTTCTAGTATTGGAACCCGTAAGTTGTCTTATGCTGGAAGACTGACTTTGGTTCAATCTGTGTTATCTCAACTTCATAATTATTGGGCCATGGTTTTTATCATCCCAAAATTTGTTATGGCTCGTATCGTTTCTTTATGTCGTAATTTCCTTTGGGAAGGAGGCGTAGAAGGAAATAATCGAGCTTTAGTGAGTTGGGAGAAAATTTTTCGGCCAAAAGATGAAGGAGGTTTGGGAATCAGGGATCTCTATATTTGGAATGAAGCAGCTGTGGCGAAGCTGGCCTCGTGGGTGTTTGATCAACCGGACCGTTTATGGGTTCGATGGGTTAATGGCATCTATTTGAGGGGGGTGGAGTGGCGTGATTATCAGCCACATGCAGATGTAACTTGGGCTTGGAGGAAAATCTGTCAGGCTAAGGATAAAATTAAGAATATGTTTGTGAATGGTGCTTGGCATGGCTCGTATTCACATTACTCGATTGCGCGGGCTTATCAAGAATTACGAATCCGGAGTTCGAAAGTCTCGTGGTCGAGGTTAGTGTGGAGTGCTTGGAGTGTCCCAAGACATAGCTTTATTTCATGGCTAGTGTTTAGGGGGGCTCAGAATACGAGGATGAAGCTTTTCAGGGTTGGGTTGCTGATTCTGACCGTTGCTATATCTGTGAAACAGAGGAGGAGAGTTTAGAGCATCTATTCTTTGGATGTTGTTGGAGCTCTCGTGTTATTAAGTTGTTGAGTGAAAAGGTGAGGAAACGAATTCCGAGTAACAGAGGATTGGAGTGGGCGAAGAAGGTGAGGGGCTCGAAGCTTCAGTGCAACATCTTACGAGCTATGATCAATGCGACTATATATCGTATTTGGAGGCATCAGAATACTTGTGGAATTGAAGGTGTGGTTCGTCAGCCGCAGACTATAGCTAATTTGATTAAATCGGATGTTAAGAATCGAATAAGGTGTATGATCAAATATCCTATTCTTGTCAGAGACGCTAGGTGGCTACATAACTTGATGTAGTCACACATTTGTATATTGACCTCACTTATATATATATACGAGTATATACTTAATTACCCTTTACCAAAAAAAAAAAAACTTTCAAAATTGGTCATTTTTTTTGCTATTGTTCGAATTTGTAAAAGTTGCTCTAAAACGCAATTTTATTTTTATGAAAACATTTTGATAGTAGTAAAATTCCTAACAATGATTATTATAACACTCAAAAACGATATAAAATAGAATATCGAACTTGTTTCGACGAATTTCGACACGTCGCAAAAGACCATCATATGGCTTTTTAAATGTCAAAATTGAAACCTAAATGACCCATATATTACACTGGGACAATGTATTTGGTGTGGAGTTTGTTCATCGCGAATATGGATCCATTTTATTCCGTGAAACGTGGATAATAACCTTTAAAATTGGTCATTTTTTTTCTATTTTTCGATAGTCGTAAATGTTGTTCTAAAGCGCAATTTTATTTTTATGAAAACATTCGATAGTAGTAAAATTTCTAATAATGATTATTATAACGCTCAGAAACGATATAAAATGGAATATCGAACTTGTTTCGACGAATTTCGACATGTCGCAAAAGACCATCATATGGCTTTTAAATGTCTCTATTGAAACTTAAATGACCCATATATTACACCGGGACAATGTATTTGGTGTGTAGTTTGTCCATCGCGAATATAGACCCATTTTTTTCAGGGAAACGTGGATAATAACCTTCAAAATTGGTCATTTTTTGCTATTTTTCGAAAGTTGTAAAAGTTGTTCTAAAGCGCAATTTTTTTTTTATGAAAACATGTCGATAGTAATAAAATGCCTAACAATGATTCTTATAATACTCGGAAACGATATAAAATGGAATATCGAACTTGTTTCGATGGATTTCGACACGTCACAAAAGACCATCATATGGCTTTTAAATGTTTCTATTGAAATCCAAATGACCTTCATATTACACCGGGGCATTGTATTTGGTGTGGAGTTTGTTCAGAACGAATATGGATCCATTTTATGTCATGGCTCGGATCGTGTCTCTGTGTCGCAATTTTCTTTGGGATGGCGGTGTGGAAGGTACGAAGAGAGCCCTAGTGAGTTGGGATAAAAAAATTTGTCCTAAAGAGGAGGGTGGATTGGGGTTACGAGACCTGACGACTTGGAATGAGGCAGCTGTTGCTAAATTGGCCTCGTAGATTTTTGACCAACCGGATCGATTATGGGTTCGGTGGGTTAATATCATCTATTTGAGGGGCACTGTTTGGCGTGATTATCTGCCTCACGCTGGTGTCACGTGGGCTTGGAAGAAGATAGGTCAGGCAAAAGAGAAGATGAAGGACTTGTATGTGAATGGCTTTGGCACGGGTTGTGGAACCATTACTCGATTTTGAGAGCGTATGAGGCCTTACGGGCTCATCACCCAAAGATTGCGTGGGGTCGGCTCGTGTGGAGTGTTTGGAGTCTTCCGAGACACAGCTTTATCTCTTGGCTTGTGTTTAGGGGGCTTTAAACACGAGAATGAAACTTTTGAGGATCGGGGTCGCAGATTCCGACCTTTGCTATTTTTGTGACTCACAGGTAGAGACCTTTGAACATCTATTCTTTGGATGTTGTTGGAGCTCGAGAGTTATAGGCCTACTGAGTGAGTGGGTGAAGAGGCATATCCCTAGCAACAGGGCTCTGGAGTGGGCTACTAAGATGAGAGGTACAAAACTTCAATGCAACATTCTTCGGGCTATGATCAATGCGGTTATTTACCATATCTGGAGACATCGGAATGTGTGTAGAATTGAAGGTGTTGTTCAGCAGCCACAATGCATTGTCAAATTGATTAAAATGGATGTTAGAAGTCGTATTATGTGTAAGATCAAATACCCAATTAGTGCTAAAGATGCTCGATGGCTACATAATTTGATGTAGTCATTCCTTGTAATTGGTTACACACACACACACACACACACACACACACACACATATATATATATACACTTACCCTTTACCAAAAAAAACCTTCAAAATTGGTCATATTTTTTGCTATTTTTCGGAAGTTGTTCTAAATCGCGATTTTATGGATGAAAACATGTCAATAGTAGTAAAATGCCTAACAATGATTATTATAACACTCAGAAAAGATAATATAAAATGAAATATCGAATTTGTTTTGACAAATTTCGACACATCGGAATAGACCATCATATGACTTTTAAATGTCTCTGTTGAAATCCAAATGACCCATTTATTACACCGAGGCATTGTATTTGGTGTGGAGTTTGTTTAGCGCGAATATGGATCCATTTTATTCCGGGACCAAAAAGGCCGAAAAAATGTTGATAATAACCATCAAAATTAAAAAAAAAAACTCTCTCCGCACGACTGGCAATTAGGGCAAATTGAGCGATCTCCGTTTGTCCTGCGTTTGATCTCCGGCGCGGCCAGTTTTGACGTCGACAAAACTGGGATGCGTTTCACGATGAAGAAGAAGGCTGGGCGACCTGTTTCTAAGGGTCCAAAACCGTTGACTCGAGCAGCGAAGGACGAACTTATCAGGAAAAACACGTCGAACTTGAAAACTAGGGCAGCAGAAGATGATGACCAGTCATCGAACAATTTGAATGATATACCAGGATTGAGTTTCGAATCGGATTCGGAGACTGAGGAAAATTCTGAGGATGTTTCTGAATATGTTCCTGAGACGGGTCCTAATGAGGAGAACAATAGATGGAAACAAAGAGATGGTAAGAAAATTGTTGATGTTGAAGAAGAAGAAGAATTGCTGAGGCTGTCAGAAGATGATATAGAAGATGAAATTGAGTACTGGAGCAATGCTGTATACTGCTTCATAATGGGCGCTAATCCTCCATGGGAGGTCATAGAGGGTTATGTGAAAAGAATATGGAAAGAGCATGGGATCGACAAAATATCATTTATTCCGAATGGCATATTCATAGTTCGATTCAAAGAAAAAGATGCGAAGGTAAAAATTCTGAACCACGGTGTGTTTATGTTTGATAATAAGCCACTTGTAGTAAAAGAATGGACTCCTGACGCGAAATTAGATAAGGCGGATGTTCATGAAGTACCTATCTGGATCCAACTTCAGCTCCCGCTGAAATGTTGGGGAAGGTGTCTTCCTAAAATTGCCTCTTTGGTCGGTCCGTATGTTAAGTCTGATTTAGCTACGGAAAAACGTACCAGGTTAGGATATGCTAGGGTTATGGTTATGGCCAAGGTGGGACAAAAGTTTAAAAATACTATTAAATTTTTGGATGAGAATGGATGTATTGTTGAAATCGTTGTCAAATATGAGTGAAAACCTATTTCATGTTCGAAATGTAACGGTTATGGGCATGAGGCTGCGGAATGCAAGAAAGAGGAGTTGAGAAAGGCACGGGTTGAGGCTAAGCAGAGGAAATTACCGGACCCTATCCGGCCTAAGCCTTTGGGGTCGGCTCCGGTCGTTGTTTCTAAGCCGCTTCCTAAAATGTCAGTGAAGCAGCCTGCTGTGAAGAAAGCTATGAATGGTGAAAAGGGAGTATCTTATGCGGGGGTATTAAGAGGTGAGTCTCCTAGGAAGAAGGACGGTGTGGAAAAGGAAGGGGTAGGGCTTGAATTAGTTATTCATGGAGGTACATAATATAGGGTGTTGGAATGTACGTGGCATGTGTAATATAAATAAGCAACGTGCAATTTGTGATTTTGTTAGAAAGCAGCAAGTTGATGTTTTTGGTTTATTAGAAACTAAAATAAAGAATAAAGCGTATGCTAAAGTTCATCGGAATGTGTTTCATGAATGGAGCATTACTACTAACAGTCATTGTCATAAGGGAGGTCGAGTTTGGCTCTTGTGGAAGCATGAGAGGGTGAATTTGACGATAGTGGAGTATAGTAGTCAGAGTATTCATTTCAAGGTATCTACTATCTTAGGGAAGGAGTATTGGCTTACCTTCGTTTATGCTTTTAATTCTATCTCTGAGAGAGTCGAACTTTGGAGGAAACTTGAATCCTATGCTCGGAAGGGGCCTTGGATGATCATGGGCGATTTCAACTGTGTTGTGGATGCTCGTGAACGTCTTGGTGGAGTGTATTTAGAGGAGGAGATGGGGCAATTTCGAGACTGTCTAGCGAATTGTGAAGTTAGTGACTACAAGGCATGTGGGTCTTGGTTTACGTGGAATAATAAGCATAAAGCGGTTGAAACTAGGGTCTTTAGTAGAATCGATCGATGTTTGGTGAATGACGATTGGTTGGACTTATTCCCGAATGGTTTTGCGAATTTTCTACCCGAAGGGACATTTGATCATTGTCCATGTATTGTACAATTGGAGCATCCCCCTTCGAGGAGGAATAGATGTTTCAAGTATATGAACATGTGGAGTAAAGACCCGAACTTCATTTCATGCGTGGTTGCCGAATGGGGTGGGATGATTAGAGGGACACCCTTGTTTCAGGTGGTGTCAAAGTTACGTGGACTTAAGAGGCCGTTGAAGTTGCTTAATGCAGCGGGGTTTTCGGATATCGAAAATCGTTGCTTGCAGGCTGAAGCTAAACTCGATCATTTGCAGACTGCTGTTCGCTCGGACAGGTCTGCTGCTGCGCTGATTGAGGAGTCGGAAATGAATGATCAGGTACGTCGACTGCAGGAAGCGAGGGCAGATTTCTGGAGTCAAAAGGCCAAAAAAAAATGGGTAAAAGACGGGGATATGAATTATGCATATTTTCATGGTCTTCTACGAGCAAGAAGGGCGCATAATGCTGTTGTCAAGCTCGCTGATGCGGAGGGTCGATTATGCGAAAAAAAGGAGGAAATAGAAGCGGCTTTTCTGAACTTTTACAGGGGGCTGCTTGGTGAATCTCGAGAGGTTGAGTCGATTAATGTGAGTTTGGTTAGAAGGGGTAAAACTTGTACTCCAGAACATAAATTGATCTTGGAGTCGAGTGTAACTCATGATGAAATCAAACTGGCGCTTCAGAGTATCCCTCGAGATAATCGCCGGGACCCGATGGTTTCTCGAGTCAGTTCTTTCTTGACGCTTGGGATATTGTCGGTGCGGATATTGTGAAAGCTATTCAAGACTTTTTCGTCTCAGGTAAATTGCTTAAACAATTGAACTGTGCTAATATTGTCTTGATTCCGAAGGTGAGCAGGCCTCAGTCTGTTAAGGAGTTTCGACCGATTGCATGCTGTAATGTGCTTTACAAATGTATTGCAAAGATCTTGTGCTCGAGACTTGCTAAAGTTTTGCCTGATATTATTTCTCCGACTCAAGGGGGTTTTATTGAAGGAAGAAGTATTGTAGAGAATGTGTTGATTTGTCACTTGTTCGGCTGTATAAGAGGGGGAGGATTTCGCCTCGTTGCCTGTTTAAGGTGGATATCCATAAGGCGTATGACTCAGTTGAGTGGTGCTTTGTGGATCAAATGCTGAGGGCTCTTGATTTTCCTAATCATTTTCGCAGATTGATCTTGGAATGTATTGAGACCGTCTCTTATTCGCTGTGTGTTAATGGTGATACCTTTGGTTTTTTTCGTGGTAAAAGGGGTCTGAGGCAAGGGGATCCTATTTCTCCATTGTTGTTCACGATTTGTGTGGAGTACTTCTCACGAATCTTGACACATGGAGGATTGGATAGGCATTTTAAATATCACCCGAAATGTGGTGCTATGAAGTTGACACATTTGTTATTTGCTGATGATCTGCTACTTTTCTGTAAAGGGGAGAAGGACTCGATGGAGTTCTTGTGGCAGGCTTTTGCAATGTTTAGTAGGGCCTCGGGGCTTAGTATAAGTGTGGGCAAATCACACGCGTACTTTACGGGGGTGGATAAGGACAGGAAGGCCGAGATACTCCAGTATTCAGGCTGCGTTGAAGGTACATTTCCTTTTCGATATCTTGGATTACCTATTCAGAGTAATCGATTAGGGAAAAGTGACTGTGGCAGGTTGATTGCTCGCATTATTGCGAGAATTTCCAGCATCGGCGCGCGAAAATTGTCTTATGCGGGTAGATTGACTCTGGTTCAGTCTGTGCTTTCTCAATTGCACAATTACTGGGCCATGGTGTTTATTATACCGAAGTTTGTTATGACTCGAATTGGTTCTATTTGCCGTAATTTCTTATGGGATGGCGGTGTGGAAGGAACAAATCGAGCTCTTGTAAGCTGGGAGAAGTTGTGTTGCCCGAAGGATGAAGGAGGTTTGGGGCTTAGAGATCTGTTCATTTGGAATGAGGCTGTTGTGGCCAAATTGGCGTCATGGATTTTTGACCAACCGGAACGTCTTTGGGTCCGGTGGGTGAATAATATTTATTTGAAAGGGAGTGCTTGGAGAGATTATCAGCCAAATACAGATGCTACTTGGGCGTGGAGGAAAATTTGCCAAGTTAAGGAAAAAATTAAGGATATGTTTATGAATGGCCTTTGGCATGGATCACTTACTCGATATTCGATCTCTAGGGCCTATCACGAGCTGAGGGCAGTTAGACCGAAGGTTGAGTGGGCTAGACTTGTTTGGAGTGGTTGGAGTATTCCGAGACATAGCTTTATTTCTTGGCTGGTGTTTAGGGAGGCTTTAAGCACGAGGAAAAAATTGGCAAAGGTTGAGGTGTCTACTTCGGACCGTTGCTACTTTTGTGAGATGGATGAGGAGAATATTGAGCACTTGTTTTTTGGTTGTAATTGGAGCTCACGGGTGATGAGTCTGCTCGGTGCTTGGGTAGAGAAGTCGATCCCGCGTATTGACGGGCTCAAATGGGCAAGCAAGTTGAGGGGAACTAAGTTACAATGTAATATCTTGAGAGCAATGATGAATGCAGCGATATATCACATATGGAGGAGCCGAAATCTTTGCAGAGTTGAAGGAAAATTGCAGCATCCGCAGAGTATTGTTAAATTGATCAAATTGGATGTTAAGAATAGAATAATGTGCAAGATTAAATATCCGATTCAGGCTAAAGATGCTAGATGGCTACATAAGCTGATGTGTCACTTATTTGTACATTGATTTCATTTATTAATATACTTACCCTTTACCAAAAAAAAAAAAAACCATCAAAATTGGTCATTTTTTGCTATTTTTTCGAAAGTCATAAAATTTGTTCTAATGCGCGATTTCTTTTATGATAACATGTCGATAGTAGTAAAATGCTTAACAATGATTATTATAACACTCAGAAACGATATAAAATGGAATATCAAATTTGTTTCGACGAATTTCGACACGTCACAAAAGACCATCATGTGGCTTTTAAATGTTTCTATTGAAACCCAAATGATCCATATACTACATCAGGACATTATACTTGGTGTGGAGTTTGTTCAGCGCGAATATGGATCTATTTTATTCCGAAACCAAAAAGGTCGAAAAAACGTGGATAATAACCTTAAAAATTGGTCATTTCTTTTGCTACTAGTATTTTTTTAAAGTTGTAAAAGTTGTTCTAAAGCGCGATTTTTTTTTATGAAAACATGTCGATAGTAGTAAAATTCCTAACAATGATTATTATAACACTCAGAAACGATATAAAATGGAATATCAAACTTGTTTCGACGAACTTCGACACGTCGCAAAAGACCATCATATGGCTTTTAAATTTCTCTATTGAAATCCAAATGACCTTCAAATTACACCGGGGCATTGTATTTGGTGCGGAGTTTGTTCAGCGCGAATATGGATCCATTTTATTCCGGGACGAAAAAGGCCGAAAAAACGTGAAAAATTGAAGGAGTAGTTCAGCAGCCACATTATGCTGTTAAGATGATTAAGATGGATGTGAAAAATAGTTATAATGTGTAATATTGGATATCCAATTCATGCTAAAGATGCTAGATGGCTATGTAAGTTTATGTAGTCATTCCATTGTAAATTGGTTATATATATATATATATACATACTTACCCTTTAATAAAAAAAAACCCTTCAATATTGGTCATTTTTGCTATTGTTCGAAAGTTGTAAAAGTTGCTCTAAAGCGCAATTTTGTTTTTATGAAAACATTTTGATAGTAGTAAAATTCCTAACAATGATTATTATAACACTCAGAAACGATATAAAATAGAATATTGAACTTGTTTCGACGAATTTCGACACGTCGCAAAAGACCATCATATGGCTTTTTTGAAACCTAAATGACCCATATATTACACAGGGACAATGTATTTGGTGTGGAGTTTGTCCATCGCGAATATGGATCCATTTTATTCCGGGAAATATGGATAATAACCTTCAAAATTGGTCAATTTTTACTATTTTTCGAAAGTTGTAAAAGTTGTTCTAAAGCGCATTTTTTTTTTTATGAAAACATGTCGATAGTAATAAAATGCGTAACAATGATTATTATAACACTCGGAAATAGTATAAAATGGAATATCAAACTTGTTTCGACGGATTTCGACATGTCGCAAAAGACCATCATGTGGCTTTTAAATGTCTCTATTGAAACCCAAGAAATCCATATACTACACCGGGACATTGTATTTTGTGTGGAGTTTGTTCAGCGCGAATATGGATCTATTTTATTCCAGGACCAAAAAGGCCGAAAAAACGTGGATAATAACCTTAAAAATTGGTCATTTTTTGCTATTTTTTGAAAGTTGTAAAAGTTGTTCTAAAGCGCGATTTTTTTTTATGAAAACATGTCGATAGTAGCAAAATTCATAACAATGATTATTATAACACTCATAAACGATATAAAATGCAATATCGAACTTGTTTCGACGGATTTCGACACGTCACAAAAGACCATCATATGGCTTTTAAATGTCTCTGCTGAAATCCAAATGACCTTCATATTACACCGGGGCATTGTATTTGGTGTGGAGTTTGTTCGGCGCGAATATGGATCCATTTTATTCTGGGACCAAAAAGGCCGAAAAAACATGGATAATAATCTGGGGGGGTGGCATTGAGGCAGCCTGTATCGAGGTTGACCTCGGGTGTTAAGGCTATTGTTGCACCCCAAACGAACGCTGGCACTGTGAGGACTAATCCTCATAGGGCATCGAGGCCTGGGTCTAAGGGGCCGAGAAACAATCCAGAAGTGAAAAATGGGGTCTCCTTTGCTGATATGATCATTGGATCCCCGAGCAAAGAGAAAGATGTGAGAAATGACGGGGTTGGTTTGGAGTTGGTTATCCATGGTAGTTCATAATATAGGATTTTGGAATGTGCGCGGCATGTGCAATATAAATAAGCAGCGCACTATTAGTGAATTTGTTAGAAAACAACAAGTAGATGTTTTTGGTTTGCTTGAAACAAAAATAAGGAATAAAGCATACGCAAAAGTTCATCAGAACATTTTCCTGAATGGAGCATTACGACTAATAGTCACAGTTATGATGGGGGTCGGGTTTGGCTTTTATGGAAACATGATAAGGTCAACTTGACGATATTGGAGTACAGCAATCAGAGTATTCATGTCGAAGTAGCTTTGAATTCGGGGAAACGTTATCTGCTCACTTTTGTGTATGTGTTTAACTCTACCCATGACAGAGTGGAACTTTGGAGAAGGCTCGAATCCTATGCCTCTAGAGAGCCGTGGGCGATTATGGGTGATTTCAATTGTGTTATTGATGCGAGAGAGTGCTTTGGGGGTCCATCATTGGATGAGGCGATGACTCATATTCGAGAGTGTCTTGCAAATTGTGAAGTGAGTGACTTCAAGTCGAGTGGGTCTTGGTTCACTTGGAATAATAAACACAAGGTGACTGAGACTAGAGTTTTTAGTCGGATTGACCGCTGTTTGATTAATGATGAATTTGCAAGTCTTTTTCCGAATGGGTATGCTAATTTCTTGCCTGAGGGAACCTTCGACCATTGTCCTTGCGTGGTCCAATTAGAGATTCCGTCGGGGAGGAAGAATCGATGTTTTAAATATATGAATATGTGGGGTCAAGCCCCAGAATTCGTGGGCTGCGTTACTGCTATTTGGCGTGAGCCTGTTAGTGGAACAAAACAATTCCATATTGCGAGGAAGCTCAGGAGCATGAGGAGGCCTTTGAAGGAGTTGAATGCGACATGTTTCTCAGACATCGAGAACCGGTGCGCCCAGGCTGAGTTGCGACTGGAGCAGCTGCAAGTTCAGGTGCGGACAGACAAGACGCATGCCTTGTTGTGTGAAGAGGCTGCGCTGAACGAGACCATGTGTGGGTAGCAGGCTGCTAGGTCCGATTTCTGGAGTCAGAAAGCGAAACAGAAATGGGTTAAGAGTGGTGACGTCAATTCCGCTTATTTTCATGGGATTTTGAGAGCTCGGAGGGCTCACAATGCTGTGGCTAAGATCGACGATGCTGAGGGGCATGTGTGTGACACTAAGAGCTTGATAGAGGATGCTTTTACACGTTATTATTTGTCCCTCTTGGGAGAAACACACGCAACTGAGGAAGTTAATATTGAATTGGTTCGAAGAGGTAATGTGTGCACTGAGGCTCATAAGGCTGTGCTTCAGGCGGCGGTCTCAGCTGACGAGATCAAAAGCGCGATGTTCAGTATTCCACGTGATAAGGCTCCTAGTCCGGATGGATTCTCGAGTCAATTCTTTATCGATTTGTGGGATATTGTCGGGAATGACATAGTGGAAGCTATACATGACTTCTTTGTCTCAGGTAAGCTTTTGAAACAGCTGAACTGTGCTATTATTACTTTGATTCCTAAGGTGAATAAGCCCCAATCTGTGAGAGAATTTAGGCCGATTGCTTGTTGATCGCCTCCCAATCGGTTCGGTCGTTTTAACGAAGGACGGGGGATCAAACGATATTTATAGACTCGGAATTATCACAAAAACAAACAAGTAATCGTGGTAAGTCGAGGTCGGTCCACAGGGAACGGTGTATTGTCGTGAGGTTTAAAGTGTCGTGTTCGATGTCTTAGAGAGGGGGTTTTTTCGTTTCGAGGTCGAGTCTATACTAAAGAGATTAGCGCGTTGATGGTTTTGGAGGTAATCAATTTAAGGAAAGGCGTTAGGGAGAAGTCGGGATTCGATGCTTGGGGTCTAAGAAGGTCGGGATCGAGTTTTTGTCACAATGTCGGTCGACTCGCCTAAAAACCCGCTTTCACGGTGAATGAGGGTGAGTTCCTAGTCATGGTAATTCCTACCCCGAGTTTCCCCATATTGATAGAAATTAGTCAAGGTCGATCTAGTTGGCCGGACTAAAACATCAATGACATGACACCATAAATAAGATAAACCAACATGCAAGCAACCCACCAACATCCCTATATTCAAATAAACCAAGCCCTCATCCCTAAACTCCCCAACAAGAAATCTACTCACACAACATTATGGAAATCATCAAAACATGCAAATTAATAAGATTAAAAGAAGATGATGATGAGAAAATAACACAAAAAAATAAATGGAGATTAGAGAGTGGAAGAGAATTGTACCAACTATGAAGATCTAAAAGAAATAAGAAGTTATCATAGATAAAGATTGAATCTTTGATGAATAAAATGGAGAATTTGTCACTAATCCTCCAATAAACCCACAAATCTTCAATAAAACCTTGAATAATCTTCTACAAACTTGAGATCTAACAATTGTTGATGAGAATTGTGTAGATCTACTACTAATTACTATATAAACTACTAGGAATTTTGTAGGATTTTTACTACTACTACTACTACTAATTGATGGTGTAATAAGGTGGTGGAGTGGTGTAATGTCTTCCCTCCTTAGCACAATGGAGAGGTGAGTTAGGCAATGCATTAGGGTAACATATATATAGTAATTCTCTTAATGGATCCTTAACCTAAAGCCCAAATCCATCTTTTTGCTCCATTAGTGAGACAATCTCCCTTTGCTTCTTCATGGGGTGGAATTTCGCCCCGCGGACATGTCAGTAATTCTCACCGGGTGAAATTTTGCCCTGTGAGATTTTCTTCGATTTTTCGCATTTTCGGCACGTCTTCACCATCGGGCGAAATTTCACCCGGTGGGCGAAATTTCGCCCGGTGGGGAGCTCGGAAAATCTTCGGGAGGCACTTTTTTCCATCGGGTGAAATTTCGCCCGGTGGTGTCTCACCGGGTGAAATTTCGCCTGGTCATTTTTCTGGCCTCGAGTCTTGTCTCATTCTTCGTTTGTTCGATCGGATGGCTTTAAACTTTAAGTTGTGTGCTTTGCTCTTTGGACGGTTTTCCTTTCTCTTGTGCTCGTGGAAGCTCAATCGTGATTTCGGCGCCAAATCCTATCAAAATGATAGAAAAACTACCAAAAACACGTAAAACGCACAAGAGAGACGCTAATGCGAGAAGTACGCAAAATATGGCGATAATCGCACTCAAAACTCGCAAAACGAGGGAAAAACGGGTCTAAATGGAGGGAAAAACGGTCTAAATTTAGCACACAACAATTCCCCCACACTAAACCGTTGCTCGTCCTCGAGCAAAGACCCAAAAAGAAATTACAAACTACTACTACTAGCTAGACTATGCTAAACCGATACAGGGCAATTAACGGGCCCGCTCCGTCCCTTCAACTCACATCGAAATACTTATGAGGTAAAGTACTCCCATGCAGGCAAGTTGGGGCTTGCTCAAAATGGTGGATGCGACTAAACACACAGAAACACATAGCACGAGAGAATAGACGCATCCAAAGCAAAAATAAAACACCGAATCCCTCATCGAGACGGCGGGGAAAGACACCGATTACTTACCTAAAACAACAATAGACTTCCAAGATAAATCACCCATGTAAACAAGGACCAAAGCCTAATACTATGACAATTAAGCAATATAGATGTTGATAACTTAGCCAGGTCCTCCTAATCTTCTAAAGAGGTACTACGGGGCATAAAATGGAGTGGAAAAGGTGAACCATGGATTTGTTCGACACTGTAGGTAAGTGCGGTCCCGCTCTCTTTGGCTAAGCCAAGAGGGTCGTTCCAAAACTCGAATTTCCTAAATTAGCCCAAATAAAAAGGTGGAGTGTTTACAATTATTGGGGTGGATCAATTCATCACCGCTATCTTCCGACCTCGGGACTCGGTCCTCTAGTTGGCACTTCACGATGATGAATCGATCAAAGGGCTTTTTTTTTTTTTTTTTTTTTGAAGGAGACACTTTTGATAATTTGATTTTTCATTTGAAGCTCCTTTTCTTCTCCTTTGTTTTCTTGTTTTTTTCATATTTTTGTGCCCTTTTTCTCTTGCTTTGGTTTTGCCCTTTTTTGGCTCTTTGATGTGGTTTGTAACCAAGCTTGGAGGTTATTTTTGTAAACTTATTGTGATGATGTATAGGTGGAGGAAAAATAGGTAATCGAGAACGCGCGCCATTCCGGATAACCCATAAAAGGCGGAAAAAATTTGGACTAAAGGTGCAATGGTCGTTCGAGCAAGGTCACCTAGAAAACGGGATGCGGGTACCAAGGCCTAACTCCTCCATGGGTGGTCAAGGTGGTCAAATGCAAACCCCGAAGTAAACATCTAGTAGAAAAGGTGGACTCAAAGCTAAAGGATCAACAAATTCATTGCCTAAGAGTCATTCTACTAGACTAAGGTCCAAAATTTACAATGGGTTATTTATAATGGAATGTAAACTCTTGTAATAAGTTTGTAATCGGGTTTTCGAAAAGGTTTAATCCTAGACACACTATACAAAAACAAAACAAAACAAAACATACGGAAAAGGAAAAACAAGTAAAAGAAAACACAAGTAAAGCCATGAACTCCATACTCCATCAACATTCAAGCATAAACCACAACACCAAAATGCTCAACTTCGAGAGCCTCCAATAGCAACAACCTAACTCCTCTACAAAATTAAAGAAGAAAGAAGGAAGGAAGTTACCAAGCGGGTGCTTTCATTATCTCTTCAATTCGCGCTATTAAGGTGGTGATTACCTGTAAGAGTAGAGAACAAGACTATACACGGGACACGAAACATAACGAGAAACAAGAAGGAAAAAGAAAAAGAAAATGTTTTTGATTTTTTGAATTTTTCAAATTTTTATGGATTTTTGAAAAGATTTTTGAAAAATAAAAGATAATAAACTCCTCCCCCACACTAAAACTGTACATTGTCCTCAATGTACAAGTAGGGAAGAACGAAAAAAGTGGAAAAGAAAATTAAGAAAAATCTTTTTGGATTTTTATGATTTTTCAAATGTTTTTGGATTTTATAATTTTTTTTTTAAATATGTTTTTGGATTTTTTCGAGAATATTTGAATGTTTTTGTGTTTTTCGAAAATTTGAGAAAAAAAAAATGAAAAGAAAATAAAGAAAGCGATTAAGATAGTGGCGGGCCTAGGTGCAATCACATCACCTAGACCCTAGCCAAGTGGCTAAGAAAATGAAAAATAAAATAAAAGAAAATGAAAGGTGAAAAATTGGGCATAGGTGTAGTCACGTCACCTAGCCCGGATTAAGAAAATTGAGAAAGATTTTATTTAAAAATTTGGATTTTTCAAAGGGGTCAATGGCGTAATCACGTCGCCAAGCGACCGGGAGCAATACCAAGGCCGCTACGGCCACATTTGATGGGACGATGGGACAGCTTGCAATTTTGTTCAAGATAAAAATGATCACAATGATTAAACTGATGGGACAGGGAATAAAGAACAACATTAGTTCACATACAATTGAATATGATTAATACTCACCGACCTAAACCACACATATATACCCACAACACAAACAAACCAAATTATCAACCGACTCTCGTAGGGGGGTCTAATTTGAATAGTCATTGGATGCAAAGGAGGCCGTGGGAGTTCCTTCACCGGCATACTCCCAAACTCCTACATCCCCCGAGTTGTTTAGTCGGTATTCACAGGGACCTGGAGGTAGGTCCCAATTGTGACTGTTATAAATATTGGTTTGGTTTTTGCAGGGGACAATTAAGGCACGGTCATGGCTAAGAGAAACGAGGCGATGGTCAGGCACCTTAAAAATCCATGTAGGGAAATAAGCCTCGTCCAGCCAGACACGGGGGTCATGTGGTTTAAGATGGTCGGTATAATAACCCAAATTTCTTGCTATTATGGTCACAAGACCACCACAGTCGACAGAGGGGCGTTGGTCAATGATAATTTGATGAAAGTGTAACGCCACGACAATAGGTAGGTCTAGGGGGTAAGGGTTACCGAGTAACGAGTCACATAACAATTGTAAGACACACACATTGAGGTTAATGATATTTTCGGTAGAAGGCAAAAGACAGTGTGAAAGGATTTCAGCAAAATAATGAATGGCTGGTTTACGGATTTCAGCGGTAAAACTAGAATTGGGTTCGAAATCACGTTGACCCGGCGCTATGCGCCTCCACAAGTCTCTCCTAATCGCACTACTTCGCGAATCACTTAGGGGTCTACTTAGCCCGGTACCCGATGAGGGCAACCCTAGAGCTAAGCTAAAGTCGGAAATATTTAAACAGTGATTTCTACCAAACAAATTAAATTTGAACTCCTTAGGTGCGGTCGGGTTATCGACTGTAAAACTACCTAGAAATTCACAAGTCAAGTCTTTGTTTGTGCAAGGCACAAAACCAAGTAGTTTACTAGTACCAATTCTAGACGATAACTCTATAATATCGTTCTTAATTCCTAAATTTTTCATTGTGATTAAACAAGGCCATCTCGTACTCTCAAAGTTCTTTTCAGAGAAAATACGAGCAAGTGGTGAATCAAGGCACGGTAAAAGTTTAGGCCTAGCGGACTTATTAGAAGATGAATGCTTAGAAGGATTAGAAGTCGAGGCCATACCTTGTTTACGTGCCGCTCTTTGAGCCCTTGTTTCCATGATAATAATTTGCAAGACAAATCCCGAAACTTAGCTTCCTCCTCTTCAAAAACCCGAAATAAATATTCACCCAAATATGGAATGGAGTTATGAATGGAGGTTGAATATGGGAAATGGAAGGTGATGTAGTGAATTTGTGATGGTTGGAAGGGTGAAATGATGAGTGAGGTGAAAAAGGTGGTATAAATAAGGGTGTTTGAGGAGGGAAAGTGAAAGTTTAAAGTTGGTGGTAAAAATTTGGTGTAAAAGTATTGGAGGGAAAGTTATGTTGAGGTAAATTTGTTGGAGGGAAAGTGAAGATGTAGTGAGTAAATAAGTGAGCATAGGTGATCCAGCCAAGACACACCGCCGGGTGAAATTTCGCCCGGTCGGGTACCATCGGGTGAAATTTCACCCGACGACATTTCGTCGTGAAAATCAATTTTGCCGTCTTTTTCCACCGGGTGAAATTTCACCCGGTCAAAATCTCACCGGGCGAAATTTCGCCCGGTGGTAACTTCTTCGTTCCGGCAATTCTGGCAACTTTTCCGTAGGGCGAAATTTCGCCCGGTCGAGTCTCACCGGGCGAAGTTTCGCCCGGCGGTCTTCCTGCTGCGTTTTTCCGCCTTGCCAATTCATGGCTCTCAATAATCACCTAGAGATTCAAATATATGACTCGACTCATATTACATAATCAATAATTCCCACAAACATGTTTGTGGTCTTCAATTTAGCTCCATAACTTCTCCAAAGGCTTGATTTTCATCCAAATTTTGCTCCATGATGAAATCCAATTTTCAATCGATCTTCTCAAGCTAACAAAACTAATAAACTTAAAGAAATATGATACATATATACAAGGTGGTTGTTGAGGATACCACCAAACCTATTTCAACTTCGAGAGGGTTAAACAACGCTCCCCGATGGGAGCTCACCAAACTTCATAGTAGCAAAGGTCTCGCGAATATGACCGGGATGATAAATCTTCAAACGTTGCCCATTAACCATAAACTTCCCGGTTTCCGGGCTAAATATCTCTATCGATCCATATGGTTGCACTCCGGTCACTTCAAATGGACCCGACCATTTTGATTTCAACTTACCGGGAAAGAGCTTAAAGCGAGAGTTGAAGAGTAATACCTTATCACCAATGAAGAAGTCCTTATGAAGAATTCGAGAATCATGCCATTGGCGAGTTCGTTCTTTGTAGATCTTCGAGTTCTCGTAGGCCTCAAGTCTTAGTTCTTCCAATTCTTGTAGTTGGAGAAGGCGGTTATTTCCTACAACACTCTCATCGAAGTTTAGCTCTTTGATTGCCCATTTGGCTTTGTGTTCTAATTCCACCGGTAAATGACAAGCTTTACCATACACAAGACGATAAGGAGTGGTTCCAATCGGCGCTTTGTAAGCCGTCCTCAAAGCCCAAAGGGCGTCATTTAATTTCAATGACCAATCCTTTCGGTGTGTATTAACAACTTTCTCTAAAATTCCCTTGATTTGTCGGTTGGAGATCTCGGCTTGCCCATTTGATTGAGGGTGGTAGGCTAAGGACATTTTGTGGGTGATACCGTACTTCCTAAGAAGGTGTTCAAAGGTATCTTTCCTAAAATGAGAGCCTCCATCACTAATTATGGCTCTAGGCATACCGAATCTCGGGAAAATTACATTTTTGAAAAGCTTGATTACAACCTTGGAGTCATTGGTGGGAGAAGCTACGGCCTCGATCCATTTTGAGACATAATCAACCGCGACTAGAATGTACTTGTTACCAAAAGAGGGTGTGAACGGACCCATGAAATCAATACCCCAAACATCGAACAATTCAATCTCCAAGATAGGTTGAAGGGGCATCTCATTTCTTTTTGTAATATTGCCGCTTCGTTGGCATGCATCGCATGTGAGAATGAAAGCTCGGATGTCTTTGAACATAGAAGGCCACCAAAACCCGCTTTGGAGAACCTTGGCAATCGTCTTTTGATTGGCCAAGTGTCCACCATAAGATGTCGAGTGAAGGTGTTTCACTATATTATATCCTTCTTCGGCCGTGACACATCGTCGGTAAATTCCATCTATACATCGGCGAAATAAATAAGGCTCGTCCCAATAATAGCGTCGGGCTTCATAACGTAGTTTCTTCCTCTCTTGTTTGGAATAATCGTCCGGAATAAATTGAGATACTAAGAAATTGACGATATCGGCATACCAAGGTGTAATAGTTTCAACGGCCATCAAGGCCTCATCTCTCATAGCTTCATTGATGGGGATACCATCTTCTTCATTGCTCTCTTTACTTACCGTTAATCTACTAAGATGGTCCGCTACCAAGTTCTCCGATCCGGCTTTGTCTTTAATCTCAATATCGAATTCTTGCAAAAGGAGCACCCATCGAAAGAGTAGGGACTTTGTCTCCTTTTTGGACATGATGTAACGAATCGCCGCATGATCGGTACGAATAATGACCTTGGAGCCGGTAACATAGTTTCGAAATTTCTCCATGGCATAGACAACGGCAAGCATTTCTTTTTCGGTTGTGGTGTACCTCGATTGGGCTTCATCTAGGGTCTTACTTGCATAATAAATCACATGTAGCTTCTTATCAACTCGTTGACCTAGAACGGCACCAACGGCAAAATCGGATGCATCGCACATGATTTCAAATGGAAGATTCCAATCGGGAGCTTTGATAATCGGTGTGGTAGTGAGAGCGGTCTTTATCCTACAAAAGGCCTCAAGACAAGAGTCATCAAAAACAAAAGGGGCATCTTTCATAAGCAAAGAAGTCAAAGGCTTAGCAATCTTAGAAAAGTCTTTAATAAATCGTCTATAAAAACCGGCGTGACCTAGAAAACTCCTCACCCCTTTGACATTTGTCGGTGGTGGCAAGTTCTCAATCACAGAGACTTTCGCCTTATCGACTTCAACTCCTCTATTAGAAACAATATGACCTAGGACAACACCTTGTTCAACTATAAAATGACACTTTTCCCAATTTAAAACAAGTCTATACTCTTCACATCGAGCTAACACTTGATCAAGATTTTCAAGACAAGAATCAAAAGATGTACCATGGACACTAAAGTCATCCATAAAAACTTCCATAGATTTTTCAATAAAATCGGAGAAAATAGTCATCATACATCTTTGAAACGTTCCCGGCGCATTACACAATCCAAATGGCATCCTTCTATAAGCATAGGTGTCATAGGGACATGTAAAAGTGGTCTTCTCTTGGTCATTGGGATGAATAGGAATTTGAAGAAATCCGGAATGACCATCGAGGAAACAAAAATAAGAATGATGCGCCAATCTTTCAAGCATTTGATCAATAAAGGGAAGGGGAAAATGATCTTTTATGGTGGCCATGTTCAATTTACGATAGTCTATGCACATGCGCCAACCGGTAATAGTCCTAGTAGATATTGACTCACCCTTTTCTCCTTTAACAACCGTCATTCCTCCTTTTTTCGGCACAACTTGTACGGGGCTAACCCATTTACTTCCGGTTATCGGGTATATAATGTTAGCCTCATACAACTTGAGGACTTCCTTCATGACAACCTCTTTCATGGTGGGGTTCAACCTACGTTGACCCTCCACCGAAGGACGGTGGTCATCATCAAGGATGATCCTATGCATGCAAACGTTTGGGCTTATGCCTTGGAGGTCGGCAATGCTATACCCGATGGCCTTTTTGTGCTTTCTCAAAACAATTAAGAGTTTTTCCAATTGAGGTCCATCAAGGGTAGCATTGATGATAACGGGATAATTAGTCCCTTCAAGAAAAGCATATTTGAGGGAAGAGGGGAGTGGTTTAAGTTCAAGATTAGGAGGAGAAGATACCATACTCTTACCCACCGGTAGTGGTTCTACCTTTTCATCATGCAAACATTCTTCTTCAAGAGGTGGAGAGTCAAATGGTTCATCTTCTTGCTTATCATCATCTATCAAGCTATACTCAACCAAACTATCAATAACTTCAATGAAATTCATTTGTTCAATCATTGGTTGTTTAAGAGCTTGAGGAAGGGAAAATTCTACCGAATCGTTCCCTATGTTAAATGACAATTTTCCATTCTTAACATCAACTATAGTGCCACCGGTAGCCATAAAAGGTCGACCTAAGATAATGGGGGTAAAAGTGTCTTCGGGCATATCCATGACAACAAAGTCGGAGGGGATGAAGAACTTACCAACTTGAACGGGTACATCCTCAAGTATGCCAAGTGGGTACTTGACGGACCTATCCGCAAGTTGAATTGACATGCTAGTGAGTCTCATCTCCCCCACACTAAGTCTCTTAGCAATGGAATAGGGTAATAAGCTAACACTAGCCCCTAGGTCGCATAAAGCTTGATTAACAACAACATTTCCTACCCGACAATGGATGGAAAAACTACCGGGATCATCTAGTTTCTTTGGCATTTCGTTCATAAGAATGGCACTACAATGACCCGTGAGAGAGACACACTCTTTGTCTTCTATGGTTCTCTTTTTAGTCAAGACATCTTTCAAAAACTTAGAATAGAGGGGCATTTGAGAAATTACCTCGGTGAAAGGTAAAGCTACCTCTACTTTCTTCAACATATCCACGAAACGGCTAAATTGAGCATTCTCTTTGTGTGGCTTAGCTCGCTCGGGAAAAGGCAATGGAGGAACAAAAGTGGGAGGCGGTGGAACATTGGATTCTTCTTCTTCTTCGGCTAATCGCTCCGCCTCTTTTCTTTTGGCTTCTTCGGCTTCCATTTGCTCTTTCTTCTTTCTTTGTTCTCTTAATTCATTCTCCGCATTTTGAAGAATATCAAACTCCGCTTGTATTCCCCGGTTTTGTTTGGGGGAAGAAGGAGATGATTCTTGTGATGCACTTGGTTGATTAACCTTGGATGGGGTAGTCTTGGTGTTCAAGTTCAAATTCTTATATGGGTCCTCAAGTTCTTTGCCACCTCTCAAAATTACGGCATTTGCTTGGTGTGAAGGATCTCTTGGGTTTTGAGGTTGACCGGGCAAACCATGGGGTGGATGAATTGGTGCGGCTAAGGCTTTTGTTGTTTCTTGTGATTCCCAAACTTTTAGCCTTGCCTTAGTATCTTGATGTTCATTCCATAGTTGGCCAACGGTCCTTTGCAAATCATTATAGTTCTCCCATGAGGGGCCTCCTTGACCAAATTGAGAATTGTTTGATTGGCCATAAGGTCGAGAGGGTTGATTGAATGATTGTTGATTGTAACCTTGGTTACCATGAGAATTTCCTTGGAACCCTTGATTGTATCCATGATTAAAGTGATTACCATGTTGATTTTGGTAATTGTTGTAGTTGTTAGGAACATGGAAGTTGCTACCTTGTTGATTGAAGTTACTCCTTTGATGAGGAGGCATATATGGGGGCATCTTTGGAGGTCCTTGGTTAAAAGGCCTTTGTTGACTTTGATTGAATGGCCTCATTTGACTCCCTTGAGCGCGCGGCATCGGGTTTTGAACATTTTGATTTCCATAAGAGAAATTAGGATGAAACCTTGTGCCGGCGTTGTAAGTATTAGAAAAAGGATCAAATTGAGGTCTTTGCCTATATACTTGTATAGCTTGAACTTCATTTGGCTCTTCAACATAGACTTCTTCATTAGGAATGCAAGAGCTAGAGTCGTGGCCATAATTGCCACAATTTGGTAAATACCTCTAGGAGTGGGCTTAGAATTCATGGCATCCATTCTCCTTTTCAATTCTTCAAGTTCCGTTTGGAGTTTCAATTCGTTAGAACTCGTAGATGAGTTCACTTCAATTTTCTTTCTAGAATCCCTCGATTGACCCATTCTTGAATCACTCCTTGCCATCTTATCAATAAGATTTTTAGATGCCTCATCGGTGAGAGAAGAGAAGTCTCCTCCGGCGGCCGAATTGAGGTTTTCCTTGGTTCTCGATGAAAGGGTGTTGTAAAACGTTTGGGTAGTTAGCCAATCGGGTATTCCATGGTGTGGACATTTGCGCAACAAGTCTCTAAATCTTTCCCAAGCCTCGCTTAGGCTTTCAAATTCATCTTGCTTAAAGGTTTGTATCTCCATGCGGTATTGGTTAGTCTTTGACGGCGGAAAATATTTCTCCAAGAAGGCATTAGATAGTTGAGCCCATGTTGTAAATGTATTAGCGGGATGACCTTGAAGCCATCTACGAGCTCCATCTCTTAGGGTCTTCGGAAATAATAAACGATGCAATTGGCATGAAGTTAACCCATTGAGACGTGCTCCTACTAATTTTTCTTTGAATGAAGCGATGTGTTCTTGAGCATCTTCTTGAGAAAAACCGTGAAATGTATCTTGTTGGACCGCATTGGTTAAAGAAGCTTTCAATTCGTAATTCTCGGGAATCTCTCCGAAATCGACGGGAGATGGTGTTTCTTCATGTATGAGTTGAGAATGCGAGCCTAGAGTCGCCATTGGTTGGATTGGTGGTGATGGTGGATTTGAATTTGGAGAATTTGGAGGGTTTGGAGAATTTGGAGGATTTGGAGAATTTGGAGGATTTGGAGGGGATGGGATTGGTGGTGGTGTTTTCGGTGATGGTGGTGGTGGTGGTGAATTTTGTGAAGTAGGAGGATTGTTTGGAGTGGGATTATGTGATGTAGAAGGTGTAGAAGGTGAATGTGGAAGGATGGGGTTAAGATTAGGAGGTGATAATGAAGGATGTGGAATGATGGTGGTTGAGTTATTTCCTCGAAAACGCAATGCTCTAAAAGTCCTTTCCGGTTCCGGATCGAACCACAAGGGCGATGACGTGTTCCTGGGCATAAAACTCAATTAAACGGTGAGACTCCTAGCACCTCGCGGCACTAGGGAAAAGAGAGAAGAAAAAGAATCAAACACAACAATTAAAAACACAACAATTAGCCGCTCCCCGGCAACGGCGCCATTTTGATCGCCTCCCAATCGGTTCGGTCGTTTTAACGAAGGACGGGGGATCAAACGATATTTATAGACTCGGAATTATCACAAAAACAAACAAGTAATCGTGGTAAGTCGAGGTCGGTCCACAGGGAACGGTGTATTGTCGTGAGGTTTAAAGTGTCGTGTTCGATGTCTTAGAGAGGGGGTTTTTTCGTTTCGAGGTCGAGTCTATACTAAAGAAATTAGCGCGTTGATGGTTTTGGAGGTAATCAATTTAAGGAAAGGCGTTAGGGAGAAGTCGGGATTCGATGCTTGGGGTCTAAGAAGGTCGGGATCGAGTTTTTGTCACAATGTCGGTCGACTCGCCTAAAAACCCGCTTTCGCGGTGAATGAGAGTGAGTTCCTAGTCATGGTAATTCCTACCCCGAGTTTCCCCATATTGATAGAAATTAGTCAAGGTCGATCTAGTTGGCCGGACTAAAACATCAATGACATGACACCATAAATAAGATAAACCAACATGCAAGCAACCCACCAACATCCCTATATTCAAATAAACCAAGCCCTCATCCCTAAACTCCCCAACAAGAAATCTACTCACACAACATTATGGAAATCATCAAAACATGCAAATTAATAAGATTAAAAGAAGATGATGATGAGAAAATAACACAAAAAAATAAATGGAGATTAGAGAGTGGAAGAGAATTGTACCAACTATGAAGATCTAAAAGAAATAAGAAGTTATCATAGATAAAGATTGAATCTTTGATGAATAAAATGGAGAATTTGTCACTAATCCTCCAATAAACCCACAAATCTTCAATAAAACCTTGAATAATCTTCTACAAACTTGAGATCTAACAATTGTTGATGAGAATTGTGTAGATCTACTACTAATTACTATATAAACTACTAGGAATTTTGTAGGATTTTTACTACTACTACTACTAATTGATGGTGTAATAAGGTGGTGGAGTGGTGTAATGTCTTCCCTCCTTAGCACAATGGAGAGGTGAGTTAGGCAATGCATTAGGGTAACATATATATAGTAATTCTCTTAATGGATCCTTAACCTAAAGCCCAAATCCATCTTTTTGCTCCATTAGTGAGACAATCTCCCTTTGCTTCTTCATGGGGTGGAATTTCGCCCCGCGGACATGTCAGTAATTCTCACCGGGTGAAATTTTGCCCTGTGAGATTTTCTTCGATTTTTCGCGTTTTCGGCACGTCTTCACCATCGGGCGAAATTTCACCCGGTGGGCGAAATTTCGCCCGGTGGGGAGCTCGGAAAATCTTCGGGAGGCACTTTTTTCCATCGGGTGAAATTTCGCTCGGTGGTGTCTCACCGGGTGAAATTTCGCCTGGTCATTTTTCTGGCCTCGAGTCTTGTCTCATTCTTCGTATGTTCGATCGGATGGCTTTAAACTTTAAGTTGTGTGCTTTGCTCTTTGGACGGTTTTCCTTTCTCTTGTGCTCGTGGAAGCTCAATCGTGATTTCGGCGCCAAATCCTATCAAAATGATAGAAAAACTATCAAAAACACGTAAAATGCACAAGAGAGACGCTAATGCGAGAAGTACGCAAAATATGGCGGTAATCGCACTCAAAACTCGCAAAACGAGGGAAAAACGGGTCTAAATGGAGGGAAAAACGGTCTAAATTTAGCACACAACACTTGTTGTAATGTTTTGTACAAATGCATTGCTAAAATTATTTGTGCAAGATTAGGCCGGGTTCTGCCTCAAATAATCTCGCCCACTCAGGACGGTTTTATTGAGGGAAGGAGTATTGTCGAGAATGTGCTGATATGTCAGGACCTTGTCCGGATGTATAAAAGGGGTCGTGTTTCACCTAGATGTTTATTTAAAGTCGATATCCATAAGGCGTATGATAGCGTAGAGTGGAAATTTGTGGACCAAATGCTCCGTGCATTAGATTTTTCGGAGCATTTCCGGGGTCTGATTATGGAATGTGTATCGTCGGTCTCTTATTCTCTCTCTGTTAATGGGGATAATTTTGGCTTCTTCCGAGGGAAAAGAGGATTGAGGCAAGGTGATCCTATGTCTCTGTTACTATTCACGATTTGTATGGAGTATTTCTCTCGAATTATGTCTTTTGGAATGATTGAGAGGAACTTTAAATATCACCCGAAATGTGGAGGGCTGAAACTTAGTCATTTGCTTTTTGCGGATGATCTTCTCCTGTTTTGCAAAGGAGAGACAGAGTCAATGGAATTATTATGGAAGGCCTTTGCTACTTTTAGTAGAGCGTCGAGTTTGAGTATTAGTGTGGGTAAAGCTCATGCTTTTTTTTGCTGGAGTTGATGAGGATAGGAAGGCGGCTATTTTGCAATTCTCGGGATGTGTTGAAGGCTCATTGCCTTTTAGATATCTTGGTTTGCCGATTCAGAGCACTCGTCTTGGTAAGAATGATTGTGAAAAGTTGCTTGCCCGTATTGTGTCGAGAATCTCTAGTATTGGAGCCCGGAAACGCTCTTATGCGGGAAGACTGACTTTGGTTCAGGCTGTGCTATCCCAATTGCACAATTACTAGGCCATGGTTTTTATTATTCCTAAATATGTTATGGCTCGGATTGGGTCCCTTTGTTGTAATTTTCTTTGGGAAGGTGGGGTGGAGGGCACTAAACGAGCGCTGGTGAGTTCGGAGAAAGTTTGCTTCCCGAAAGAGGAAGGTGGATTAGGACTTCGTGACCTGACGACTTGGAATGAGGCAGCTGTTGCAAAATTGGCTTCTTGGGTGTTTGATCAACCTAATCGTTTATGGGTTCGGTGGGTCAATAGCATATATTTTAGAGGCACAGCTTGCCGTGATTATCTGTCATACAAAAGAGAAAATCAAAGATATGTTTGTGAACGGTCTATGGCATGGCTATCTTGTACTCATTATTCTATATCACAGGCTTATGAGATGCTCCGGTCTCATGTCCCGAAGGTACCGTGGAGTCGGCTCGTGTGGAGTGGATGGAGTCTCCCGAAACATAGCTTTATTTCTTGGCTAGTGTTTTGGAAGGCTCTAAACACGAGATCGAAACTTTTGAGGTTTGGGGTGGCAGACACAGACCTTTGTTATTTTTGTGACTTGCAGGCTGAGACAGTGGATCATCTTTTCTTTGGATGTTGTTGGAGCTCGCGAGTTATTGGTATGTTAAGTGAGTGGCTAAAGAAGCGAATTCCGCATGTTAGGAGTTTGGAGTGGGCAATTAAAATGAGAGGGTCCAAATTACAATGCAATATACTCCGAGCTGTGATTAATGCGGCAATTTACCATATTTGGAGGCAGCGAAATGTATGTCGAGTGGAAGGAGCGGTCCAACAACCGCAGCATATCGCCAAGATGATTAAATTGGATGTTAAAAGTCGAATTATGTGTAAGATTAAATACCCAGTTTGTGTCAAAGATGCTCGATGGCTGCATAACTTGATGTAGTCATATTCTTGTAAATTTTACACATATTAATACATACTTACCTTTTACTTAAAAAAAACCTTCAAAATTGGTCATTTTTTGCTATTTTTTGAAAGTTGAAAAAGTTGTTATAAAGCGCGAATTTTTTTTATGAAAACTTGTCGAAAATAATCAAATGTCTAACAATGATTATTATAACACTCAGAAACGATATAAAATGGAATATCGAACGTGTTTCGACGGATTTCGACACATCACAAAATATCATTTTATGGCTTTTAAATGTCTATATTGAAGACCTAATGACCCTCATAATACACCGGGACATTTTATTTGGTGTGATGTTCGTTCAGCTCGAATATGAACCCATTTTAGTTCGGTACCAAAAAGACCGAAAAAACGTAGATAATAACCTTCAAAATCGAAATGCCGAAAAAACGTGGATTATTACCTTCAAAATCAAAAAAAAAAACCTTCGTATGCTCTGGTGATTTCCGGCGTTTGAGGAGATTTCCGGCGATCGTTTGACATGGGCAGTGCTTGACAGCGACGAGGCTGTCCTGCGTCTTTTCCTTCCCTCGGTCCGATGAGGCAGAAGGCACGGGCGGTTCAGAAAGGTCCTAGACCGATGAAGTCAGTTACTCAAAAATCAAAGGAAGACATGTTACGTAAGGCAGTGAAAAACGCAAATTTGAATGATCACCCATCTCAATCGGGGCATAGTTCATCGAATCAGAAGACAGCAAAATCGAACGACATTCCGGGCATGAATTACGCATTAGACAGTGAAGATGAAGAAGTGTCTGAATACGTCCCGGAATCGTTTGACAATGTGGAGATGAATGGGGGCGGCTGGAAACAGCGAGCGGGCAAAAGAACAATTGATATGGAGGAGGAAGAAGAACTGATCTGATTCTCTTATGAGGATGTTGATGATGAAATCGAGTACTGGAACAATGCAGTATACTGTTTCATTTTGGGTGCGAATCCCCCTTGGGAAGTGGTAGAGGGGTTTGTGAAGAGGATTTGGAAGGAGTACGGAAATGGGACTTTCTTAGTTCGGTTCAAGGAGAACAACGCTAAGGTAAAAATTCTTGATCATGGTTGTTTCATGTTTGACAATAAACCTTTAATTGTGAAAGAGTGGACACCTGATGCTAAGTTAGACAAAGAAGATGTGCTTGAAGTACCGATTTGGATTCAACTGCATGAACTTGCTTTAAAATTTTGGGGTCGATGTTTGCCTAGGATTGCTTCGTTAGTTGGTCCGTATGTTAAGTCTGATTTAGCTACGGAAGAACGTACTAGATTGGGGTACACTAGAGTCATGGTGATGGCTAAAGTGGGTAAAAAATTTAAGAACTCAGTTAAATTCGTGGATGAGCGGGAGAATTTGGTTGAAATTTCGATTAAGTATGAGTGGAGACCGGTGTGGTGTTCCAAATGCAGGGGCTATGGACATGAGGTCGCTGATTGTAAAAAAGATGAACTAAGAAAAGCGAGGTTAGAGGCTAAGCATAAACAGGCTGGTAAAGGGGCTGTGGATCGTCAAGTAAGTAAGTCGAACCCACAGCAGCCTGGGAAACATTTGGCTGTGGGGTCACGGGCGAACGCTATGATGGTGAAGGCTGGGCCTTCGGGCAAGGATTTGAGGATCAGGACGGATGGGAACAAAGGGGTGACCTTCGCTGAAATAGTGGTGGGATCTCCCGGAAAAGAGAAGGTCGATGAAATGGAAGGGGTGGGGATGGAGTTAGTGATTCATGGAGGTACATAATATTGGGTGTTGGAATGTACGCGGCATGTGTAACATAAATAAGCAATGTGCAATTAGTGAGTTTATTCGGAAGCAACAATTAGATGTGTGTGGTCTGCTTGAGACTAAAATAAAGAATAAATCGTATGCTAATGTTCACCAAAGCGTGTTCTATGAATGGAGCATAACGACGAATAATCATTGTCATGAAGGAGGTCGAGTTTAGCTCTTATGGAAACATTCAAGAGTTAATTTGACAATTTTGGAGTATAGTAAGCAAAGCATTCATGTCAAGGTGGCTTCGAGTTCGGGTAAGGATTATTTTCTCACTTTTGTGTATGTTTTTAATTCCTTGTCTGAAAGAGTGGAGCTTTGGCAGAAGCTTGAATCTTATGCTTTGAGGGGTCCCTGGATTATTATGGGTGATTTTAATTGTGTTATCGATGCTTGAGAAAGGCTTGGGGGTGTGTCTTCTTATGAGGAAATGAGCCAATTTCGAGATTGTATAGCTAATTGTGAGGTGAGTGATCTTAAGGCTTGTGGGTCTTGGTTCACGTGGAATAATAAGCATAAGGTAGTGGAAACAAGAGTTTTTAGTCGCATTGATCGTTGTTTGGTTAATGATGATTTTGTGAGGCTCTTTCCGGAAGAGTTTGCTAATTTCTTGCCGGAGGGGACGTTCGACCATTGCCCGTGTATTGTGCAATTGGAACACCCGCCGGCAAGGAAGAATCGTTCGTTCAAATACATGAACATGTGGAGCAAGGCCCCGGGCTTTAACACATGTGTTTCAACTGTGTGGGGAGAGACGGTTTTTGGGACTCTCATGTACCATGTCGTGATGAGACTTAAGAGCCTTAAGAGGCCTTTGAAAGAGCTAAACTCGAGTTGCTTTGCTGATATAGAAAACAAATGCATTCAGGCCGAATTGAAGTTGCACGACGCCCAAACGCGGCTTCGTATGGATAGATCGCCACCTAATTTACTGGAGGAGGCGGCTTTGAATGATGAAGTCCGGTTTTTGCAAGCTACTCGTGCGGAGTTTTGGAGCCAGAAAGCGAAGCAGAAATGGATCAAGGAGGGAGATGTGAACTCGGCTTATTTTCATGGGTTGTTGAGGGCTCGAAGAGCCCATAATGCCATTGCTAGAATCTGTGATGCGGATGGGCGTGATTGTACGGAAAAAGCGTCTATTGAGGACGCTTTCCTCAAATACTATAATTCTCTTCTAGGAGACTCGTGTATTGTCGAGCCTATCAATGTGGGGTTAGTTCGAAGAGGCAAACTGTGCACTGTCGAACACAAAGCGTGGCTGAATGCTAATGTCACCGAGGAGGAAATAAAACAAGCTCTTTTCAGTATTCCTCGAGACAAGGCCCCAGGTCCGGATGGTTTCTCGAGTCAATTCTTTATTGATTCTTGGGAGATTGTCGGAGAAGATGTAGTGGTAGCTATACAAGATTTTTTTGCTTCAGGTAAGATTATGAAACAGATAAACTGTGCTAACATTACCTTGATTCCTAAGGTGGATAGGCCGACTATTGTGAAAGAATTCCGACCAATTGCTTGTTGCAACGTTTTGTATAAGTGTATTGCTAAAATTATTTGTATGAGGCTTGCTCGGGTTTTGCCCGACATAATTTCTCCGACACGAGGAGGTTTTATTGAGGGAAGGAGTATTGTGGAGAATGTGTTTATCTGTCAGGATTTGGTTAAAATGTATAACAGAAGTCATATCTCGCCTCGGTGCTTATTTAAGGTGGATATCCACAAAGCCTATGACAGTGTGGAATGGAGCTTTGTGGATCAGATGCTGCGTGCGTTGGATTTCACTGACCATTTCCGTGGACTGATTATGAAATGTGTGAAGTCGGTCTCTTATTCTCTCTGCGCTAATGGAGACAATTTCGGGTTTTTTCGAGGAAGAAGGGGTTTGAGACAAGGAGACCCAATGTCGCCTTTGTTGTTCACGATATGCATGGAGTATTTCTCTCGTATATTGAGTCGTGGCAAGTTGGGGAGGAATTTCAAATACCACCCTAGGTGTGCACCGATGAAGCTTACCCATTTGCTTTTTGCTGATGATCTGCTCCTTTTTTGTAAATGGGAGACTGAATCGATGGAATTCTTATGGCGGGCTTTTGCCAAGTTTAGCAAAGCTTCTGGGCTGACGATCAGTGTGGGTAAGTCCCACGCCTATTTTGCAGGAGTGGATGATGACAGGAAGGCCGCAATTTTGCAATTTTCAGGCTGTGTTGAAGGTACTATGCCTTTTCGCTATCTTGGATTGCCTATTCAAAGTACGCGATTAGGTAAAGGTGATTGTGAAAAATTGTTAGCTCGAATTGTTTCGAGAATTTCTAGTATTGGTGCCAGGAAATTGTCTTATGCAGGTAGGTTGACTCTAGTGCAGTCTGTCCTGTCTCAGCTGCATAACTATTGGGCTATGGTTTTCATTATCCCAAAATATGTGATGACTCGAATTGGCTCTTTATGTCGCAATTTCCTTTGGGATGGTGGCATAGAACGTACTAACAGAGCTTTAGTGAGATGGGAGAAATTTTGTTATCCCAAGGATGAAGGCGGGCCTCGGTCTTAAAGACTTGACAATCTGGAATGAGGCAGCTGTTGCCAAATTGGTTGCGTGGGTTTTTGATCAGCCTCAATAGTATTTATCTGAAGGGGACCGCTTGGGGTGACTATCATCCTAATACTGATGTCACCTGGGATTGGAAGAAGGTCTGTCAGGCTAAAGAGAAGATAAAACATATGTATGTGAATGGGTTGTGGCACGGTGCTCATCTTGCCTATTCGATATCGAGAGCTTATGAGGAACTCCGGAGTCATAAACCGCGAGTCCCGTGGGCAAGGCCGGTGTGGAGTGGGTGGAGTGTCTCTAGACATAGCTTTATTGTTTGGCTTGTGTGTAAGGGGCTCTAAACACGAGAAAAAAATTATTGAGGTTTGGGATTGCGGACTCAGACCTTTGTTATTTGTGTGAAGCACATGAGGAAACTTTAGAGCATCTGTTCTTTGGGTGTTGCTGGAGTTCTAGGGTGGTAGACATGTTGAATGGGTGGGTGAAGAAGAACATTCCGCGGAGTGGAGGATTGGCGTGGGCGAGCGGCATAAGGGGTACAAAATTTCAGTGCAACATTTTTCGTGCGTTGATCAATGCCACAATATATCATGTGTGGAGACAGAGAAATTCGTGCAGAATTGAGGGGATGGTCCAACATCCGGAATATGTAGTCAAATTGATCAAGATGGACGTGCGGAATAGAATAATGTGTAAGATTAGATACCCTCTACTTGCTAAAGACGCTAGATGGCTGCATACCCTGATGTGGTCATATTCTTTGTAAATTTGTTCGGCTGATTTAATATATACTTACCTTTCACCAAAAAAAAAAAAAAACCTTCAAAATTGATCGGTTTTTTGCTATTTTTGAAAAGGTTAATATTATTCTAAAGCGCGGTTTATTTCCGGCCAACATGTGTCGATAGGAACATAATATATAATAATGTTGTTAGAACTTTATGACACGATATAAAGTAGAGAATAGAACTTGTTTCAGCTCATTCTGACACGTCTCAACAAGGCAATCGTATGGCTTTTAAATGTCTCTATTGTAGACCAAATGACCATCATAATACACCGAGACATTCTATTTGGCGTGAAGTTCGTTAAGCACAAATTCGAACCCATTTTATTTCGGGACCATAAAGGATGAAAAAAACGTGGATAATAACCTTCAATATTGATCATTTTCGGCTTTTGGCCAAAACACGTCGATAGGAATATAATAGATAATAATGATTATTATAATCTTCTGAAACGATATAAAGTAGAGTATAGAACTTGTTTCAACATATTTCGATACGTCTCAAAAGTCAATCCTTTGAATATTATACGTAATTTAGAATCTTCTGACACGATATAAAGTAGAGTATAGAATTTGTTTCAACTGATTCCAACACGGCTCAAAATACAATCTTATGACTTTTAAATCTCTCCATTGAAGAATGACCGTCAATATATATATCGGGACATTTTATTTGGAGCGGAGTTCGTTAAGCGCAAATATAATCCCAGTTTATTTTGGAACCCAAAAGACCGAAAAAAACGTGGAAAATAACCTTCAAAATCAATTATTTTTGATTGTTTTTGAAATGGGTGAAAATTGTTATAGTTAGGCCAAAACTTGTCGATCGAAACATAATGCTAAATAATGATGGTTAAAATCTTCTTACCGCTAGATCTATGGAAGAATATGACACTCATACTGAACTTTTTGTCAAAATAATGCTGAAAAATAAACTAATTAACGTTTTAGGTCGGTTTTAAAACTAATTAACAAAATGGGGCTGAGGCAGGTTCAGAAGTAGGTTCGATTTGGGACGGAGCAAACCCGCCATTAGGAATGACGGGTCTCCAAAATATAAAATAACAAAAAAAAAAACACATAAATCCGCCATTGGGAGTGGCGGGTTTGGGCCCATTAAAACGCCATTCCCAATGGCGGGTGAAGGGCTGCTCAAGCTATTTGAAGCTCAGTTAATAGTTAAATTCTAACCACAAAAATATAAGACTTGCATTGTGTTATAGTAGTAGTAGCATAGGCCCGTTGTTCTTTATGTCCTGGGTTTGAGACCTGATAGACACTTTTCACATAATTTTTTTAAATTAATTTATCCATTGATTCTCACGCAACATAAACCCGGCATTGTTAATTACAGAGTAGTTTCTAAACCCGTCACTATAAATTTTAATTCATTAAAGTTGCATTTATCAATGACAATTTAAGAATCGATAATATTATACCCTTAACACGTTATTATGTCTATCATGATAATGGTAGTCATTATGTCTATCATGATAATGGTAGAGTCGTAAAGGTGTTTATAAGTTGTAGGTTTGATTCTAAGTACGAAGTTTTGTTTAAACGAAAATGAAAAAAACAATTAAAAATTCCTGTCCAAAACGCACCCACGAGGACTCGAAGCTTGGATGCAGGAAACAATGAGCCAAAGCTGCTACCACTACTACACCATACAAATCTTGTATTTTTATGGTTAGAATTTAACTATTAATTGAGTTTCAAATAGCTTGAGCAGCCCTTCACCCACCATTGGGAATGGCGTTCTAATGGGCCCAAACCCGCCACTCCAAATGGCAGGTTTATGGGTTAATTTTTTTATTTTTTTTGCTATTTTATATTTTGGAGATCCGTCATTTCTAATGGCGGGTTTACTCCGCCCCAAATCGAACCTAAGTCCGAACCTACCTCACCCCAATTTGTTAATTAGTTTTAAAACCGACCCGAAACATTAATTAGTTTATTTTTCGACATTATTTTGATAAAAAGTTATACTCCTATAAAACACAAATCAAGAAGATTGAAAATGGTAACCTTCATGGTGGATTAAGATTTAAGATGAGTCAAATTAGGAGTTACTGTACATTATGAGGCAATGGGTGGGGTCCTATAAGACCCGGACCCAATCTTTAGACCCAGACACTGGTCTAAAATATTTGGACTCTTACCCGACCCAATGGACATTTGTAATCCCTCCGTTTCTATGATTTCTTCCACCTTAAAAGTGACATATTTCTTAAGAAAAACAATAAAATAAGGGACATGCTAAATCATACCCAACTTTTTATTATTTCATACCCATTTTCCCAAACTACCCTTCTCATTTTTTCCAATCAATTCATCATCTCTTTCTCTTTTCCCTCTTCTCTCTTCTCCAATCAACTAGATTTAACTAGAAACGAAATTAATAATATAACATCCAATTTAATGACTATATTAAAAAGTAAATTATTAATAAAAACGACACACTTATTGTTTCAAATACAAATTATGATTTAATTAGGGCTTAATTAGAAATTGAATAAGAGATTAGGGCTTGATTAGACATTAGGGTTTTAAAGATAAATCGAATACAAAATTAATCAATAAAAACAAAATTAGGCTTAATCGAATATAAAAGTGAAATTATTAATAAAAACAACAAAAGAACTTGTCTCACGAATAAATTATGATCCATAATCGTAAAGTTGTCGAAAAAGAATTGAGTTAGTTTTTGAAGGGTTGAGAAAAGAAGTAAAATGTTAGGTTGTGAGAGATGAAAGAAGGTAGCCAAGGGAAAAATAATGAAAACTTGGGTATGAATTAGTAAAACCTGGGTATGATTTAGCAACTACGTAAAATAATAAGTGGACCACCTAGGTAAGAGAGAAGTGTGTTAGAAAAAAAGAAAGTGGAAGAAATCAAACAAATAATTGAAAAAAAAAATGTGGAAGATATCAAAGAAATAGAGGGAATATATCTTTGATGTAAAAGAAATATTTGGTCTGATTGCAATAAAAACGTAAAAACTAGGTTCAAATTGAAAAGATAGAAAATCATACGATAAGAGGCTCGTCTCGTTGGATATTCACTACGAAGTACTCCGTATTTATTTACTTTGGATCAATGGACTACAATTAGACAGCAAATATAAAGATAGAAGAAAATCAACTACTATCTAAAACTCTACCAAACAAAGCAGCACAACAGCCCGAACCACCAATGATCCATCCATCCGTTTTACATATCCAACGATCTAGGGCCTCAACCGTTGTAGGACCGTTACAGTCCATCAATACCTAGGGTAATCGGTTAGATAACATTTACGACATTCCGTAATGAACGGTCCCCACGTTTCGATGGGCAGCCATTGCAACAGCTGATGCTCCGAACTGGGACTGCGCTTGCATCAGCTTTGCGTCGAGGGCGATTCTACTGCTACGGTGTTCTGGTTTAGGGTTAGCCGAGTAGGGGTTAGTATTCATGTCGATGGCTACCTCATGGGTCGTCGACTGTACATGTTGATCCGCAGGCTTGGCTTGAGGCGGTGTAACATTCTGCCTGTAGTAATACTGTGGTGCAACGGTTTGAGGTGTGACGACGGGATTTCTCATCGCCATCCTAGGATCATAGCCATTCTGAGTGCTCTTGCCTGTCTCGAACGAAGTCACGGGTCCCATGACTGTTCCTGGCCTAGCCCCTGAAAACCAAAAATCTCGATAAGATTATACAATGAAAAATAAACGATGACAAAATCTGTTTGTTTTAACGCAAGATACCTGAAGGGGCTCGTGGCGGCTGTTTTACAGAGCTTGATACAATTCCGTAACTTTCAGCAGCTCTTATCTCCTTTTTTACATGAGAATCCCTGAATGAAGATGCTGCTATAGGATGAGGCTTAGGAGGTATGGTGCTAGAGTGAACTGTCGACCTGAAACGATGGGACGAGGACACAAGTTAAATGGCTTGTAATTTGTAAAGTGCTCCTGTCGTGCTACCTTGATCTCATTTACTTTGTTAAATCCATTCAAACAAAAAGAACCGAGAGCGCATAGAGCACAAACCTAGGAAGAGAAACGTGCTTCCTCTCCAAGGGGATGACGGGACCACTTCGACCACATTTTTCTTCAAGATGTGCGAATTGCTGCTTAAGCTGACCAACTGCACTGCACAAGGAAACCAAGCGCATCAGTAACTACAGTAACTCTATAGGAGCCGTATATGTATGTACTTAGCACATTGCACATTCTTCAAGCCCATCTCACCTCGGATAAATGTAATTCATCCCTTCATTCCCGTTCATGTAGTCCATGACCAACTGAGGATGGTACTCAAGGATCTCACGGTATATGAGTTCCTTTACGTCATCTTTCGTCACTCTTCGCCTCTCAAACTCAAATTCCAACTTTGAAATAGGCTGGCAGGCGGGTTCTCTCTCGACTTTAGACAGGCCCTTGAAGTAGGGATCGCTAAGTGCCTAGAGACATAGTTCACCACATTCATTAGCCAGCGTAGTCTTAATTAAAAGTACCAATCTGGTGGGAATTAGGTTAGAAAACCAGTAACAACCTCTTCAGCAGTCGGTCTGTCTTTCGGATCAAACGCTAGCAGTCTCTTAAGTAAACGCAGGGCCAAGGGATCTGCATTTGGAAACTTCTGAGAAAACGGAACTGGTTGCTTCTTCCGCATATCCGTTAGGTATTTGCGGGCTTTCTCATTACGCACCTGGTGCCGAAGAAAAAAAAGCTTAACACCCCAATCCAAAATGGCGTACACGCAAATTAATCAAAGCGGAAAATATAAAGAAAGTCATACCCCAGCTATAACATCAAGTGGAGGTGTACCAAGAAGATCGGTAATTAAATCCAACTGATGAACCACGCTTTTCCCCGGAAATAATGGTTTACCGGTTAGCACCTCAGCGAAGATGCAGCCAATGCCCCAAATATCGATGGCAGGAGTATACTGCGGTTAACAAAAAAAAAAAAAAGCAAACAGTCAGACAATGTGTCGGAAGTGAGGGACTCATTTCAATCGAACCCTTCCAAACGGTCGTAATACCAGACACTGTTACCTGAAGGACAAGAAACATCAACTTCCAGGAGAGTTCAATAATCCTCCTGAACAAGAATTGTTTCCATCTATGCATTACTATTACTTTCAATCGCTAAAAATATTTATACTATTCAGATTGCATCACATGAAAACACATCGGTGACACCAGTACTCAAAGACTATAATTTACTACGTCATACATAGTGCGGTGTTATAGCCTTCTATATTCAGATATCTGTTAATCATTCAGCTGCAAAAATCCCAGCAAAAGAATTACACTCATGGGGAAAGAAAGATGTAGACTTAAATATTCTACAACAGAATCAAGATGCGGATGCCTACCTTGGAGAAAAATGAACCACAAAGTTCGGGAGCTCTATACCATCTCGTAGCGACATAATCCTGCACATTATACAGTTAAACAAACAAGTCAATACCGAATGATGCGCTGATCAAAATGAGAGTCAACGTGGTAGTTAACTTGAGCTTTTTAAATATATATCATAGAAAGTATACCGTCCAAAATATGGTTGTGGGAGCATCGTTAAACGCTACTCTAGCTAGTCCAAAGTCACAAATTTTAAGCTTGCAATTGGCATTAGCCAAGATATTCTTTGGCTTGAGATCTCGATGGTAAACATTTGCTGCAGCAATAATAATACAGTTGTTAGAACTACCCAAAGAGATAACCAAAATATAAGCGTAATTCACGGAACACACTACAAGATGTCGTTAGTAGAAAGTATGAACAAACCTGTATGCATATATTTAAGTGCACGCAACATTTGATAAAGGAAAAACTGATGATGTTCACGGGTCAAGTCATCATTAGCTTTGATGACTTGGTGAAGATCAGACTCCATCAACTCCAAGACCACATAAATGTCTTTGAAGTCCTTTTTTGATGGGGGCACCATAATGCGTTTGATCTCAACAATATCAGGATGTCGCAAAAGCCTTAGCAACTTGACTTCTCGCAGAATGCGGATGGCATCAGATATATGTGCAAATATATCAGTTATCTTCTTTATGGCAACTTTTTCTCCAGTGTGTGTATCAATGGCTGCACAAACAACTCCATAGCTACCTTTCCCGATCACTTCAAGGATCTTGTAACGGTTCGCATCACCATAATCTGTGAAGAATTCAATGTCCTTCAGACCCTATAGAATAAACAAATTAGGTCAGACAAACAATGGCAAGCTTTTGTACATGAGGAACCTATGTTTTCCACACACCAACAACATTCGCCTAATACACAACCTTTACCCTTGTTAGACTCAGAGATGCCAATTCCCGATGACCAATAATGAAAATCGAGTCGCACATTGCAATGACACTACACTAATTCACAAAACCAGAAGTACAAGCAGCTTAACACGCCATTTTTGCTTATTACATCATATTGTAATGTACAGGCAATTCATGTTATGTGAATAGGGTTTTGTAAATATCAGCTTATATTTCAATTGCTAGGTATTAAGAGCTTTTGGTTGCATATATCAAACTAGCACTTTCTTCCTTCAAACACATTTGTTTTGCTTCAGCAATGACACCTAGTTTGAATCAGATGACAGGTGGCATACGAATAAAACATGCAAGAGTTAAAGTAGAATAGTAACGGGTTATCCGTCTTAATTTATAAGAGGTAAGATAACACCCAACTTTCATAGATAAGTTGGGACGAAACTTTTACTTCTCCTTTATCTCAACTACTTGACCTATGACTATGATGGATATACCCGTCTTAAACAAGAATTTGTGAAAGTAGAAAGGTCTGTTGAACAAACTAAACAAGTAGAAAAACTGAGCAGAAAACTGGGAAGGGAAGCAACTGATTATGCAATGACAAAATTCCATGCGAAAAGAAGTAAATACACCACAAACTATAGACAAACCATTACGACAAATGGCATTGTTCCCTTAAAGCTACCTAAAAACATGATCACACATTCACACTACTCCAATGCAAATCACTTCAAACCGGATTACAAGATTCCCAAATCGTGAATTGTTAAAAGCAAAACAATACCGATTACAAAAAATACATATCACACAGAATTTATAAGAGTGGATATCGGATCGGTCTCTAAAATATTCTAGTCACTGAAGAAACCACCTGAGTTCAATCAAGCTATATAAATGTTATCATGTTTCTAAAAGAGGAAACTGCTGGATTTGTTACAAAAGTGATAGAACCAAAAGAAGTGAAACAAGGATATCATACACATATTACACAGATAAACTCATACTATTACTGACAGACAGACAGGCAGACAGACAAGAAGGACCTAATTGATTATGAGATGCATCAACTGATGAACTCTCTCTCTCAACTCTCTACCAACCAAGCTTCTGTATAAAGTTCGTATTCTACCGACAATTGTACACCACTCAAAATACCCAACATACATCACCAACCCCCCCCAAAAAATTGAGCAAGTCTCATGTTGAGACGATCTCACGATAAGTATGTCATGTGATACCGTCTCACAGTATTCGTATAGTGAGACCGTCTCACATGAGTTATTGTCCTACAAATATGATAAAATACAGTGATGAAGATTCAAAATTGAGTTCAATATTTACTAGAACTACAACAGATCCTTTTCTACCTGGTAACTACAACAAATCAAACAAACAAAATGTCAACAGAAAATACTTAAAATATGAGTATAAAGATGAAAACTTGAGATCTAAAATTGCTTCTAACACACTCAAACTTGAAGAAACTTAGTTTCACAACCACAAATCTAGCAACACCGAACACTGAGTGGATAACAAACAAACAAACAAATTAAAAGAAGCAAGAGAGAAGATGATGAACCTTCTTGCGTTGATCTTGCTGCATCTTGATGATTAAACACTAGTCAAACAAAAAAAAAACCCAGAAAAACCCAGCAATTATTTTCCAAAATATGAAATGGGTATCCTTCAAAATTCAAAAAAAACCCCGACAAATTCGAAGTGGGTAATATCAACAAATCAGCCGCATTTACCCCAACGAGAACCTCTACGAATAACAAGGGCAGAATAGTGCCAACACTTCAAATTTTTCTCAAAGAATACTAAGTTGAAGCTACTAAAGCATATCCCTTTCACAATCTTTCTCATATAATTACCCTCACTCCCAGATCTCTAATTCCTAAGAAAAAATCCCCCAATTTTAATTATTTATAATTATAATTACGCCGTCAAACCCTAATTAATTACTGCAATAAGGAAGAAAAAATGGGACGAAATTAAAGAGATACAGATACAAAAGAAAGAGAGAAATAGATGAAGGGTCAGAGATTTTAATTTAAAGAAGAAGAAGAAGAAGAAGAAGAAAGAGTAGAGAAGAGAAAAGAGAGATAAGAAGAAGAAGAGTGTAGGAAGCATCCATTTAAGTATATAAGTATCTCACATGTGGGTTGGGTTGGGTTGGGTTGGTTGGTTTGATTCAATTTATTTTTATTTTTATTTTTATTTTTATTGTTTTTTTGTTGAGAAATAATCCAAAATTTTATACTTTCCTTTGATACCATGAGATAATATTGATTCTCCGTATTTGTCTAAATTTTTGGACTACAAAGTAGATGATACTTCTTTTGGATAAGAGAAGTAATAAAATTTGGTGATATCTTTATTTTCTTTATTTTGGTAAGAGATTTTGATATATCGGAATATCAGATTATATGTTACGAGTAGATGATAATGGATCTTGGATCCTGTTCAGATTTGTCGAGTATTGATCCAATTTTTTTGACCATGCGAGTATACATTGACATTGGGTATGGGTCCTCCCAAAAATCTGTATCTCCGAGTTTAAATCCTTAAAAAAAATAAGTTTAGTTTTTAAAAAATTTTGTTACAAAAGGTACTTTTTACATTGAATATATTAGACTCATGGATCTACAAATACTCTCCGATCCGGGTCTCGTTTCAACGTTTGAAACACCAGGGAAGTCCGAAACTTGCTTATATGACCTTATCCATTATCATCCCTTGTTGTGAGCATTCGACTTACTGAAAAATGCAAATATAGAGTAAAAATTATGACTATAATATTTCGATTTATTGAAATCATTTATTTGCAATTCTTCTTCCATATGATTTTCTTCTAGAATAGCTCTATTTTTTTTTTTTATCGATTTAACTATTTGGTTGAATATTTATTAAACTTTATTTAAAAATCATGAGACAACTTTATGTAGATATTTAATTAGGATGAATCCTAAGTACGTAATTGTAATTGTTTTTTCTATATTTATGGGAATTAGGATGTGAAAGAGCAACTTATTCATTGTGGTATATAGACTTGAGTTGGATCATTGATTATGATAGTATGTATAGTCCATTAAATTGTGAAATTGTGGGTGAAATAGAATTGTCGGTTGATGAGAGGAGTAAAGCGTATATATGCAATTGTCCATATAATATAATATAATATTATCCAAAATGGGGATAGCTTTGCTTTGGATGTACGGTGGGTACTCCTTTAGGTACGACTGCTCACCATCTTTTTTATTTCTTTCTTTTTGGTTCTTTATTTATATTCATACTTTCAAATTCATCCAAAATGTTTTATTACTATTTATAAGTGAGAAATCGTCAATGTAATTTCTAATACTACCTCTGTCCCACTAAGATTATCTCGTTTCATTAAAATACTCCTCACATATAATAGGAAAATGAAGATAAATAATCTTTTAGGGATGGAGGGAGTATATAAGATAAAATATAGTTGTGAGATCTTGTTTAAATTGACTAATTGAGTACGATATAAATATCAATTTTTTATAATTTTTAGAAGCACGTAAGTAAGATATAGACAAAAGAAAACGTGCATTAACAAGTGTGAAAAAAATCAAATACAAACAATCAAATGGAACGAATGAAGTTGTTACGAGTTAAGACTGGATACCTGGATGATAAGTTTTTTTTTTTTTTGATGAACGAGGGAACCCGCAGCCGCTACCTTTTTGGTGCGCTCTGGGTAAACCCTCGGGCGTACGCATAGCCTGCAAACCACGCACACCAAGGTAAACCGCCCGTGGGCGACAGGCTCGAAGTCTAGAGGCATAGTCTCAAGCCATACAACTCCCACAAGTTCGCGCTTGCAGGGGCTTGAACCTGAGACCCTTGGGCCGATGATAAGTTTTAGATTTGAATTTCTCTTCGTATATTGAGTATAATGTGATTAAGTGCACGAATATAATATTCTCCGTATAATTTAATACTCCGTATTAAATTGGGTATGAATATCATTGCTTAGCTTGTTGTAATACGGAGTAAGACATTTTTTATTGGTATATTTAGACTGTTATATTTTTTTAAACTATTTCTCGAATACTACTCCTTCTGTCTCATCATTCGTTTGATTAACATTGATTAAAATATTCCATAAATAATTAATATAAAAGGTAAAAACAGATTATCAGACGGAAAGAGTAGATTGATATTATCTTCTATGTATATAGTTTTGAGTCATTTTAAGGGTAATATTATTCTCTTCGATTATTTGAAATTGCAACATTTACTTTGTACATACAATGAATAAGGTTGTGAGTGTGGATAATGGATTTCAATAATAAAGTAAAACATCTCACTTATAGATGATCAGAGTCACTCATACTATCATCCCATCGTACAAATAGTTGCTATTTTGCTGAAACTGCCAAAGAAGCTACTTATTATTATGGAGTATAAACAATACTCGGTATTTAAGCTTATCCAAGGAATTTATTACTCTCAGGGCTTGTTTGGGATGGGGGTAATGCATTAAGGGGTAATGGAGGTTGAAATGTGAAGAAAATGGAGGAAGGTGATAGATAATGATGGTGTTTTATAGTGTAAAGGGAAGGTGAGGGAGTAATAATTATCTCAATATGGGGGTAATGCATTACTTAGGGGGAGAGGGGAGTAATGTATTACCTCCATATGGGGGTAATTGTTCCTCCTTCACCTCCTCTTTACACCATAAATCACCACCACTAACCATCCCTCACCTTCATTTTCTTCACATTTCAACCTCCATTATCCCTTAATGCATTACCTCCATTCCAAGCAAGTCCTAAATAAGAATATTTGCGACTTTTTTACGAGTTAGACACGATCAAGGATGTGAATCATTAACCTACTACTATAGTAATAGAGGTATAGATAATCAGAGTCACTCGTAGAACCCTCAAAACGAAATCGATTTCATTTTCTTAATTACTTAGCTTCTCCAGATCAAAAAGGGTGGATACTATACTTGTGTTGTGTTCAACCTGTGACTTGTGAGTTGTGAGTAGTGGCTTGTGAGTTGAAAATGTCGGTTAGTGTATAGTACTCGTATAGTTTACTTGAAGCAATAATAACGGCAACAAATCTTTGGACTTTGAACTGCATCTGCATGGACGGCTTTACCCAATCTGCACTTCCCCATTCATGCATTTGTTCACCAATCAGATGAGACTCGGTAGCACCAATTTCCATTATTCTTTCGACAAAAGGGTAACGTTGAATACAAATCTCAAACATTTAAAATCTTTCAAAATACAAATTATTGTTGAATGGGTTCATGTATTACTATAATTTTGATACTTAGATAAAATTAAACATACCATTTCAAATAACAAAAGAAAGTATTTTATGATTTTTTTTCATATTAATGGCCTATTATTTGATTCGTTGAGTTATTGGTGATAGTGTGATCATACGAAGTACTACTAATTACTCATATTCAGTTGGGCAAAATGTTATGTCCGTGCGTATATATTACCACAAAATGTGAGCGCAATAAAAAGTTTAACATTATAAATCTCTGATACATATAAAATTGCAATTTTCCTTTACTTAATAAGAATTCAAAACATTTCTCATCTCTTTTGTATAATTTGAGTGTATGCTAACTAAAGTGTGTGAAAATTAACTTGTATATATATCATTCAAAACATAAATTATACGTGTAGTTAAATTAGTTTAGTTTATACTCTAATTGATAATATCTCATGCAATCTAGCGTGAGACAGTCTCTCTCAAGAAACAACATATTTTTATACAATTTGTCGTTTTCTCGATTACATGCATAATAATACAGAGTATAAGTGTACGTATAACGTGTAGTAATTAGTTTATTCTTCCATCATATTCTCCTGGGCACGTATGTATTTGCATTGACGAAGTTTTCGTTTAGGGAGTACTCTCTATATATAGTTAATTACAGTAATAATTGATGACATTGTCAACAAAATAATAAGGTCAACTCCAGCTGGTTTACAAGTCTTTGATTACGATTTTTTGTACAAACAACAATGAAACGTGTAAAACGAGGAATAATGTTAATGATTAAAGACAATTTATAGTCCATAATTTAATTCATGCGAGATAATTTTATACTGTAAACAATAATTACAAGTCAATCAATTTAAAATATTACTCGTAAATAGTATTAATAAGTTGTACCCTAATAAGTCAATGTATATGTGATCAGGCCTATGGAAAAAGTCATCAGATAATCATAAAAACGATGATATAATAAATTTAATACTCAGTAATAATACTCCGTAATAGAGTAATAATAACTAGTATAGACCCCGTGCAATGCACGGTATTTATAATATATTTATCTTATAGAATATTTCATTTAAAATTTAAAATAAAAAATTTATTATTTTATTTTTACTATTTATCGGCTGTATAATTTAGAAATAGGAAAATATTTTTTAAATCGCAAAACTAATCAAAATATTTGAGTAATGTCTTGAAATGTACGGAGTATTAAATAACGTGTAATTGATGAAAATATTGTTTATATTTTTTATATACTCGGTTTATATCATCTCACATCTCGAGATATTCACTTCTCTCTTTAAAATACCATAAAATACATAAATATTTATCAAAAATTGTATAATAATGAACTTTTTTTTATGGTTAGCACGCCGTGATACGTTTTCTTTGTGTAAAAAAGTTATTCAGTTTTTCATTTGAAAATTTAAAAATAAATCAAAAATGGACTATCTCAGGTGTAAGACTTATATTATGTAATTTGTGAAACTTTTTTTATATGGATTTTAATAGTATATTCCGTATTTTGTAGTCTCTCCTACCAAAATAATCATTCTATATGATAATTATAATCCTCACAGATCTTAGTGGTCCGAGTGAGTATATACTCCTTCCGTCCCGATGAATTGTTTGCCTTTGCTTTTGGCACAAAGGGGAAAAGGTCCAATGATGAAGTGACATGTGAAGCCAAATTCATGAGGAGGTCAAATTACATATATATATATATATATATATATATATATATAAAAAAAAACATTCCTAAAATAGAAAGACAAAGAATTCATTGAGACGCCCCAATATGGAATAGACAAAGAATTCATTGGGACGAGAAGAGTATATCTTTGTAAAAGTTAAAGTAAATAGCTCGTTTCAAAAATAAATTTTTTAGATAACTGATTTTTTTCTCAAGGTTAATGACATCATATATTAAAATTTATCTAATTATTTTCATAAAAAGAAGTTTTTTTTGTCAATTTCTTTAACATTAATGAAAATGAATAGTTTCCGAATTTATTAATGAAATGTTCTTTTACTTCTCAATTTAAATTAGTGTATTTTTGAGGAAAATCTTAGTAACTGTTATTGTCTTAGAGTAGTATATAGAGAATTTTCGGTGAATTTTTACTATGTATCAGGCTTTGTAAGAGCAATCGGAATATATATATTCCATTTTTATATAGTTACTAAATATTATATCGATGTTAAGAATATGATTTTCGAATATGATCAGAAAGATATACAATAATAATCATAACTATTTTATATTCTATGTAAAATATTGTACGGGATAGTGCAATCTTCTATTAACAAAAATAATGCAACTATTTCGTTAAAACGGAATACAATATATTTATACTTTTTTAAAAAAAAATTGATCATACATTCCATATTAAATATTGTATGTGATATCTTCCATGTAAAACATGTGATTTTCGTAATCAACGTAATCAATCAAATTTCCTTAATTACATAATTTATGTGGTGTATAGCTTTATATGTGATGTAGTGACATTTATATCAGTAAGATGTTAGAGTGTAGTTGGAGAGGAGAAGGGTCACGCACACATGAGGTCAAGAATTCGATTTGCACCTAGCTTAAATATGTGAGTTGTGTTATTTGGTTAGTGGAAAGGAGAATGATAATAATTGAGTTGTGTTTTATATATATATTTTGATAACAACAACAACAATAATAATAATAATAATAAATATATAATAATAATAATAATAATAATAATAATAATAAATTTGGTTTAAAAAAGTTGTTAATTAAAAAAGTTCTCAAAACCTAAGTCAAGGATTTAAAATTGGGTTTCGAACTTTGGACGCACTATCAAATTTGATTTTCATGCATGTAATTTGAAATATTAAGTCGATAGTAGTATATACTGTGCTATTTTCATCTGCGATCATTTGTTAATAGCTTATATTATTTGCGAGAAGTATTTTAGAATCGAATCTCGAGTCTACTTATTTATTACATACTACAATGCAATTGCCAAGTTGTTAACCATCTCGATCTTAGTTGATTCTCTGCGCACTGATGGAGTTGAACTACTCTTTAATCTTTATTCTCTTGAAGTTGTCTACTTGTATGTGTTCATCAATATCGAATATATATACTACTATAACAAATGGAAGTGGATACGTTAAACCAAGTTTTAAGAGTAAAACCCGCAGAATCTTACCGGTAAACACATACATATCCAATTCCACCTCTTTTTAAAACAAACATATATCCAATACATTTCACAAACCTGTAAAAAAAATACGATTTTTCGAGCATGTGTGTATATCTTTAGGAAGTTTATATACTTACACGGCGTGTATGAGATTTCTCATACACGACCAATTATATTGCGTCACATATTTAATTTTGTTTAACCTAGGGTGGTTAGCGTAGAGTTAGATTAGTAATTTTATATGATTAGTTAGTTCTTAATCTTAGTTTAGTTAAGTCAAATTAGAAAAAAAAATTGGTTTTTTTTACATATTCCATTTTATGAATTAATTAGATAATATTATTAATATATTTTAGATTTATTTAAAAAGAAAAATTATTAATATAATTATAATTTATACTTTTTTAAAATCATTGTTATATATATATATGTTTATATTAAAAAAAATCAATTTAAAAAATATTACTTCGTAGTATATTTTTTGAAAATAATATATTAAAAAAATTATAACTTTCAAAATTTTTATAGTAAATTTAGATAATTAATAAATTAATACTCCGTGATATCTTATTTTTTCTATTAATAAATTAAATTTAAAACAAAAAATTACTTAAATTAAAAATTTGGGTTTAAGATCACATTTTTCAATTTAAAATATAAATAATAAATAGCAAATAATTTAAATTTATACTCCGTACGTTTTTTTTAGCATATTAATAATTGATATATTTTCTATATATATTATCAAAATTTTAAAAAATGTATATATCCATGAATTTACTTTATAATTTTCAAAAAAAAAAATATAATTAAGCTTCCAGAATATATTCTTGCTTTTTTGTAATTATAAAAAAATTATTGTATAAAAATATTTATTATATATATATGCATTATATATATATGCATTCACATTGTAAAGAGATTATACGGAAAACGAAAATATTTAGAAGATATATAAGAAATATAGAATGGAATGAAATATTAATTGAGAATATTCTTTATGTGTTCACATTCTACTTATTTTAATTTGTTAATATATACTGTATATGTATTTATTTATTTTGATATAGGCCATGTTTGGTAAACAGTGGAATGATATTAGCAGAAGCAGATTTAAAAAGCAGATTTGACTAGCAGAATCAATTGGCAGGTTTGACTGACAGATTCAATTAGCAAAATTTTTTAAATAGTGTTTGGTAATTAGCTGTTTAGATTAGCGGATTGTTTAACTAATTTGTAAAATGACAAAAAAGGACATAACTAATTTTTTGATTCAATATACATCACACCAACAATTTTAATGATTAATATCGTCGTTTTCTTCTATTAGCCATTAAAGATAAACAAATATTATCATGGAGAGTTGATATTTCTTGAGTTTCTTAAGTCTCGATCGGAGCATATTGGAGAATATCAAATAATTGCATATCAAATTCATGCATAAAAAAATCGAAGAGAGGAAAAAGTACTTAGAATGTGAATTCTATGAAAGAGTTTAGAATAACGAAAGTAGAAATAATGAAAGTATGATTTAAATTGCTAAAGGGTAGGGAGGTAAAAAAAATTAAAATAAAAATTAAAATGCAATCCGCCAACTCAATATGCTGCTCCTACCAGCATATTGCAAAACGGCATATTCGACCCCAATATGCTATTACAAACCGCCATTTACCAAGCACTACAATTGGCATATTTGTTGGTCAAATCCGCTATTTGCTCTCAATATGCCAATTTTTGGCGGATCCGCCATTTACCAAACACCCCCATATTCACCTTAATAATAATAATAATAATAATAATAATAATAATACTTTGGTGCCTAAAAAGCAGGTCTGTCATTCGGTGATGGACTTTAGGCCATTGTCCTGCTGCTCTATTTTGTACAAAGCCATAAGCAAATTGATAACTATCAGGTTGCAGAAGGTAATTCATAAGGTTGTGGGACCCGAGCAAGCGGCTTTTATCCATAATAGGAGTATTCACGAAAATATTGCTACTTCGCAATCGCTGATCAAAAATTACAATAGAAAGTATATTACTCCTCGATGTTTAATGAAGATCGACTTAAGGAAAGCTTTTGATTCGCTCCAGTGGGATTTTATAGATAATATGTTGAGCGAATTTAATTTTTCTGAGAAGTTTAGAGGGTGGATCCGAACGTGCATTCAAGGCTCGTGGTTCTCAATTAAGGTGAATGGTGTTTCTCAAGGTTTTTTTAAGGGGAGAAGCGGAGTGAGGCAAGGGGATCCGCTTTCCCCTTACCTCTTCGTTTTGAGCATGGAAGTACTCTCTAGACACCTCAGATTCAACCAGACTTTGCATCAGACTTCGTATCACCCGAAGTGCAGTCAGATCAAACTGAACCATTTAATTTTCGCTGACGATCTTATGGTGTTCACTAGAGGTGATTTACCTTCAGTTCAAGCTATAATGGGTGCCCTTGGAATTTTTGAGACTGAATCAGGTTTGCAAGTAAATAGGGAAAAAACAGATATCTATTTGGGAGGTGTTAAGGAGGATGTCAAGGACCTTATTCTGGCTGATACCGGGTTTACTCAAGGGATTTTTCCATGCAAATATTTAGGTGTCCCTTTGAATGCTATCACTAATAGATTGGTGCACTATAATGATCTACTAATGAAGATTAGGGGATCATTTAGTGGATGGTCTGCAACTACCCTCTCTTATGCGGGTAGGATTCAATTGATAAACTCAGTCATATTTGGCATCATAAATTACTGGAGTGTAAACATGCTTTTGCCCCAAAATGTTTTAATGAAGATTAAGCAGTTTTGTAGAACTTACCTGTGGACGGGGAATATAGAGAAGGGACGAATGTATTATAAAAGCTGGGATAGTATGTGTGCACCTTGGGACGAAGGGGGATTTGGGATTATTGAAGTGGAGGCGTGGAACAAAGCGTTGGTGAGCCAGTGGCTGTGGAAAATAATCAAGAATGAGCAGGGATTATGGATTGCCTGGATCAAATGTTACATGTTAGGTACTCATTCCATATGGGACATAAACAAGGAGGAACGTCATACCGCCACACTAAAGAGTATGTTGAAGATCAGAGACGAAATAATTGCAGGTGTGGGAGATAAACACAAGGCTACTGAGTTGATCTGCAGCTGGCAAGACAAAGGGAAATTCCAAGTTACTAGGGCTTACAACTGGTTTAGGAGCAAATACCCGAAAAAACGATGGCTGAAGCTGATTGGGGGGCAAGAGGTTATTCCTAAACACGGTTTCATCACTTCTATGGCAGCCCAAGGGAAACTCCCGACAGTGGACAACATCAGGAAAAGAGGGCTTCCAATCATCAATAGATGTGTTCTATGTGGACTAGAAGAGGAGAATCATATCCATTTATTTTTTAAATGTAATTTTGCTGCAAGTATTTGGCAGGAGACAAAGACTTGGCTGAGTATACAGGGAAGAGGAGATAAGCTACAGGATGAGCTGAAATGGAGCATGGTGAAGGGTAGGAGGAAACATTGGAAGAATCGATGGTATTGCCATTGCATCGCGGCTGTAACTTACCACATTTGGAAGGAACGTAACAACCGATTATTTCAGAATGGAAAGAGATCTTGTAATAGCATCATAAGTCAGATTAAATTTGAGACTTTCATTAGGATGAGAAGTAGGGGTATGGATCTTAGTCTTTTACGTCAAGCTTAATGGGGTTCGAACACTTGTAGGGGGTCTCCTTTTTTTGTAAGTCGAGTCTCCTTTTTTTTACCCTTGATGGATGAATAAAGGAGTCATAAACCTCTTGCAAAAAATAATAATAATAATAATAATAATAATAATAATAATAAAGTACAATATGTAATCATATTAATTAATTTTACATTTTAAATGGATCATAAAAAATTTAACAATATTTGTGGACATGACGTAGGTCCACCCCGACGCGGCGAAGCGCGGGTTTGGGTAGGCGAATGAATCTCGTGGTAAGATTGTTCTCGGGTTCGAAATTTAAGTCAAAATGGAGTCGCCACCGAATTTTGTGGTTATTCGGAACCATACGAGCCCACTCTATGTCGTCATGGGCTATACACAAAGTAAGCCCACTCCGATTTCAGAGTTTATGGGGCTCGTCCCTTTGCATTGCGATACCGATACCATCTATACCGGTAATCGTGTAAAGAATGACTCTCGTGCGCCAAGGGTTTCGGACATCCGGAAACCAAAGGTTCTGAGTAAGGGGTGAGGGTACGTGTTGGGAAGCCCACTAAGGACACCCAACCCCGCCCGCACATGGCGGCCTCTACTAAGACATCGTTCGTGTTCGTGTACGCGCGCTAGTAAAATGATTAAATGATATGCAAACAGCGTTTTCGGGCTAAGCATGTGAATAGTTTGTGAACTACGTCATTTAATGCATCTTGTTATTTGTCGAAGTGATTTAGCATGCGAGGTTCATTTATAAAGCGTAAAGCAAGTAAATAAACAAAGCTCGAGAAATAAATAGAAATAGCGTACAATTTACACGGGCGGAAATACAACCCGGGATTCACAATACAACATTACGTAAAAGAAACGAAATAAAAATAATACGATATAATTAAAGGGACGGACCCGTATGTAAACTAGACCGCGAAAATATGTAGGCGGACTAACCTCGATTAAATACGCATTATGTCGCATATTAAACGAAGGACGGGAACATGAGACTGCGGCATATTGCTAGCCTAATCTCACGTCCCGTAGTCTTGTCCCGACTTATCACGTCAAAGTGGTCAAAGTCGTTCTACGTGTCGTGATGTGTATAGTTTTGAAAATAGGAAGGTCGGATGATGGTCTAAAGTCGATAAAGAACGGGGCTCGGAATATGTGTCTAAGCCCTCGGTATTGCGGGTTATGAGACCCACTCGATCGAGTCATTGATTGACTCGGTCGAGTGTGTTATTAGCGTGGCTACTGACCACTTTTTGGGGTGCTACTCGATCGAGTGGCCTATGGCACTCGATCGAGTGCCCCCTGTACGAGAGGTAACTCGCCTTTTTTTATGACTTGAAATCGATGATCGGCCGAATCAAATACAAATATCGCACGATTTGTATTTGACTAGGCCTCCGGTACTATAATCGTGTATGAACGATTATAATATCGTCACCGGAGTTTTATGAAAACGTTTGTGTTAGATTAGGAAATTTTGAATTGGTGACGAAATGTATCCCTCTACGTCACGACATCGGGACTAACCCTTTCGGGTTACGTGATGTCGGTATTCGTGTCAACGGGTCTCGTACCAATTATGGAAAGGGAATTAAATTCGTTCAACTACGACCGATCACGGTCGCGTCACGCCCTTGAGTACATTGGGGCGGGGCTCCTCGAAAGGGCTCCGCCTCCGTCATTGCTCGTAAAGGGATTAGACGGACCAATAGTGATCATCGTAGTCCAACGTTTTAAAACCGGTTTTAGTATTAATATATATACACGGTATTAATAACATTAGTCAAAAAAAGATGATAAAAAAAAAGATGAAAAATAAAGATGAAAAATGTAAAGAAGTTAGTGTTAGTGTTAGTGTTAGTGTTACTACGATGCAATAATGCAAAAATGTACATAAAAACGATATAGAAAAGAGATAGAAAAAGGGTTTAGGACACCCTCAACATACATGCTAGTATAGACCTCGGAAATGGACTCGTAAAATAGCGGCAAGGCTTGGGAGTATCGAGGATGTATGCGAGTTATGGTGTGTATGAATGTGTATGTGTATTACGTCGGTTTTTCGAGGGACGAAGGACTCGGTCTTTGTGTGTATTGCTTAGGGTTGCTAAGGCTTGTAGTGTAGGATGTGTTAGGGTTGAAATGTAGGTGAAAATGTGGCTGAAAAATGTAGGGTAAAAGATGGTTGTAAAGTCTTTTTTTTTTGAAATGCATGGGGGGTGAAGCGGTATTTATAGACCTCACCCTCGACATAGGGGCACTCGATCGAGTGGCCCTAGTGCACTCGATCGAGTGCCTTCGCAAATGGGCCACACCCGGGTTTTGACGCTCCACTCGACCGAGTGGGTCAATCCACTCGATCGAGTGGGTCAAGCAAATCGAGAGAAATAAGAAAAGATTTGATTTGTTGGTTTTGATTGCTTTTTTGAATTCTGATTTGTGCGCCAAATAAACTTGGCTGATTTATGAGACGGTTTCGTCTTTGACCGGGTTTTGACCCGGTCGCCAAAAGACGGGAATTATTTTTGGTGTCGGTTTTGGCCCAAATTAGTCCCATTTGACTCGGAACGACCCACTGGGCCTGAATTTGAGGTCTGTTTTGTGAGATTTTTACTCCGCTAAAAGTCCATGTCGGATATTATGAATTCCGAGCCCAAATCTGAGTATACTAAGTCACGTTGACGTCCGATCATCATCAGGTGTTTTTCGGAGACTACCATAGACACGTGGCAGTCAAAATGCGGGTGTCTACAGAGCCCCCACTCTGACTGAGGCTTGGACAAGGCGAAAGTCAGAGTAGCTACCAAGCCCGCTAAGACCTGGTAGACTTCCGGTCGGGTCGTTTATAGTCCCGTAGACTTGCGTGAAGGGCTCGCCAGCCATAAGTAGAGGGTCATACCTGTCCTGATGATGACAGCTCCGCGGGGAGTCAGACTTGTAGCATAAGTCCTGGGCGTGCCTATATGTGGGCCCATCCCGTACCATTTCGGGGAAAATGCCGCCTCGGGCGTTCCGCTGGGGAAATATGTGAGCTGTACGGGCTTGCTTTTGAAGCCTTGAGTCGTAACCGAGTTGATGATGATGCTCCGTGGGGAGTAAAACTTGCCTTTCGGGGCGTAGGTGTACGCGTATGCCGACACATCACGTCTTGGATGTAGCATACCGGGGAAAAGTTGACTCCGTTGGGGAATTTAAATAGTTTCGCGGGGACTTGCTTCTGAAGTCTGGAGTGTACCTGTATGCTGACACATAACAACTTGTATGTAACACATAGACAAAACACCGACTCTCGCTGGGGAGAAAAGTAGCTGCGCGGGGACTTGCTTCTGAAGTCTTGAGTGTACCCGTATGCCGACACATCACATCTTGGATGTAGCATTCCAGGAGAAACACCGCCTTTGTTGTTCCGTTGGGAAGCACTAGTTGGTACCTAAAATGTTAGATACATAGGCAGAAATAGCAGGCATAGTATGTAGCAAGATAGCACATAGGAAATGCAGTTAGCATCTATAGACTGGCTTGCGCTGGGGAAAATGGTTTTTTTGCTTCATTTTGAAATCGAAGTCCTGAAAGCAACTCACGTGCTAGGAGATAGGTTTTCAAAAGGGGTAGAAAAGAATTTTGCAGTTTAAATAGACCGAAATTTGACCTTGTCGAAAAGGATTTTCTCAAATGGCTAAGTTTTGCAAATTTCAAAACAAGAATTTTGAAGAGAGACATACCGACAGACTCGACTCTGGACGTGACAGGACAAGTTGACAGACACGAATGGACTTTTGAGGGGTTGGACCGTGACTCGGTAGGAGGGTGGGCCACCTAAGACGACAAGACTCTTATGTTGTGCTAATCCATAGCCTAGGCGAGTGGCAACACGGTCGAACATCGAAAAGAGAAGGATCCGGTATAGGAGAACCGCAGTAGTCGTTAATAAGACTGTTACTGCACGGCAGGACTTAGCAGTGGCAATGTTGTAGCCTAGTGCTCTTTGAATTTTTGGTTTTGGGGTACATTCCCGAAGTGGGTGCCGCATCGAGTCCCGACAGATTCTCGTCTTCGACCGAGCCGAGTACTAGGACACACTAAAGAAAGGTGGCTAGTTTTTTTTGAAAGTTATTTGGATTATGTGAGTGGATGAAGGTCTTCTGCCAAAGAGAAGCCCCCAGGACGACAAAGCTAACTGTTGAGAACATGACAGTGTCGTGACCGGAATGACGGTGCTTTTTTTATTTGTGTGAATGTGGGTGGTTGTGCCTTTGTTGAAAGGCTGCCTACGTATTCACGTGTAGTGAAATCAAACCAAGCCGTAGTTCAGTGGATTGGAAGATATTATTATGGTGCCTAGTTTATTAGGGCTTTGTGTGTAACTAGCCATAGCAATGGTGTAGGCTAGGTGCATTCCCAGTGATGTCTTGATCAAAGGGCTAGAACAGTTAGGATGTTGATCCTGTGACTGTGAGCGTTCTCCGGGGTAGCCCCCAGAGGTGGTGTGAACTATTTGGGCATGTTCTATGCCGACCGCAGGTTGAGTTCTCGTGTTTGGGGCTGGTAACTGGTTTGGATGTTTTTGGAAATGTGGAGCTAGGTCGTAAGTGGTCTTGATGCTTTGAAATCTGGAGCTCGATTTTGTGGAGCTAAGGTTTCGAGGGTAAGGTATTGCAATGTGGTAGGAAAGGGGAGAAGTCGAGTAAAAATGACTCGGACTTCGATCGGGGTAGGTTTGATAATGCGGGATCTGATTTCCATGTCTGGCCCTAATGGTTAGGGTGTATCCTATGGAGCTAGAATCCTCAAAATTCGGGGCTGTCTCTTAGCCTAGGTCTCGGGAAGGTCTTGAGGATTGTAATGTGGGAAGGCTAAGTGTGGTGTTAGCTAACCAGCTTGATTGTCTCTCCCCTATTTGACCGTTTTCACTACAGTCATGGGTTCTTGAATATTTTTTGGCTGACCTTTTAGCCCTGGTCATGGGTTTTGATGATGTTTTTGAATTGACCGTTCCCGGACAAGGGACTTTCACTTGAGTTGACCGTTGACTATGGTCGTGGGTATTTGAATTTTTTGTTTTTTTTTGTTGACCTCTTGGCCCCGGTCGTGGGATTGACCGTATCTGGTCGGGGGATGCTGAGAGTTCTTTTTTTGATGCCAGCTCTTTTGTTTTGGGCCTTTTGCTTTTTCCTTGGACTTTTGATTTTTTTTTTTTTTGCCCAATTTTTTTTTTTTTTTTTCACGGCTATCTCTCCCTTTGATGTTGTGGGTGGATATGGGGGTGGGCCCATCGGTTGGATTAGGCTTGTGGAGCTAAACCTTTGTAAGGTGTAAGCCTAGTTGGTGTTTGTGTGAGTGCAACTCGCGGTGGAGTACTCTACGGTAAGCATGGTGATTTGGATCTCGGTATTGTCATCATAATTCCGAGCAGGCTTAGTGGGAGCATCGTCCCGAGTTGGGTTTTTTTGGCATCAAGTCAGACTAACGCCTAAGATAGGGATTGATCAGTTTTATTGGAGGGGTGTTTATTGTGGGAAATGGGCTTGCCTCCCGTCTTGAACCCAAACTAGGAGACTACCTAGATTTGTCATAGGGTTCGATACCGCTCCTGCTAAGGGTAGTTATGTGGTTGTCTATGCCAGACATGGAACAGGTAAGGGAAAACACGGGCCTCAGTTCCTGCAGTCATTATAGATGTGCCTATAATAGTCACGTGCATGTGCTCACAGTGTATGATGGTGTTCATCATGTTCTCGGAAACACATAAGAAAAGTGTCTATGAGAAATAGAAAAGCCGATTTTATTAGATTGAAAAGGAGGACAGAATACAGTTGACTCTGACTCTAACTTTGGAATTGAAAGAGATAGAACATCCTAGACTCGGACTCAGACTCGGACTCAAATCAAATATGGACTCCTAGATGAGGTTGTCAGTAGTCTTCGGCTTCTAAGGACTCAAGTGGATGTCCCGTATAGCCTTTGGTAGGAGCTTCACCCAAATCTTCGTTATGTCGAAGATCGTCTTCAATCCTAGTGCCCATTTCGGTAAGCACAGCAAAGTTTGAGATGCCGGCATACCTAAGATGGACGCGGTAGGAGGGTAGGAGGTTGTTGATGAATGCATCCACTAGTGTCTTCTCGCTGGGCTTGTCTACCAGCTTAACACTCTCAGCCCGCCAACGTTGAAGGTATTTGGTGAAACCCTCTGTTGGATCTTGGGCCATGACTTCTAAAGTCCGCATGGTAGTCTGAAGTTCAGTATTATCAGAATAGTTTTTAGCGAACTCGGTAGCCACATCTTCCCAAGTGGGGAATCTTTTTACATTAAGCCTATAGAACCAGGCTTTTGGATATTTCCCGAGGGATGCGCCGAACAAATTGATGAACATGTCGGCTTTGACCCCCTTGATCGCCATAAATGCTTTGAAGGCTCGGAGGTGTAGTAATGGATCCTCCGTCCCTTCGAATATGGGTAACCCTTCTAGATTGAGATCTGTTGGTAGTTTCTCACTGATGGGTGTATAGTCTCGGGAGTTTTCAATATGAATGTTATTCCCTTGGGAGGCATGGAACTGTTGTTCGAGCTCACGCACCGTGCTGATCAATTTGGCAAATGGCCCAGTATTGACCCATCCAGAATCGAGGTCTTATCGCTCGATGACAGTTAAACGAGCATTCATGGCCTCTTGGTTGGTTTTCAGGAACCCTATATGAGTTTCGGTTATGGCCTGCCTACTAACCATTGTTTCTAGCAAAGCCTTTAGTTCCTTAATGGTGTTTTCCATGTCCCTATTCCCGGTTGTGGATGCCATACTCTGCGAGAATACCCACGTAATCAGAAATGTTGCTTCGGAACTTGAATACGCCAAGGCATAGGAAATAGCGCGGGAGGAAAGACAACTGTGGACATGACGTAGGTCCACCCCGACGCGGCCACGCGCGGGTTTGGGTTAGGCGAATGAACCTCCATATGAGAAGGATCGAATTGAAATTTAAGTCGAAATGGAGTCGCCACCGAATTTTATGGTTATTCGGAACCTTTCGAGCCCACTCTATATCGCCATGGTCCATACACAAAGTATGGCCCATTTTGGTTTGAGAGTTTATTGGGCTCGTCCCTTTGCATATCGATATAGATGCCGACTTGGGCGGTTAATCGTATATTGAATGACTCTCGTTGCCAATGGATTCGGACATCCGGAAACCACGGTTCTGAGTAAGGGGTGAGGGTACGTGTTGGGAAGCCCAATAAGGACACCCAACCCCGCCCGCTCTTAGCGGCCTCTACTAGGACATCGTTTGACTTTTTAATATGCGCGCTAGTAATTCGGTGAAATGTTATGCAAACAGCGTTTTAGCTAAGCATGCGAATTAAATGTGAGCTACGTCAATTTAATGCATCTAATTTATTGTCGAAGTGATTTAGCATGCGAGGGTTCATTTAAAAGCGGTAAAGCGCAAATAAACAAAGCAAAGCAAAAATAAATCGGTTACAAGTTACACGGGCGGAATACAACCCGGAATTCACAATACGGCGTACAATAGAATAGAACAATCGAAATATACAACTGAAATGACAAGCAATAATTATAAACGGACCCGTGTAAAAACTAGACCGTGATTTTGTGTAGGTGGACGAACCTTAATTAATTACACATTATATTGCATGTTAATCAAGGGACGGAGGTTTGAGACCTAGACGTGGTGCTAGCCCGATCTCGAACCTCGATGCCTTGTCCCGATTTATCACCTCGAGAAATTGAGTCTAGATTAATTTTACATCGGATACGACTAAAGAGTCGTCGACATAAAATTAATAATGTGAGACCGTCGATCAAAATCGTTTAAGTGAAGTGATATGCATAAATTTTGAAAAGGAGACCACGTGATTGACTTTACACGTGTCGACTAAGTCGTAAAAAAAGACGAGGCTCGAATGTTGCATTAAAGCTTTCGGATTTCTGGGCTACAGGACCCACTCGGCCGAGTCATGGCCTGACTCGGTCGAGTGTGTCTTTAAATTAGCTACTGCCCGTTTTTTTAGGTGCTACTCGATCGAGTAGCAGGTGTACTCGGTCGAGTGGCACCTGTACGAGTTGTGACTCGTTTGTTTTAATGTGTTTTAAATCGATGATTGGCCGAGTCGAATAAAAATATTGACGGATTTAAATTTAGCTCGGTTTGTCGGTATTATAATCGTGTCTTATATGATTATAATACCGTTATCGGAATTTTGTAGAAAAGGTTATTGTTTGATAAAAATTTGATTAGTGACGGAATTGCGCCCCTCTACGTCACGACGTCGATATTAATCCTCACGGATTGTGTGACGTCGGTTTTCGTGTCAACGGGTTCCGTACTAATTGGAAATGGGATTGAATGCGTTCAACTATGACTTTTGGTTGATTATCATAGTTCAACGCATTCGAAACCGAATTTTCATACTAGAATGTATTTACGCAATATTATGACGATAATGTTGATAAAGAAAAGATGATACAAAAATAAAGACGTGAAAGTACGACGATATTAATGATAGTGTCACTACTATGATTACGATTATAAATACGATACGAAAATACGATAAACGAAGATGAGATTAGAAGAAAAGAGATCGAGATGGGGTTTAGGACACCCTCAACATACATGCTTAGTAAGGACCTCGGAAATGGACTCGTAATAGCGGCACGGGCTTAGGAGTATCGAGGATGTATGCGAGTTATGGTGTGTATATGTGTGTGTATGCTTCGCCGGTTCTCCGAGGGACGAGGGGCTCGGGTTTTGTGTGTCTTGCCTAGGGTCGCTAGGGTCGTAGTATTGTGTGTAGTTGCAAGGGGTTGTACTTGAAGTAAAAAAATTGTGTGTTGTGCTTGAAGGAGGAATTTTTGTTGTTGTTTCGTTGTGCTTGGGGTCATGGGGTATTTATAGGGAGCCCCGACCCCGGGTTACTCGACCGAGTGGCGCGGGTGCACTCGGTCGAGTGCTCCTGCGAATGAACCTGGACGGGTTCAAAGAGGCTCCACTCGATCGAGTGGCCAATCCACTCGATCGAGTGGATCAATTAATCCGGGCTATTTTGGGCGTGATTGCCCTTGATTTGTGCTTAATTGATTGTGATTGATTTGGATAGGTTTGGATTGATTTTTGGCTGATTTTGAATTATGGCGCAAGTTTCGAGACGTACTTGGCTGATTTCTGAGACGGTTTCGTCTTTGACCGGGTTTTGACCCGGTCGCTAAAAGACGGGATTTATCTTTGGTGTCGGTTTTGGCCCAAATTAGTCTTGTTTGACTCGGAACGACCCACTGGGCCTGAATTTGAGGTCTGTTTTGTGAGATTTTTACTCCACTAAAAGTCCATGTCGGATATTATTGATTCCGAGCCCAAGTCCGAGTATACTAAGTCATGTTTGCGTCCGATCATCATCGGGTGTTTTTTGGAAACTGCTATAGACACCTGGCGGTCAAATTTTGGGTGTCTACAGAGCCCCCACTCTGACTGAGGCTTGGACAAGGCGAAAGTCAGAGTAGCTACCAAGTCAATTAAGACCTGATAGGCTTCCGTTCGGGTCGTTTATAGTCCGTTAGACTTGCGTGAAGGGCTCGCCAGCCATAAGTCAGAAATCATACCTGAGCTGCTGGTGATAGTGTCTCCGTGGGAAATCGGACTTGTCGTATAAGTCCTGGGTGCGCCTATATGTGGGCTCATCCCGTACCATTCCGGGGAAAATGCCGCCTTGGGCTTCCGTTGGGGAGATTTTAGAGGGTTGCATGTCCCTATTTGAGTCGTACCTGTAAAAGTCACATAAAACGTATGCAACACGTAGGTAGTAAAACTACTCGTGCTGGGGAAAATGATTTTTTTTTTGAATTTTTTGAAATCTTTGAAAGTTTTGAATTTTTTGAATTTTTTGTGAATTTTGACGGACTGCTCGGGATGACTAAATTCCTGTGTCTGTGAGGAAGAAACATGGGTCGGGCCTGTATGTTCTAGGCCCGCTTGGGCCAAGGAGGCACAGCTGCAGGGGATGCCCCAGGGTTTTGATGTTATAAATACATCACCCTGGTTCCTCTTTTTTGTCACAATTCTCAAAAAGCTTCATCTTCTCTTTTAAAAGAAAACTTTTATTCCTCTCAAGAAACTTAGCATGGGTATCGACCGTCTGATCAACATGCTGCAAGATTGGTCACACCGTTTTAGGGATGCGAGCAAGGTAGTTCTGAGGCAGTCTGGTATATTCCAACTGTTCATGTTTCGTCAGTTGCACGTGGACCGTCACTTCTTTGATGCCTGCCTGACCTTCTGGGATGACACCCATCACGTCTTCGCTTTTCCTCGGGGCGAAATCTGTCCCCTCCCTGAGGAAATTGCTGCTATAGGAGGGTGGAATCCGTTGCTCCGCCCTGCTGTCCCTTTCTCCGTTCGAGACCCTAGGAGGAAACTACGGGAATTTTTGGGGCTTTCTCACGCTGAAGTATCCCGCATGCTCGAAGGGGATACCGTTTCTCTGCTTGCCTTAGCTGAGAAGTTCATGAACCCGTATGACATCCGGGTTACGCCCATTCATAGCCGTAGGGCGTTCGCCTTCTGCATGCTGCACGTGTATGCCTTTGAAGGCCATATGGACCTGCTGTCTTGCATGGAAGCGTTCGTCTTCTTGTTGTTGCCGACCTCATGGAGACGGAGTGTAGTCCCGCGTTGTTAATTACGGGGGAGATCATTCAGGGTTTGGAGAACCGGAAGAGGGATGAGTCAGCCCGTTTCACGGGTAGTACCCGTCTGTTGCAGGTATATCGCTTTCCCTTTTTTTTTTTTCGATTTTCGATTTTTTTTTTTTTTTTTTTCGCGATATACTGTTGCAGGGGACACTCGACCGAGTCACCCTGACACTCGATCGAGTGCCCTCGTAGAGGAGCGTTCTGCCACGTTTTAGGGGTGTCACTCGATCGAGTGACCCTGGCACTCGATCGAGTGCCCTTACGCGGACGCCTGAATTCGTCCGAAATCTCATAAGCGTTTCCTTTTTTTTGTTTTCAGCTTTGGCTACTTGAAAGGTTGTCCAAGATCGAGCCTCCCCCCAACCCGAGTGAGTATTGGTTCAATCAGGTGACGACGAGGAGACGGCCCACCGATTCATCTTGCCTCGTCACTCAGAAATATTGGGAAGAAGAGCTAACGTTCCATCGTGGTCCGCTGATACGATGGGTGGTTTTATGGTGGCCGATTTATTCCTGGACGGGTTTGGCACCTGACGACAAGGCACGCTACCAGGTGATTCTGTCCTTTAGCCACACAGTTCACCTCTATCCCGACCGCATACTCAGGCAGTATGGGCGGACACAGCGTATCCCTGAGAATGAGGCGGTTGTGAGTGCACCTACCCCACTGACCGACATTTTGTGTGACACCTGGATTCAGAGATGGTATACTAGAGTTACTTGGTCCGTTCCCAAGCCGCTTCATTCTGCCTGGGTGTCTTATTCCTACGAAAAGTGGACCAAAGCCGAGACTGCCGAAGCTCGTGCTGCTTTGAAGATCGACGAGGCCTTCGACCTGCTTAGGCGAGAAAAAGTCAAAGACAACCGGGATTTCTTTGCCGAAGGGGAGACTCAAGCTCCCATAGTCCGTCTGAGGCCAAGTCAGAGAAGAAGAACTAGGACTCGAGCTAGAGGGTCCAATGCTAGAGGTGTTCAGGGGGAGGTGAGCCCCCAGACCGATTTGGAGAGGAGACTAGGGCAGAGACTTTCAGCCCAGGACCGACTTGGTCCTAAGGATAGGTTACCGGAGCATGTACGGGCTCGACTTGGGCCCGCGACTATAGCTGAAGATCCTCTGTCGAAGAAGAGAACTCGGGTTAAGGAAGTTCCCGTTGTCATTCGGGAACGCCCGCCCCCGCCGCCGCCCCGACGTCCGGGGGCTCCTCAAAACCCGAAAGACAAAGGCAAGGGCAAGATGCCCGGATACGACTAGTCTCTCTTTTATTATTATTTGAAATATTATTACTATTTTTGTAGTGTTTTTTTTTGTGGCTTTTTGTGGCTTTTTTGTAATTTTGAATTACCGAGTTTATCGGTGTTTTTTTTTTGGAATAATAAAAATATTATTAGTGAAACCGTTTCTGTCTTTTTTCGTTATTGCAGTGGTTGTGCCCTTTTGAGGGGCTGCCTACGTATCCACAGTTAGTGGAATCAAACCAAACGTAGTTCGGGCGCAGATTTTTTGCAATTTTGAAATACACCAAGACTATGAGTTCAAGATGTGTGACAGTAGGATAAATAATCCTAACTTATTGACTTGCTTTATAAACTTTTGAAAAAGTGTTTAAATAAATTTTGCGAATGACATTGCGATAAGGTTTAGGGGTAGTAGCGTTTCAGCTGGTCTAGGTTGGTCGGGTTGACAAATTCATTTCCGTCCAGATCCGTCAGCATTACTGCTCCTCCTGATAGAACCTTCTTGACTAGGTATGGCCCAGCCCAATTGGGTTTGAATTTTCCCCTTGGGTCAACCAGTAGTAAGGCACGAACCGATTTAAGGACCAAATCACCTTCCTTGATATTCCTGGGCCTAACTCTCTTGTTAAAGGCCCGTTTGATCCTCTTTTGGTATATTTGGATGTTATTGAGAGCCCGGGACCGCCGTTCGTCTAAAAGAACCAACGAGTCATATCGAGCTTGAATCCAATCCGCTTCGGGTACCTGGCTTTCTAGCAGGATCCGGAGGGAAGGTACTTCTAATTCGATTGGTTGGACCGCCTCCATCCCATATGTCAAATAATATGGGGTTGCCCCGGTCGCAGTTCGGATCGATGTCCGGTACCCCCATAGGGCGAAGGGTATTTTGTCGGGCCAATCCCGATAATTATCAGCCATCTTTTTTAGTATGGTGACAATTGTTTTATTAGCAGCTTCTACCGCTCCATTTGTTTGGGGACGGTAAGGCGAGGATGTGTGCCTCTGGATTTTGTATTTTGCTAGCAAAGTAGCGGTTTCTGCTTGGAAGTGGGTCCCGTGATCATTGATAAACTCATGGGGGATCCCGTACCGGCATATGATTTTATTCTGGATAAATTTGGCCACGTGCTTGGCGTTCAAGACACGGTATGATTCAGCTTCGACCCATTTGGTGAAATAGTCGATCGCCACCAAAATAAAACAGTGGCCTCCCGTTCCGGAAGGATTCACCTTTCCAATTATGTCAATCCCCCATGTCGAAAATGGCCATGGTGATGTCATGGTGTATAATAGGGATGACGGCATGTGTTGAACCTTATCGAAAATTTGACAATTATGGCAGTGTTTGACATATGATTGACAGTCGGCCTCCATACTGTTCCAGTAGTATCCGAGCCTCATGATTTTTCGGGCTAGCATATGGGCGTTCATATGCGGACCATTTTCGCCGTCATGTACTTTGGCCATTACCTTTTCGGCTTGTGTTTTGTCGATGCATAAGAGTAAAGCCCCTTGTGCCGTCTTCTTGTATAATTGACCGTCGTCCGTACGAATGAATTGGGTAGCCAGTCTTCGCAGGGCTTTCTTGGCCCGGTTTTCAGTTCCTGGTGGATATTCTCCCGTAGTCAAATAGGTTAGAACAGCCTGATACCAAGGTTCTGGATCGGTGATCTCAATGTCTTGAATGGCGTTGACATACGCCGGCTCGGACCGTCTTTCGACACAGATTTGCATACTGGGCATATGTTCCGGGATGTTTAGTAGGGATGCTAATTTGGAAAGTGCATCCGCGAACTGGTTTTCTTCACGTGGGAGGTAGATATATTCTACCCTCTGGAATTGTTTCTCTAGAATCCTTACTCGTGCTTGGTAAGCCACGAGATTGGCATTCCGAGTTTTCCATTTTTGAAGAGCTTGATTGATGACTAAGGATGAGTCCCCGTGAACCCGGAGATTCGTAATGCCCAAATCAGTAGCTGCTTGTAACCCGTGGATGCATGCTTCATATTCGGCCGCATTGTTGGTTACATCAAAGTCTAATTTGATGGACAACGGGGTGTGTTCCCCTTGGGGTGAGATTAGGAGAATACCGACCCCAAAGCCTCGAAAATTGGATGCTCCGTCGAAATCCAAGTCCCATGTTTCGGTGTCAGTATGGAATATGTCTTCATCAGGAAAGGCCCAAGTATCGGTATAGCCCTCTTCAGATATCGGACTATCAGCGAGGAACTCGGCTACTACCCGGCCTTTGATAGCTTTTAGCGGAACGAATTTGAGGTCAAACTCAGCTAGCATTAGAGTCCATCTGGACATTCTACCGTTAAGAATGGGCTTTTCGAACAAATATTTGATCGGGTCCATTTTGGACAGGACATGTACCTCGTGACTGAGCATGTAGTGTCTGAGCTTTTTAGTGGCCCAAACTAGAGCTAGGCACGTTTTCTCGAGCATTGTATATTTGCACTCGTATTCTAGGAACTTTTTACTGATGTAGTAAATAGCCCTTTCTTCTGAATCGACTGTCTGGGCCAGCATAGCCCCCATGGCTGTCTCAGTCGTTGTTAGGTATAACGATAGAGGCAAACCGGGTTGAGGTGGCATTAGTACCGGCGGAGCAGGCAGGATTTCCCTGATTTTGTCGAAGGCCGCTTGACATTTATCGTCCCATAGCACCCGTTCTCCTATCTTCAGTTTCTTGAAAATGGGCTCACACACCATGGTTAGCTTTGAAATAAAAAGGCTGATGTATTGAACTTTCCCGAGAAACCCCCTTATTTCCTTTTCGGTCTTGGGAGGTTGCATCTCGGTGATGGCTTTGATTTTAGCTGGATCGACCTCGATGCCACGTTGGCTAACGATATGGCCCAGTAATTTGCCTGATGTTACCCCGAAACTGCATTTTTGAGGGTTTAACCTCATATTGTACTTACGCAAGCGGGCGAAGAATTTTCTTAGGGCAGCGACATGCCCATCTCGGTTTTTAGACTTGACGATCATGTCATCGACATAAACTTCCACTTCCCTATGCATCATGTCATGTAATAAGGTCGTGGCTGTTCGTTGATAAGTGGCCCCGGCGTTAATGAGACCAAATGGCATAACGGTATAGCAATAGGTACCCCACGGTGTGGTGAAAGTGGTTTTACCCATGTCTTCTTCTGCCATTTTGATTTGGTTGTATCCGGCATACCCATCCATAAATGATAAAAGGGCGTGATCTGCTGTATTGTCCACCAATATGTCGATGTGTGGCAACGGAAAATCGTCTTTTGGGCTGGCCTTGTTAAGGTCCCGGAAATCTACACATACCCGAACCTTGCCGTCCTTCTTGGGTACCGGCACGATGTTCGCAACCCAGTCTGGATATTCAGACACTTGTATAAAGCCTGCTTTGAATTGTTTGTCTACTTCTTCCTTGACCTTGAGAGACCACTCGGGCTTCATTCTTCGAAGCTTCTGTTTTACCGGCTTACACCCATCTTTGATGGGTATACGGTGTTCGGCTATTTCTCGGTCTATACCCGGCATGTCCTTGTAGGACCATGCAAAGACATCCTTGAATTCTTGGAGGAGGCTTGTGAGTTGTTGTCTCTCCTCGGGGTCTAAGGATAACCCTATTTTAAGCATCTGGGGCTCTAAGGTTGTTCCCACATTGATAGACTCAGTTTCTTCGATTACCGGGTCTCGGGATTCCCTCTGCTCTAGCTGCTCGATCAGATGTGGGGGTAGGGGCACCTGTTCATCGGGTTTATCAATGTCATTGCAAAAAGTATCTTTGAAAGTATTTTGAAAATAAGCCAAGTCATAAGCGGAACGGTTTTCGTTATTATTGATAGAGAATTTGGAAAACAGCTCGAAGAGAGCGGCCATCTGATCATTGGTCAGAGGCGGGATTGGGAGTGCTCTCGGGACAGACCCCGAGGCTCCGGTGGCAGTGACTACAGGGAGAGGGGTTACAGCTTGGACTCTAGCATCAGACCCCTTAGACTCGAATACAGACTCAGACTCAGACTCCGACTCGGACTCAGACTCGGACTCAGAATCAGTGTCTGGCATATTTCCTTCCCCGGTGGTCAGCTTGTAGACTCGGCCTTGACCATCGGTCCACTTGACGGTCTTCTTCCAGCTTCTTTTCCCGGTATCAGCACCGACTTCCGAGATCAGCTTCGAAGGGTCGAACTTGTTGCTTCGAAGGATCAGGTTCACCAAGTCTTCTTTGGGGTTCGGGACAGCTTTGTCTTCCCCGAATAGGAGTCCCAGCACGGGCCCGGCATTGTCAGTACCCTCTTTGGATTCAGCTTGGAGGAGGGCAAATATGTCATCTGGAATGTAGTTGCATTCCCGAGCTAGTGCAGCCTCGGGATGCGTGATGGTTGGTTGATATAGGCCAACTTGAATAGCTCCAAATACGGGTGTGACGAAGTAATCACTCAATCTTGGGCTATAAGGGCCCAAGTAGGTACCCTTGATGATGTTGCAGGCCTTCTCAATTCCTGCTCGGACCACATTTCCCGGGGTTATAGCATACCCTAAACCGAAGTGAGATTCCCCATCATTCAGGACCTCAATAATCTTCCCAGCTGGAAGATATGGCCTCGAAGTAGCCCCCGGTAAATACCCCAAGTTTTGTAGCATCGTGTCGATGCTTGTGGTGAAGTAGGGCCTAAAAAGGATTTCTTCTTCAATCATCCCTACAAAATCGAACCCCCAAAGGTCGGTGCGGTCCGTGGTGTTACAGCTAGCCACGGTCATAGGGGTTGCTTCTAAGGTGATAATACCGTCTTGTAGGGGCATTTTGATCTTTCGGTGCAGGGTAGAAGATACCGCCTTCACAGCATGGAGCCATGGTCTTCCCAGGAGTAGATTGAAGGAAGAGGTGACATCGATCACCTGGAATTCTAGCTCTTTCTCGATTGGGCCGGTCACAATAGTCAGCTTGATGGCCCCGGAAACTGCTTTTGGGCTTCCATCGAAAGCCTGGATAGTGTGGGCAGTTGGTATGTAGTCGGCCTCGGTAATCCCGAGGGCTTTGGTAGTCCTTAGCGGGAGGACGTTCACCGCGGACCCATCGCCAATTAGGGTCATCGGAAGATACTTACCCCGGCAAATCACTGTGATGTATAGGGCCAGATTGTGAGAGGCCCCGAACGGTGGTAGGTCGTCATCTGAGAAGGTGATTGATGGGCCTTCTCCTTTGGACCTGCTCTTGAGGTAAGGTAAAATAGCGGCTACCATTTCAGTAGGGGTAACCTGGGAATCGACCTTGATCTGATCGAGAGCCTTAGTAAGTGCCTCTCGATGTTCTTGTGAGCTAACCAAGAGTTGCCATATAGTGAGGTCAACTCGGGTCCTTTTCAATTGTTTAACAAGAGCCGTATCGGTGCTTGGTTCTTCAATGGCTTCTTCCGTCCTGGTAAGTTCAGTGACGGTTGCCTGGACTGAGCCGTCTTTGGTGAGGGAATTACCGGCTAAAGCTTTGGATTTAGCCTTCCTGACTTCTTCGAGGGTAACGGGGACAGTTTCCCCTTTAGCGAGGTATACATCTTCTTCATCATCGAACCAGATCCCATTGATTTGTGGGAGGAAAGGAGAGATAAGATGAGAACAGTCTATCACCTCACCGGTGAAGATGGCATGAGAGCTAAAGGGGTTGTCCTTGTTGCTTGGCTTGTCCCCGGGTAGTGGTATTTTCCCGCTCTCAATTTAATCCTGAATTAGATGCTTCAGCTTCCAGCACTTCTCGGTGTCGTGCCCATTGCCTCGGTGATATTGGCAGTAGGCTTGGGCGTTGTAGCTCTTGGAGCGTTTTTCGACTGGGACTTCGGGAGTTGGGCCTATCGGCTGGACCAGGCCTTTGGAAGATAGCCTTTGTAAGGCATATGTATAGGTAGTCCCTATATCAGTGAATACCCTATGAGGGACGTTTCTTTTTGATGAGGCATCCAAAAGGTTAACCGTGTCGAAGATGCTTCGGGTTGCGGCCGGAGGTTTAGTAGTGGATGAGGAAGCTCCTTGGTAACCCTTGTTAGAGGCCTTAGTCAGGCTCTCTTGCCTTAGATCATCTTCAATTCTCATGCCCATTTCAGTAAGAGTGGTGAAATTGGGTATGACAGCATACCGGAGGTGAACCCGGTAGGAAGGGAGGAGGTTCTTGACAAAGGCCTCCACTAAAGTCTTCTCACTGGGCTTATCGACCAGTTTGACACTCTCGGCCCTCCAGCGTTGGAGGTATTTAGTAAAGCCCTCCTTAGGTTCTTGGGCCATAACCTCTAGGGACCGCATAGTGGTTTGGATCTCGGTGTTATCAGCGTAGTTCCGAGCGAATTCCGTAGCCACATCGTCCCAGGTTGAGAATTTCTTTGGGTCTAGCCTGTAGTACCAGGCCTTTGGGTGTTTCTCCAGAGATGCAGCAAAGAGGTTCTTAAACATAGAAGAGTCCACCCCCTTAATGGCCATGAACTCCTTGAAGGCCCGCACATGTAGTAGCGGGTCTTCAGTCCCTTCGAACATAGGTAGGCCCGTGAGATTCAGGTTTGCGGGCAGTTTGTCACTTACCGGGTTGTAATCCCGACTATTCTCCCGATGGATGTTGTTATTCCCGGTTAAGTAGACTTGTTCTTCCAACCGGCGGACCGAGCTAACTAGTTCAGTTAGGGGTTCCGTGACCCCGGTATTAGGAGTCCTTTGTTCCACTGTAGCTAAGCGAGCAACAATGGCCACTTGGCCGGCCCTCATTTCAGTCAGTTGGGCTTCGATGTCGGCTTGCTTCTCGATTATGGCATCTAGAGAGGTTTGAAGACTGTTCAAAGTGGCCATCCTTCGAGCGTGTCTGGTTGCCGGTGGCCTGTCTGTAAGAACACCACGTAATCAGGAACCGAACCCAGACCTTGGAATTAAAACAAGTACATCCCGAGCGACCCGAAAGAAAAAGGACTTGAGAAAGACATCTAGACGGATGACTCGTAGGTGATGTGACTTCCTTAAGATTTCGGCCTTGGTGAGCCTAGTCTCGTTCGAAGGAAGGTTCACATGAGACTAAACCCCAGACTTTGGACTCGAGTGTGTAGACGGGCCCTCTTTTGTAGGAGTATGTCCTACGTAGGTGGGCTTTGCCTTAGTCTAATAAGGCAGACTGGGGGTGGGGAGGAAACTCGTGATATAAGATCAACAGAGTTTCGACGCTAGAGACCTTGACGACTTACGACATGACCCGACACTGCTAAATACGGGAAGTCCTAAGAAGAGGAAGGTTTGGAAAAAATTGATAGTTTTGGAAAACCCGAGAAAATCTCGGGGGAAGGCCCGATTTTTCGAGAAAAATCGGAAAGGGTATCGGGCGTTGGTTTTGATGGTTCGAAAATACTTTCGAGTTTAGAATTGGGCAGCATACCGGCTAGAAATGGGCTATTTTGAGTAAAATCACAAGTCCTAAATTCAGTATGTGTCCCGGGTTTTGAAAATTGGATATCTTGAAATTTGAAAATTTGAATGCTGGAAAAGGAATTTCCGATGATTTGAAAATTTGAAGGTGAGATCCCGAAGATTTGCGAACGGCATCTCGAAGATTTGAAAGTTGAAAATGGCATCGCGAGGATTTGAAAATTGAATTTTGAAAATTCGAAAATCGAATGGTGGATCGGAAATTCGAATTTTGAAATGGGCAGCATGCCGGCTAAAAAAAGGCTTGTTTTGAGTCAAATCTTAAGTCTAAATTTCGGCAGCATTCCGAGTTTTTGAAAATTTGAATATTTTTGGAAAGATGCATTTTTTGAAATGACGGTTTTTGAAAACGACACGGAAACCAAGTAGCACATAGTCACGTAGGCATTATAACGACACTATGTATGCTTTACACTAAGTCTCGGTTGGTCTGAATAGGGTCTATACCAGTGTTCATAGTCTAGTCGAGAAACGGGACGGTCTTCCTAACTCGAGTGGAATTTAGAACATGCCGCAAAGTCCATACGAGTCGACCATGAACACCTTTAACGTATCCAAGACTGAATACGTCGTGGTATAGTGGGACGTCGGTCACCAGTACCGGCCCGGGTAAATATGAGGTTATGCATGAACCGTAAAACTAAAACGCATATTGTACTCGTTAGACGATTTCTATTCGAGTCTCACCCTGAGAACTCCGATGGTAAGGCACACATCGGTTGATCCCCAGCGGAGTCGCCAAATTGTGGACATGACGTAGGTCCACCCCGACGCGGCCACGCGCGGGTTTGGGTTAGGCGAATGAACCTCCATATGAGAAGGATCGAATTGAAATTTAAGTCGAAATGGAGTCGCCACCGAATTTTATGGTTATTCGGAACCTTTCGATCCCACTCTATATCGCCATGGTCCATACACAAAGTATGGCCCATTGCGGTTTGAGAGTTTATTGGGCTCGTCCCTTTGCATATCGATATAGATGCCGACTTGGGCGGTTAATCGTATATTGAATGACTCTCGTTGCCAATGGATTCGGACATCCGGAAACCACGGTTCTGAGTAAGGGGTGAGGGTACGTGTTGGGAAGCCCACTAAGGACACCCAACCCCGCCCGCTCTTAACGGCCTCTACTAGGACATCGTTTGACTTTTTAATATGCGCGCTAGTAATTCGGTGAAATGTTATGCAAACAGCGTTTTAGCTAAGCATGCGAATTAAATGTGAGCTACGTCAATTTAATGCATCTAATTTATTGTCGAAGTGATTTAGCATGCGAGGGTTCATTTAAAAGCGGTAAAGCGCAAATAAACAAAGCAAAGCAAAAATAAATCGGTTACAAGTTACACGGGCGGAATACAACCCGGAATTCACAATACGGCGTACAATAGAATAGAACAATCGAAATATACTATTGAAATGACGAGCAATAATTATAAACGGACCCGTGTAAAAACTAGACCGTGATTTTGTGTAGGTGGACGAACCTTAATTAATTACACATTATATTGCATGTTAATCAAGGGACGGAGGTTTGAGACCTAGACGTGGTGCTAGCCCGATCTCGAACCTCGATGCCTTGTCCCGATTTATCACCTCGAGAAATTGAGTCTAGATTAATTTTACATCGGATACGACTAAAGAGTCGTCGACATAAAATTAATAATGTGAGACCGTCGATCAAAATCGTTTAAGTGAAGTGATATGCATAAATTTTGAAAAGGAGACCACGTGATTGACTTTACACGTGTCGACTAAGTCGTAAAAAAAGACGAGGCTCGAATGTTGCATTAAAGCTTTCGGATTTCTGGGCTACAGGACCCACTCGGCCGAGTCATGGCCTGACTCGGTCGAGTGTGTCTTTAAATTAGCTACTGCCCGTTTTTTTAGGTGCTACTCGATCGAGTAGCAGGTGTACTCGGTCGAGTGGCACCTGTACGAGTTGTGACTCGTTTGTTTTAATGTGTTTTAAATCGATGATTGGCCGAGTCGAATAAAAATATTGACGGATTTAAATTTAGCTCGGTTTGTCGGTATTATAATCGTGTCTTATATGATTATAATACCGTTATCGGAATTTTGTAGAAAAGGTTATTGTTTGATAAAAATTTGATTAGTGACGGAATTGCGCCCCTCTACGTCACGACGTCGATATTAATCCTCACGGATTGTGTGACGTCGGTTTTCGTGTCAACGGGTTCCGTACTAATTGGAAATGGGATTGAATGCGTTCAACTATGACTTTTGGTTGATTATCATAGTTCAACGCATTCGAAGCCGAATTTTCATACTAGAATGTATTTACGCGATATTATGACGATAATGGTGATAAAGAAAAGATGATACAAAAATAAAGACGTGAAAGTACGACGATATTAATGATAGTGTCACTACTATGATTACGATTATAAATACGATACGAAAATACGATAAACGAAGATGAGATTAGAAGAAAAGAGATCGAGAAGGGGTTTAGGACACCCTCAACATACATGCTTAGTAAGGACCTCGGAAATGGACTCGTAATAGCGGCACGGGCTTAGGAGTATCGAGGATGTATGCGAGTTATGGTGTGTATATGTGTGTGTATGCTTCGCCGGTTCTCCGAGGGACGAGGGGCTCGGGTTTTGTGTGTCTTGCCTAGGGTCGCTAGGGTCGTAGTATTGTGTGTAGTTGCAAGGGGTTGTACTTGAAGTAAAAAAATTGTGTGTTGTGCTTGAAGGAGGAATTTTTGTTGTTGTTTCGTTGTGCTTGGGGTCATGGGGTATTTATAGGGAGCCCCGACCCCGGGTTACTCGACCGAGTGGCGCGGGTGCACTCGGTCGAGTGCTCCTGCGAATGAACCTGGACGGGTTCAAAGAGGCTCCACTCGATCGAGTGGATTGGCCACTCGATCGAGTGGATCAATTAATCCGGGCTATTTTGGGCGTGATTGCCCTTGATTTGTGCTTAATTGATTGTGATTGATTTGGATAGGTTTGGATTGATTTTTGGCTGATTTTGAATTGTGGCGCAAGTTTCGAGACGTACTTGGCTGATTTCTGAGACGGTTTCGTCTTTGACCGGGTTTTGACCCGGTCGCTAAAAGACGGGATTTATCTTTGGTGTCGGTTTTGGCCCAAATTAGTCTTGTTTGACTCGGAACGACCCACTGGGCCTGAATTTGAGGTCTGTTTTGTGAGATTTTTACTCCACTAAAAGTCCATGTCGGATATTATTGATTCCGAGCCCAAGTCCGAGTATACTAAGTCATGTTTGCGTCCGATCATCATCGGGTGTTTTTTGGAAACTGCTATAGACACCTGGCGGTCAAATTTTGGGTGTCTACAACAACTCAGGTTTGACTCGGGTTAGACTCTCCTAAAAAAGTGTAAGGTGTGATTCTCGAAGCGACTGTGATTAATCACTCCATCGGAGAATAGCCCCCAGGTGAGACTAAGGACTCTTATAGGACTCATATGGTGTGACATCTAAGTGACTCAAAAGTGGGGTACGTGTAAGACATGACCCTTAGAGCAACCGTGATTGATCGTTCTCCTAAAGGGTAGCCCCCCGAGTGAGATTGTAAGTTTTGCTAAGACTCGAGTGTTGGACGAGTGACCCTTAGATGTAAGGATCACGAACCTTTAGCCACAGGGCTATGCCTTGTAAAAGGTTGACTCGGCCTCGAGAAAAAGGCAGACAGGGTAAGGGAAGAAACTTGCGATGTAAGATCGGCAGAGTTTCGACGCTAGAGACCCTTGACTTGACTTGAATAAGGATAGACCCTGTGATTAGAGTAGACCCTTAAGTTAAAGGATTTTTGAATTGGGATGACTCGACTAACGGATTGAAAGATGGGCGAAATTCCCTTAGGAAAGGTCGTGGGGACCGTCCTGTCGGAGGAAAAATTGCGTGTGACTTTCTAGTTAGGACTCGAGTGTTTACGAACCTTCCATTTACGAGTGTATGACTCGTGTTGGTCGGTTGTGCCTTTAGAAAAAGGCGGACTAGGATGGGGAAGAAACCCGCGATGTAGGATCGACGGAGTTTCGACGCTAACGACCTTCGACAAATCATAAAAAGACCCGACACACGGATTACGGTAGGTCCTATAATCGGAAGGTTTTGAAAAATGATTGAATTTTTGAAAATTGAGAGGACGGTCCAGAAATTGGTAGTGGGCCAATAGGACCGGGCATTTTGAAATGTTTGAATGGTTGCGAGTAAATTCGCGTTTTGAAAAATTGGGAGACGGTCCCGATTTTTGAAAAGTTGAATTTTTGAAATTTTGAAATTTGAATATCGAAAATAAATTTCCGAAAATTTGAAAATTGAAAATGAGATCCCGAAGATTTGAGAATCGAAAACGACATCTCGGAGATTTGAAAATCGAGAATGGAATCTCGAGGATTTGAAAATCGCAAATGGCATCACGAAGCTTTGAAAATTGAAATTGAATTTTGAAAATTCGAAAATCGAATGGTGGATCGGAAATTCGAATTGAAATGGATAGCATGCCGGCTAAAAATAGGCTATTTTGAGTCAAATCGTAAGTCTAAATTTTGGCAGCATTCCGAGTCTTTTGAAATTGGATATTTTGAAAAGACGAGTCCCGAAACGGACGGTATTTCGGGTTTTTCAAAATTTGGTGTTTTGGAAAGATGGGTCCCGAAACGGACAGTATTTCGGGTTTTTTCGAAATTTGGTATTTTTTGGAAAGATGCAATTTTGAAATGACGGTTTTTGAAAAATGACACGGAAACCAAGTAGCACGTAGTCAACCAAGCATTATAACGACGCTCATGTATGCATTACGCTAAGTCTCGGTCGGTCAAAATAGGGTCTATACCAACAACGATGGCTTTCTCGTGTGATGGACGGACTCCCTAAGCCGAGTTGGTCTTAGGACATGCCGCGAAACCGAGACGAGTTCCACCATCGATGTCTTTAGCGCACCCATGTAGGAATGCACCGCGGTATAGTCGGACGTCGGTCACAAGTAACCGGCCCGGGCAAAAATGGGTTATGCATGAATCATTAAACTAATGCGCGCACATTAATCTACGAACGATTTCTCTTCGAGTCTCACCCTAGGAACCCCGATGACATGTGGTACATCAGGTATCCCCAGCGGAGTCGCCAAATTGTGGACATGACGTAGGTCCACCCCGACGCGGCGAAGCGCGGGTTTGGGTAGGCGAATGAATCTCGTGGTAAGATTGTTCTCGGGTTCGAAATTTAAGTCAAAATGGAGTCGCCACCGAATTTTGTGGTTATTCGGAACCATACGAGCCCACTCTATGTCGTCATGGGCTATACACAAAGTAAGCCCACTCCGATTTCAGAGTTTATGGGGCTCGTCCCTTTGCATTGCGATACCGATACCATCTATACCGGTAATCGTGTAAAGAATGACTCTCGTGCGCCAAGGGTTTCGGACATCCGGAAACCAAAGGTTCTGAGTAAGGGGTGAGGGTACGTGTTGGGAAGCCCACTAAGGACACCCAACCCCGCCCGCACATGGCGGTCTCTACTAAGACATCGTTCGTGTTCGTGTACGCGCGCTAGTAAAATGATTAAATGATATGCAAACAGCGTTTTCGGGCTAAGCATGTGAATAGTTTGTGAACTACGTCATTTAATGCATCTTGTTATTTGTCGAAGTGATTTAGCATGCGAGGTTCATTTATAAAGCGTAAAGCAAGTAAATAAACAAAGCTCGAGAAATAAATAGAAATAGCGTACAATTTACACGGGCGGAAATACAACCCGGGATTCACAATACAACATTACGTAAAAGAAACGAAATAAAAATAATACGATATAATTAAAGGGACGGACCCGTATGTAAACTAGACCGCGAAAATATGTAGGCGGACTAACCTCGATTAAATACGCATTATGTCGCATATTAAACGAAGGACGGGAACATGAGACTGCGGCATATTGCTAGCCTAATCTCACGTCCCGTAGTCTTGTCCCGACTTATCACGTCAAAGTGGTCAAAGTCGTTCTACGTGTCGTGATGTGTATAGTTTTGAAAATAGGAAGGTCGGATGATGATCTAAAGTCGATAAAGAACGGGGCTCGGAATATGTGTCTAAGCCCTCGGTATTGCGGGTTATGAGACCCACTCGATCGAGTCATTGATTGACTCGGTCGAGTGTGTTATTAGCGTGGCTACTGACCACTTTTTGGGGTGCTACTCGATCGAGTGGCCTATGGCACTCGATCGAGTGCCCCCTGTACGAGAGGTAACTCGCCTTGTTTTATGACTTGAAATCGATGATCGGCCGAATCAAATACAAATATCGCACGATTTGTATTTGACTAGGCCTCCGGTACTATAATCGTGTATGAACGATTATAATATCGTCACCGGAGTTTTATGAAAACGTTTGTGTTAGATTAGGAAATTTTGAATTGGTGACGAAATGTATCCCTCTACGTCACGACATCGGGACTAACCCTTTCGGGTTACGTGATGTCGGTATTCGTGTCAACGGGTCTCGTACCAATTATGGAAAGGGAATTAAATTCGTTCAACTACGACCGATCACGGTCGCGTCACGCCCTTGAGTACATTGGGGCGGGGCTCCTCGAAAGGGCTCCGCCTCCGTCGTTGCTCGTAAAGGGATTAGACGGACCAATAGTGATCATCGTAGTCCAACGTTTTAAAACCGGTTTTAGTATTAATATATATACACGGTATTAATAACATTAGTAAAAAAAAGATGATAAAAAAAAAAGATGAAAAATAAAGATGAAAAATGTAAAGAAGTTAGTGTTAGTGTTAGTGTTAGTGTTACTACGATGCAATAATGCAAAAATGTACATAAAAACGATATAGAAAAGAGATAGAAAAAGGGTTTAGGACACCCTCAACATACATGCTAGTATAGACCTCGGAAATGGACTCGTAAAATAGCGGCAAGGCTTGGGAGTATCGAGGATGTATGCGAGTTATGGTGTGTATGAATGTGTATGTGTATTACGTCGGTTTTTCGAGGGACGAAGGACTCGGTCTTTGTGTGTATTGCTTAGGGTTGCTAAGGCTTGTAGTGTAGGATGTGTTAGGGTTGAAATGTAGGTGAAAATGTGGCTGAAAAATGTAGGGTAAAAGATGGTTGTAAAGTCTTTTTTTTTTGAAATGCATGGGGGGTGAAGCGGTATTTATAGACCTCACCCTCGACATAGGGGCACTCGATCGAGTGGCCCTAGTGCACTCGATCGAGTGGCCCTAGTGCACTCGATCGAGTGCCTTCGCAAACGGGCCACACCCGGGTTTTGACGCTCCACTCGATCGAGTGGGTCAATCCACTCGATCGAGTGGGTCAAGCAAATCGAGAGAAATAAGGAAAGATTTGATTTTGTTGGTTTTGATTGCTTTTTTGAATTCTGATTTGTGCGCCAAATGAACTTGGCTGATTTATGAGACGGTTTCGTCTTTGACCGGGTTTTGACCCGGTCGCCAAAAGACGGGAATTATTTTTGGTGTCGGTTTTGGCCCAAATTAGTCCCATTTGACTCGGAACGACCCACTGGGCCTGAATTTGAGGTCTGTTTTGTGAGATTTTTACTCCGCTAAAAGTCCATGTCGGATATTATGAATTCCGAGCCCAAATCCGAGTATACTAAGTCACGTTGACGTCCGATCATCATCGGGTGTTTTTCGGAGACTACCATAGACACGTGGCAGTCAAAATGCGGGTGTCTACAATATTACATGATTATTTCAAAGAAAATAAAAAAAAATGTAAAAGTTTATAAATTTCACTTAACTAGATTTAGATTAAGGTTAAAAATTAATCAAAGGTGTAAAATGACTAAACTAACCCTAAACTAATTGCTCTAGGTTAACAAAACTTTGACACATGGAGCGATATGATTGGCCGTGTATGAAATTATTTTTGACCCGGTCGCCAAAAGACGGGAATTATTTTTGGTGTCGGTTTTGGCCCAAATTAGTCCCATTTGACTCGGAACGACCCACTGGGCCTGAATTTGAGGTCTGTTTTGTGAGATTTTTACTCCGCTAAAAGTCCATGTCGGATATTATGAATTCCGAGCCCAAATCCGAGTATACTAAGTCACGTTGACGTCCGATCATCATCGGGTGTTTTTCGGAGACTACCATAGACACGTGGCAGTCAAAATGCGGGTGTCTACAATATTACATGATTATTTCAAAGAAAATAAAAAAAAATGTAAAAGTTTATAAATTTCACTTAACTAGATTTAGATTAAGGTTAAAAATTAATCAAAGGTGTAAAATGACTAAACTAACCCTAAACTAATTGCTCTAGGTTAACAAAACTTTGACACATGGAGCGATATGATTGGCCGTGTATGAAATTGTCATACACGCCGTGTATGTGTAGCCTTTCCATATTTTTAGGCCACACAAATATTCGAACAATGAGACTAAATAATCCGTTATTAATTACTACAGTCCTTCACTTTATTAGGTGTTTTGTATTCTTCCTCAATTTTGCATACTCCTTTAGTTAGTTTTACTACATAACACATTTTCCATTTTAAAAATAAATTATTTTACTATTCATATCAGATACGAGTATATTACTTTTAATTATTATAGTAGCGAACGAAGATGTGTATGGATACCAAACTCACTACGAATTAATGATTTCGATCTGCTTCGCTCGCTCTTTTAAGACATACTCCGTATAATATACTCCGTATATTTTACAAAATTATTTTCTTAAAGCGACGTGATGAAATTCGTTCTTATAGATTCAGGATTTGCAAAAATATCGTAAGCTTTGAGTAAGCTTAAGTAGTCAGATGTGGCAAGAATTAATAGCCATGGATTAGTAACGTAAACCCCACTAGCTAAGCTAGTTATTGCTTTTATGAAAATGGAGATTCATACAAGTTGGAATAATTGTCTAGTCCTACTATTATTAGTGCATGCCTTTAGACTTCACTAAGTAAACCACCACCTCCTTATAGCAATTCTCTTGTTTACTACTCGTATTTATATTACGATGAATAAATGACTAAAAATAACAATAGTTGTAAATTGGTACGGAGTAATATGTAAGAATATTTATGCTATAATAATATTACGAGATATGTAATATATATTCCCTATTATTATGCTAATATTTCTTTCCCATAATTGTGGTTTTATTGGAAATCGGATCTTTAAGAGATATGCTATCACAATAATATCGGACTAAATAAGGAGTTTTTCCATATTTACTCAACCTTGATGGAAGGTCAAGATTACTGTAATCTAAAACCCTAATAGGAACCGGTCCTCTCTCTGCCTATATAATGAAGTCTTCCCCATCAGAAACTCTATGCTTAATGACAACACTTATTACGTTATAGGACAAGAGGGAGAAACCATACCTATTAATTATGAACCGTACCTATTATTTATTATTATTTGAAGATCACATCATATGAAGACGTATTATTATTATTCGAAGTCGTCTTATTATTTATGAAGATTTATGAAATCTTCTTATAGAGATCTAATATCATTTGTATTATATTTCGACTTATTCCATTATGAGGTATGTCTTAATTAATCTTTTGTGACTTTCATGTTGTTCAAAGATTTATGGGAATTATGTTTTATTTATGTCAGGTTAATAATATACTAACATGTGGTATCAGAGCTTAGGTTATTGAACTCATGATTGTCCATTAATTAAGATTATTACGAGTATTATTATACATCATATTACTCCGTATTATAAACGAGTTTGTCTATCAATTATGATTTTTAATATTATATACTTGTATTACGTTTTGGAGTATGAAGTGTTTATCAGTTTATGCATGATAGAATTCAATACCGTCCACCATTGCCAATTTATCCAAACTATGGTCAATAAAAGTCATATAATCAATGCATTAAAAGTATGCACATACATATTACATTGGACATAGCATGAATGCATGATAGTACGTATTATGTAATGGTGTACATCTCATAAGTTGGTATAATCCATGATTTTCAATTTTGGCATGTTATTTGTGATAGTTGTCATTGAATCAAAGTATCAAATTAGATTGCATCATTAATCTACTTGCCAATTCCATGATAAAGTTTTTATTATTAATATGGAAATTGATGAAAGTTTAACCTGAAATTGATATTATTATTGTCTTGATTATTATGTTAAACTGATTTTGTCATGATTATATGATTACTATATACATATTGATTAGTATATAGATTAAAGTTTTAATATGAAGTGAATTAAAATTCTATTATTTGAGAAGTAATTCTATGACAATATGATTATGATATACTCCGTATGATATTGATTTGCTGAAACATGGTTTCACCTTATTATTTATGATCATTCGATATAATTATTCGTTTGGTAAATAATGATTTATTAAGTTATAATTTCATATATTCTGGTTTTAGATAATGTAAATATGAAATTCTTATGGTTAAATTTCACCGCAGTGAATTTACAACTCAAGTTTGATTTTGACTTTAAGATAGTCATTATATCGTTCACACATATAAAAATATATATTTACTCAGGTAAATTATATTGACATGTGACATTCTAGTCATTATATCGTTCACACATAAAAATATATATTTACCCGCAAGTAGATTATACTGCCATGTGTAACATTCTATCTATTTAAATATTTTAGTGATTATCCACAGGAGCACTATTATTAAAGATATGTTGTTTCACATATTGAAGTCTTATTGTTAATGTTGCTTTTATCACAACTAAAATTACCTAACCAAGTGAAATCTTATGGTATAACTTTATTGTTGAGCTTAATGGAACGAACAAATACTCTGGATGAAAAGAATATTTAATTAATTTAAGTTCGCTTTGAGGTTGATGGAACTGGATACTTGTCTTCGCAAAGACAAGCCAGCTGCCTTAACTTCTGAAAGTACCGCTGCTCAAATATCTCTCCATGAAGCTTGGGAGAGATCTGACAGATTATGCATTTTATTCTTATGTTGGATAATTGTAACCATCCTTAAGACTTAAGAAATATTGTATGGACTGAAACAAGCATCGAGACAATGACTTAAAGTTCGATAAAATCATTACAGATTTTAAGAAAATATCGTTGATCTATGCATAAATCTCAAGATCAGTGGGAGTAAGTTCATATATTTGATTCTATATGATATATTTTATTAGCCAGAAACAATCTTGGTTTATTACCTAGAACCAATAATTATGTCTTAAATGGCTAAATAAATATCTTTATGCATCTACCCTTGGTTGGTAACTTAATGTATGTTCAGGTAAATCTGATATTATTGATGCCCACATCTAGAAAATTAGATCACCCGCAGGTGACTGATTATTCAAATTCAGATTTTGGAGGATGTAATGACATAAGGCATTGTACTCGCAGTTGCTTTATATGTTCACCATCATAGAAACTGAATATGTGATTTATTATGAGGCTTTAATATAAGGAGCATGATTGCGTAATTACCGTGATAATAATGAAATTGCAATCTTTTTCTAGCTTCATGAATGATATGATATCTAAGGGAACAAAACACATGAACCTTAAATATCTTTACTGAAGCAAGATGCTAGATTACGAATTAACGAGATCTCTTAACGATTCTACACTTGCAATAATAATATTATTTCTGTTTTCCAATGTGTATACATTTATTATTGGATGAATGATAACAGATGAATAGTCTTTTCAGACATTACGTGGACCATTACGTTAAACTCCACTTATGGCCTAACCGTTCAATCGTTGATGTAGTGGTACATGGAAGTAAACATGTTGCAGATTGACATGTGCACGCCATTACTCTCTTTAATGATTGAATTAGTCAAGGTGCTTATGAACACCGATTTAACATATATGTTTTAGCATAGTATGCGCAACTTATATATTCTCTAAAGAACATTATAGATGTTCAAATCGACCAAGTGGGAGACTGTAAGAATATTTATGCTATAATAATATTACGGGATATGTAATATATATATTCCCTATTATTATGCTAATATTTCTTCCCCATAATTGTGGTCTTATTGGAAATCGGATCTTTAAGAGATATGCTATCACGATAATATCGGACTAAATAAGGAGTTTTTCCATATTTACTCAACCTTGATGGAAGGTCGAGATTACCGTAATCTAAAACCCTAATAGGAACCGGTCATCTCTCTGCCTATATAATGGAGTCTTCCCCATCAGAAACTCTATGCTTAATGACAACACTTATTACGTTATAGGACAAGAGGGAGAAATCATACTTATTAATTATGAATCGTACCTATTATTTATTATTATTTGAAGATCAGATCATATGAAGACGTATTATTATTATTATTCGAAGTCGTCTTATTATTTATGAAGATTTATGAAGTCTTCTTATAGAGATCTAATATCATTCGTATTATATTTCGACTTATTCCATTATGAGGTATGTCTTAATTAATCTTTTGTGACCTTCATGTTGTTCAAAGATTTATGAGAATTATGTTTTATTTATGTCATGTTAACATAATAATATTACATCGTTTATATGGTTAGTTTTTGAACAGTCTTTTAATCATTATCATTATATCTCAAATAATTTTATTAACCTATACAAATTTTTGTATGAAATCATCTTACTAAAAAATCGTTGTACAAAACAATTTACTAGAAGAGAGCAACCCGCCCCAATATAAATAAGCCACATTTCCAATTGGGAGAAAACATCACTTCACTTAAATTATTAAAAATGTGTCCTTCGGTTAAGGACACTCATCCACTAGTTGCATGCAACTAAATAATGTCATGGACTCAATTAATAATAAGCTTCAAATTATTGGTTTGTTGATGTGATACGATCCGATCCACATTTCTTTAAGAGGTCCTTTTCCAACTAATTCTTCTCATTTGCAACCCAACTAAGTGATCTGATCATATCGGTAGGTTTCTTTTTAAAATAGATACGGAGTATTTATTAGTTTGAGATTAAAATGACTTAAATATTAAATAATACGAGTTGTTTCATTATTAGTATAGACAAAACTCAGTTAATCACAAATTATTATCTGAGACAATTCAATATGATATGGCTGATTCATAGCAACAATAACCCAAGAATCGATTCATATACACATTTTAATGTGAAAATAGTCCTTTAAAGTTGAACTTACTTTCTTTTTAACTTGCCCTATATCATACTGTAGTATGTATGGTCGTCGTATAGGATTTCTCGAAATTGACTCCACTTGACCGAAAGACTCGAAGGATCGATCCCTACGACCCTACCTGGCCCCTAATAGCCTAATAGAGTGACTCTAATGTCATACTATAACATAATCCGTACTATACCATTTGAAAATATAATTGTGAAAATTTATGCTATGTAGTACTCGGTATTATACAAGTAGCAGCAGCAGCAGTAGCAACAAAAAATATGTCTTAGTCGAGTGGTTAAAATTAGATATCGTGTATGTTTTCGATTCAAACATCTCTTATATTGTACTACGGAATAATATTTTATTTATTATGTTTTTTAGTCTAGAGAAGAGCGCATTACGTCGCATATGAGAATCTTACCATATTGAACTTACCCTTTCTTCTCATTTCTTATATTGTAATGCGATTAAGCGTGCGTCTCGTTGTAAATAAAATAAAATAATACTTTCACATAATGAGGGACATAATAATACATTTTAGGTGTGACATTATAGGGAGTATCATACATGCATGTAATGTAATGTAATGTAATGTAGTGGGCTTATAACTTTACAATCCATCAACGACTCTCTTAGCTTTTTCTCTAAACTTATGGCTTTAGCCCACTACGATTGCCCAAATCGTGTGCACACTTTTATTGTATATCAACCCATAAAAGTTTCTGGATCGAGGAATTGGAACTTGAAATAAGAATCGAGATCCGTGCTCGTTCATGAAATTCCCATACATTCCATTATACTCCGTAGAAGTTAGAGCCATTGGTCACTATTCAAACCTTAGCTCCCACCAGGGATGTCAATTTCACCCAAATCCGTTCAAAATTCATCCATCCGAATAAAATTAATGGACGAAACCCCGAACTAAATGGATTTTAAGCGGATGACGGATGAATCGGGTGATGGATCGGGTCGAATTCGGGTGGAGATTTTTCACCCGTCACCCGATCCGTTCACCCGTTTATAGATTTAAAAAAAAAAATTATGAATATATCAAAAAAGTAATTAATTTCACTCTATTTGTATACTCATTATCCTTTTTTCTTTTTCTTAAAACCATAAAAAAAAAAATTCCCGTAATCACTTTGGCGGCCACCATTTTAGATTTTCTTTCCCCGTCTTAATTTCCGACCACCAAAAAATCACAAAAAACTTTACGCATCTTATAATTTATATATTTGTTATTGTATTTTAAAAAAATATTTTTCATCCGCTAAGCACCCGATCCACCCGAATCACCCGCAGATACGGATGGATTGGATCCGGGTGGAGGGTTAATCGGGTGACGGATGGATCGGGTGGAGTATGCGGATTCGGGTGAGGCTCCACCCGACCCGAAACCGACCCGTTGACATCCCTAGCTCCCACCGTCCCGGGTACATAATCTTAACCACTAGGATGTGATGTATTCGATTACTATATTACTACCGAATTAATCATACTTCAGTACTCCACTAATCAAACTATTACAGTTTTTAATACGAGTATGTTTTTGTTTAATTCTAACGAATCTGATAATAGAGAGTATTACACGTTTATCTATGATGACATTATCAATGAAACTAGCTGATATCTATACATTATTATCGTGAAGAGGAAATGGATAATCCATCCGTCTTGCTCATTTGTTGTATTTTTATATTATCAATGAGAAGTACTTTGATCAAAGGACAACAGATGTATGAGACGGAAAAAGTATACTATATGGATAGAGATATCTTAACATCATACTTCGTAAATTACAAACAATATACCTCAAAGTCCAAACCTAAGCAAGAGTATCGACGACCTACCAACCAAGAAATATAAGTTATACTCAGTAACAATAAGTCTATAACCATAACATTTTGGAGTAATTAGTCTCTCTTGTGACGAATAAATCAGTGACAGATCAAATTATAGCAAACAATTGGATAAAACAAACCTAAAAAATTAATTACGTAATAAATTATTTATCTTTATATGTACAAATAAATTTTATTTAAAGAGGACTTTGCTAATATTCCGTACACAATTAAGTTCCATCTACCTATGAAGACCCCCGTTTGTTCATCTTTTCCCCACCTTAGGAAAAAAAGAAGACAATTTTCAAGGAATATAAAACGGCTCTAACTCTCACGAGAAAGAGCAGATAAAGCAATTAATAACCAAAAATACAAACGACGTTATCTTAATTGATACCCCATATCCTTATTGAGATAAGTCTAAGATATTTGAGAAGATAAAAGCTCATATTATGTCAATTATTAATTTGTTAGTACGCTATCGTAGATGTCTTGGCCTAGTGGTTAAGACTAGGTGTTCTGGGACAATAGGTTCCAGGTTCGAATCCCCCTCCCCTTATATTGTAATGCAACTAAGTGCGCTCTTCGATGCACCGCACCAAAAAAAAAAAAAAAATTGTTAGTACGCGAAAAATATTGACCAGAGGGAGTATTAGTTAAAACAATAATCATAATAATGTTACGGTATTGAACCTAAGTGGTAGCCACATGTTTTAACTACCAGGCTTCACCTTTACCGACAATAATATTAGTGTTAATTAAGATATTAACGCAAATCAAGTGAAGCCAATTAACATCTTTCATATCATGTCTACCACTACTAATTTAGTTAAAGCAGAAGACGGTTTCTTAATAGACTGACTCTTAATCAAATACTTTCTTCAATTCGTCTTGTTCATTCATTTATCTTTTATATACGAGTATTCATTATATGATCAAATACAAATAGATGAACGAGATAGCTACTGTCAACAATATAATTAAGTGAAGGTGAGGCGCAGTAAATATAGCCGTTAATAACCCTGGATATATGATCAGTTTCCACTTCCACTTAATTAATTAAATCCAACGCTAGCTCTTCAATTCCCCATTGCACTCATATTACGTACTCTTAATTAATTTCTACTTATAACGTTCGTTCCCCACACATCTTTTATGAGTATATATATTTCTTCATCGCACTTTCTAACATTTACACAATTTTCTTCAACTAATTAAGCTACTTTTGAGATTATTACATCATCATTTTCCTGCAATTTCCTGTTAATTAATTCTGCAGAAATGGCGGCTGCAACACCATCGTCATCATCATCAAATTTCTTGTTCGTTTTTCTTTTTATGCTTTCCTTCATTTCAGGTATACTGTGTATTTATTATTTACCTCCCGTCTCTCTTGTGATTGATATACATACCGTCTTTAATTAAACTAAAATAAGGGTTGTGTTATTATTTTTATACAGTAGGATTTATAGTTTATGGTTTGTTTGCTGCTTACGTTGCTAAAATTGGTTACGTAAAACCATAATCTTACAAAATAAATCTAGGACTAGATTGTTTTTACTTTATAACCACGTCATGATTTATTGATTTAGAGTTAAAACGATCAAATAAAGTACAGTAGTAAATAAGTGTTACTAAAATGAATTACCGTGAGTGATTTAATGATCAGTTGATTAACCGTGTTTTTTTACTCGCATTTTCCCCTTTTTTTATTTTTATTTTTATTTTTTTGCCGCAAATAAATCTATCGTAGCTAGAATCATTTTACTTTAAAACCATGTCGTCATATATAATTCAGACTTACAATAGTCAAATAAGAAAAATAAATGTTATTACGTACGTTCTACTTTCGTAATATAACTAAAATGAATCACCGTCAATGATTAAATGATCAGTCAATAATTAACCGTCTCTTTTTACTCATACCATACAAATTATATCCATTTTAGATGGTCAGTTTTTAGTTTTTACTGACATTTAATTTTGCCTTGTTTTTCTTTTACTGTGTCCAGTGGGAATAATTTCCGTGGCTAATGGACAGGTAATTTAATTCTACCGTACGTTACAATTACACGAGTTGGTTGAAATTAAATTTTAATGTAATAGTAATAATATTAGCTAGTACTCCGTATTGATTGAAAAAGCAGCAGCGGACGTGGTGCCTAGCGAAACCGTCGTCAGATGAAGCGACATTGATACAAAACTTGAACTACGCATGTTCAGAAGTCGATTGCAGCGTGATACGCAGAGGGAGTCCATGTTTCTTACCTGATAATCTCATCAACCATGCATCAGTTGCCATGAACCTATATTATACAGCTAAAGGTTCCAACCAATGGAATTGTGATTTCAAGGCTTCTGCCCTTATTGTTCTTACTAATCCCAGTAACTCTCTCTTTTTCTCCTCACACACCTACTCTAAATTATCATCATACATACTGTATGCATGTGTCATATATATACAAATAGTCTCTTGTGAGACCGTCTCACACTAAAATAATGTGAGACTTAACAAAATACACTAATAACCAATATTTAACAAAATTAAAATAAAAATAAAAATAAAATGTATATATATATATGAGCTTTTATGTGTGTTTTATTTAACCCTTTTGTCTTCTTAATTACTTCGTTAGACTCACGTCATCTCTTAACGACAACGAAAACTTTTTTTAGTAGTTAAAAGATATTTGGATTCGCCATTGGTAGTTCAGTTCAAATGATTGGAACGGTTTGTTTTGGTAGTTTGAGTATTCTTTTTGTCTCAAGCATTTGATTTTTTTTTTAATATTACCGGTGAAAATTATTTTAATTCATTAGAAATATTATTCTTATGTATTTACAAAAATGCAGGTTATGAGAACTGCTCGTACCATTGATTGTTGAGGAGGAAATTATTGGTTATGAAGAGTGATTTTGCTTTAATAGATAGAATCGATGAAGTAAAGTTATTTTTGTAACTACATTCGTACTATTTAAGACAAATTGGTGCTAATGGTTCATAAATTGGAGTATAATCTTCCTATTTAGTACTGTATTTACTACTCTCTTACATCCAATCCACGACCACAAAGTTAAATCACATTTAATTACGCGTACGTTCCAAAAAGTAGGCAAAATAATAAATCGCCCACCGTGGGGCTCGAACCCACGACCACAAGGTTAAGAGCCTTGCGCTCTACCAACTGAGCTAGACGGGCTTTTTGTCGTAGTAAGAGACAATTTATTATTTGTTTCATTAATATTCATTCTTATTAATCCCTTACGTCAAGGTGAGTGAATGTTAGTGGTCGAGATGCAAATGTGCGATCTGTAAAAAGTAAAGGTATTATGATGGGTAAATCAAATGATTTTATGGTTTACCTAAATTAAAGTGGTTAAGATCATTGAATTTTCTGTAAATAGAGCAAAGAAAAAATGATTGTATGGACTTATGGTAAAATCTTTCGCCAGAAAAGAAAAATAAAGTTTTGATTGAATGATCCGTTTATATATTAGAAGCTTTGATTAGATGGAGGGATATTATTTAGGGTTATTTTAATTACAATCCTTACATCTATGCACTTAATAAAGTATTAAGAATTTGTTTATCTTTCACCTCTTACAAACCTTTAGGGTTGTATTTATTATTTTCTTCCATCTAAAATTTAACGGAAGTAGTTTAAATTTTTGTTCAAGCTTTATTTATATACGAATTAACTTTTGGATGGTTTAGATTCGTTCAAAATAATCCAACGGAGATCGATTTTGATAGGGTGGAGTATGATTAATCTACTACTCCCTCCGATTTTTTATTATCTTCCCTATTTCCTTATTGGGTTGAAATACCCTTTCTTCCCTATTTCCATTTTGGATCATCAACATGTGGTCTAGAATCATCCTTATATTAGAGGTAATGGAGAGAAAAGGTAGTTGAGAATATCCATTTCCAAATAAAAACATGTACCCACGTAATGCTACATTTCTACCAAATGTTTTGTCTTTATTGACTCCATGTGCTACTACTTGACCCGTTTTAAGGTTTACGTCTTTACGATGGAGAGAATGCACCCAAGAAATGCACTAGGCATAAAATACTCGTAGAATATTTGTTCTAAAAGTTGGGCTTACAATCAACTTCAATACTTTATCAAAGATTGCGAACTAGAGTGTTTTTCAGACAGTTTACGAGCTGAGCTACTTGCGACAAACACCATGGATGCCCAAGCCCAAGCCCAAGACATAAGATTACGCTTCTACGAAACTCTTGACATCCTTGAGCCACCTCAAATACTCCCTGTTGTCCTTCTCGATCATGTACTCGTGCAGAAAGTTTGTGGTGCTTGGCTTCACACCCCTGATCTCCAAATACTTGTGGAACCCCTTCTGTAGATTTTCATCCAAATCACTGCAAGATTACACCAATTTAGAACCCGAGATCCAAACAAAGACTAATGAATACCGACAAGTCACAAGGAAAGCATCATAAAACACTTACAAGAAATCAGGGCCCTCGTATGCAAGTTGATCTTCAGTGTCGAGATTCTTGAGTAGGAGATTATTGATTCTGATCTCATCGGGAAAAGCATTACAATCAAATTCTAGATATGGACCATTTGGTGCATTCTGTTTGACAACAGTCACTAGAAGTGGGACACTTAATTCAGTATGTGAATCCTCGTTATCTTCATCCTCGCCTTCATCTTCGTCACGACTAGGCATAGAAACTTCGACTGTTATTTTTTCACCGTCATATTCTCTGGTTAGAGTCACCGTCTGGTCTCCGATCTTATCCTCGATGCTGAAAGGAAAGTCACCAGGTACGTCTACAGTCTGATGAGCGAATTCGTTAGAAAGCATATCACATAGATTTTGGAAGAGAATCACAATGGATGACTAAGAAAGGGTAAATAAGAGGAGTGACAACCTGACAACGAGTTAAATATTATTCAACCAAACACTAAACCATATCGACAAGGCAAATTCTAGTTTGTGACAAGAATATCCGGGTCAAAAAATATCAGACATAATTTTTAACTCCGATATGTGACGGATTAGACTGACTCTATCGACAATGACAGGGAACAGACAATTCAATATTGATTTAGAAGGAGCCGAAGATCAAATCATACTCGTATTCAACTTTGATTTATGATAGACTACACTGAACAGCTCCTCCAGTCGCTCATTTGATACGCAATTCAGTACTCTTCAACTAGGAAAAGGATTTGAATGCGTCTCTAGTCTTCCCAGCCACTAGAAAAGAGAGATGAACATCGATCTGCTCATCCTCATCTCTTTTCTGGTTCCGTCTCTTTTCTATGCTTCACTCTTCACACTACACTCTCTACTTCAGCCAACATTTCGCCATTTTCACAACTCACTTAAAATTAATTCTCGTCAGCTATAACTCGAGTTTTAAACCATATAACAGAAGCCAGAAGCCATAAAAGTTTGAGAGACAAAGTTGTGTCCTCGACTTCGTCGACCATGAAATCATTCCCACCTTAACTTCTAGATTAACTGTTGGATGATACGGAAACAAACTCGGCCACTCATTTTCTAACCATCGAGCTATACAATCAACATTAATTGAAATCATTCTTGAAAATTCACCTCCCACATTATCATCAAATAACAAATTACCCAAATCCAACAACATTTCAAACAATTTAGGCAAATTCTTTTGTGACGAGCATATTATCACAAATTTGTGATGGATCAAATAATACCAATTTGAATAGACACAAAGAATTCGATACTCGGTTTGCCTTACGTGAAGATGAGCTATTAAAAATTAATCATAATACACAAAAGTTTGAGCTTTCAGCATGAATTACTAAACCCTAAAACAGACAAACTGAACCATAAAACAAAATAGAAAGAAAAAAAAAAACAGACCTTTTCAATAGGATCGACCTCGTCGATTTCATTCTGAAAAATTTCTATAAGCTTCTTATCAGAAGATGCGCCGTCGTCAACGGCGGATGGGGCGGCGGAGTAGAAACGTGAGGCTGCGGCAGCGATAACTCGAGGGGTTGGAGCGGCAGCGGCGGGGGTTCTTTGGATCCCGGTGAATTGGATGGCCAAGGGAGCAACCCTGGAGACAGATCTTCGAAGAATCGCTGAGAATGACATTTTTAGGGTTTGATGATTTGGGGAAATTTGAGTGATTGAGGGTTTAAGGGAGATTGAGGGTTTAAGAAGAAGGAACCGATTTGGATTGGATTAGGAAGCCCAACACAAGACAACAACGACCCAAATTCTAATTTAGTCGGTATATCCGTCTTAAATCCGTGATTAAGAATCTTGGTTACTTTTTTGTGGGTATAAAACTTAAAGTTATATTAGTACTTTTATTTAAAAATCAAAAATAAAAGGAAATATAAAACCATACATCGGATATCCGGACGGATACACAAAACAATAATCAAATGTATAGAATTAATTGGAACGGAGGGAGTATCAGATATCCGGCTTTGGTCAAACTATTCCAAACTTGTTGAAGGTTAACAAAACACCATACTTATTACTAAAATAATACCCGCGACGATATAAATTCGATATAGAAACGGTATGTTCAAATTGTAGGGGTTAACACTATTCATCATAATATTATAGACATCGGAAAAAAGTTGATAAAAGAGAGTTGTTTCTTTTCGTTCAACTAAAAACACACTTGATCAAATCACAATATAGAGAAAGAACGGTGTAAATGTGTAAATATACAACCTCCAATTATTTCGATATCGTCCACGACTAAGAGGAATACATGAATCGAACCAAAAAAGATGGTAAAATCCTTCCTATATGAAGTTATGAATATGAATATGAATATACAACCCGCTTAATCTGACTCGTTAGGCGGGTAAAATCATTAACGCTATCTCGAAAATCACGGTATCATCATCTCGACCACAATAATAAAACAAACGAAAACTCGATCTAGGTTTGAATCTAGATCTGGATCTCGAAGTTCATCAATCGATCCTCTCAAGGTTGTACAAAACCATTCTCTTAAGGGCTACACGGAACGAACTCTCGGGAAGGCACTCGAGGTTTTTTAGGGCACGATCCGCTTTCTCGAGGGCTAACTCTCGAGCCCTCTCGATACCTCCGGAACTCATTACCAAACGGATCGCTTCTTCCAAGGAACCGTTCTCAGAAAACTCAGACTCAATCATCTCTCGCAATTTCTCTTCTTTCTCGAGAGCGTAGATCACCGGCGCTGTCAGGTTTCCTTTCACTAAGTCCGCACCAGCAGGTTTTCCAAGCTGCTGAGACGACTGCGTGAAGTCCAATATGTCGTCGACGATTTGGAAGGAGAGGCCGAGATTCTTCCCGTACTCGAACATCTCGTCGGTCACATGACGGTCCACCTCACTGAAAATGGCTGCACCTTTTGTACTGGCGGCGAGCAATGAGGCGGTTTTGTAGTAGCTCTTGATCAAGTAGTCCTCGAGTTTAATGTCGCAGTCAAACAGACTCGACGCCTGTTTTATCTCCCCACTTGCGAAATCTTTGATCACCTGACATGATGCTAAGAGGAATTACACATAAAGATCGAGGATTTGGTTAAAATCTGACACAACCCGAACTCATTCCACCCAACACCACCAACTCATTCTACATGACCCATAATAAAATTTGTGTAAAGAACTGCATATAGATCGATTGTTGCTTCAGATTCACCTGACTGATAAGCTTTATGACTTCCAAATTCTCGAGGTTGGCAAGGTACCACGATGACTGTGCAAACATGAAGTCCCCAGCAAGAACAGCCACCCTTGTGCCGTAACGTTCATGAACAGTCTCCTTCCCTGGAAATATACAACACTGTAAGCCAACATAAAGATAAATGTGTATTCATTGGCCCGGTTCTTTTTAACTTCCTTTCAGCTCACTTCAATTCAGTATTTCAGCCTAATTCAGCTCGCTTCAATTAAGTTCAGCCTATTTCAGTCCAAAAGAACCTGACTTTAATGTTAATGCATACAACGGTTTCTCACGAGAGGAACTAAAAAAACAAAGATAAGTCAGCAAATGCAGAACTTAGTATCCAACCTCTCCTCAGGTCACTATCATCAATAACATCATCATGTATCAGACTCGCTGTATGTATCATCTCGATGATTTCTGCCAAGCGTCGATGTTCTTTTGTAAGTTCCCTGCAATAGAAACATCGTTAGAAAAAAGAAGAAAAAATAGCGCAAAATTTTAAGACTGACTGAATGATGGTAAACGAGATGAGCGAAGGAAACGTTACTTTAATCCTGCAAGTTGTGCCGTGGCTCGTGAGACTAGAAACACTAAAGCTGGTCTCATCCTCTTCCCTCCTGCGCCAAATATTTGCTCTGCAGCAGACATCAGAACTGGGTTTTCTGCACCAACGATCTAAAACTTAAGCACTGTTAGGATGCCGCATTGAAAGTGAACAATCTTATGAACATTTACAAATATTTAACATACAATCAGAACAGCAGGAACCCTGAAAGCATAATGAGTTTAGGAGGAGGGGAGGGAGGTCTTAGCCCGTCCAATCATTTTGAGTATCGTGAAAAATTTACAGGGTGAAGATGTTTAAACAGACCGGAAAACAATGGATACCTTAACTTATCTAACGACCACCATCACTTCCACAACAATTTTGTCTCAATTCATTTCAATTCACGGGGGAGGGTCGATAGTTTATCACTTCAACATAAACTGGTAACAAGGCTACCCGTCAGCCTACACTACACAACACAAAGGAAAGGGTCGATCGAAACATATTAAAGTATAACACTACAATCCATTCACTTAGGTGCAAATATGGTTTCTGGACCCAAGTCCGTTGTCCGACTACCCTAACAATCATACAAATAATGCTGACACAAGGATTTCCTTCACTACTGCCTCATTTTTTATATCTTATACCGCTTTACCCCCGTTGTACATCTTTGAAGATGCCTACTTTCACCACATAAAAACATTCCGAAAGGGCATAAGTTTTTTACAGTAGACAGGATATATGTATCTCCTTTGCATAATAAAGAGTAAAACTGGTCTGATATACAGTAAGTCTTTTTAAACTTATTCAACCAGCTAGCTAATTCATAATAATCTACTTCCTGAATTCCAAATGCTCAAAAAATATTCAAATAGTACTGTAGTACCTTACATGTTAAGATTACCATAAATAAAACTACTCCAAGAAAACTACGGACTTTGTTTGAAAATCACTCACAGTTTGCAAATTCTTGTTAAGGGTGAGGAGATCATCAGAAACAACTTCAAAAAGACTTGCTAAGGAAACGGGATTTCTCGCCTCCTCGTTCTTCGCTTCCAAAACAGGCACTGCACCTTCACTAATCCCTACATTAAACATATCCACAAAATCAAAATCCAAAACCAATCAACTCCATTTTCATACTACACTTCATAAATCAATTTAGACAATCAAAGCAAGAGCAACCTATCAAATGAATTCCATTTTCATACTCCCTCCGTCTCAGTCAACCATTTGTTATCACTTGCTTTTACAGAACAACACGAAAAATCAATATCTTATTAACAACCCATGTAAAGTATCCAAGAGTAAAATCTGATAACAAATGATTGAGACGGAGAAAGTCAACTTCATAACTCAATTGAAACATAGTACTCCTACTTCATAGCTCAACTGAAACATATACTCCCATCGTCTCAATCATTTGTTTAACTCCGGTGGTTAAAATATTGCTCACAGATAATATAAAAAGTTAAGCAAATCACTGAGACGGAAAGAGTACATCATTGGCGAGTAGCAGAGGAAGAGTAAGGAATCAAAATGATGAAATTACCATTAACTAAGCTCTCAGGGGTTTTGGTAGACAAAACCCGGTGTTTGACGGTTCCGGGTCGAAAACAAAAGAGCTTATTTCCGGCATAACCATTTCTAAAGCTCCTTCTTCTGAGAAAGGAACGTTCAGATGAAGCATTACAGGAACAGCAACAACCAATCAAATCAACTCCAACCCCAACCTTTCCTCCACCACCACATGTCATAGACATCATTCTTCCTTCCTTCTCAAATACAGCCGCTAACAAATCAATCAAATCAAATCAAAAAAGTTCAGATTTTTATTCTTCTAAATCAAAATCCCAAAACAAAAACACACAGTGTTGGGCTATCGTTCAATGAAATGCCCAACTGACAAAATTGATAAGAGTGGTAATTTCTTATGAAAATGGTTAATAATAAATGGTAAAAAAAAAAAAAAAAGTAAAAGGGTAGTTTACAAATGTGTTGAATTAGAAGACGGAAGGTGGTGCATATTGGAGTATGTGTTTATATATATATATATATACACTTATGGTGTGCAGTCAATTTGACACAGAAAAGATGAATGAGTGTTGGGAGTGAAGAAAGGAAGGAGAGGGAGAAGGAGAGATTAAGTGGCGCAAAGCTGCCCACACAAATCTTCAGAATTCCTGTGATATTATCGGTTGGTTTTTCAGGAATTCCCAGCAATTTGATTGGGGAAATTCGTGGACTTCAAACATTTGAACTTACTACTACAATAGTATCTTTTCTCTTTTACCTCTTCTCCTGGATCACACCTCTCCAAATTGATCCGATCTGATCTGAATAACTTAACTTGAATTCAAATCGAATTGAAGATCACTGTTTGATACGTAATACGAATTGACCGATCGACTGACTTAACCCTAAACTGACCCTGATATATTATGGTAAACGATTTAACACCCCTTGAAAAGTGGAAAATAACAAACTCGGAAATTACACGAACCCAAAAGTAGTCTGATGCGAAGCTGATCCGTCCCGGTTGATTCGTTTGCCAAGTATAATTGAATGCAACTATGTGCACTCTCCTTTGGGAAAAAAATTAAAAAAAAATTGGGTAACAGTCGTCATAATTGCTCTCTTAAACTTTGTTCGTCTCAACTTATCTCAAATTCTGTCCCGTTTAGTTTTACCCATTAGATTCATTTTATGTTGACTAATTCAGTGCATTTTAGTTTAGTTCAATTCACTTTGATTCATTTTGTCACATCAATTTGATTCGAAAACTGTAGATTTGAAGGACAATACTCCATATCTTTTTCCTTTAACAAGTTTTTTTGGGTAATTGTCATTGCAATTACTCTTTTAAATTAATGATTATAAGGTAATGTAACAAAAGACGGATTAACAACCAGAAAAAATATGCTTCATGTTTTGCATAAATTTTTTTAGAGTAGATTTCCCTTATATTCCCTCCGTTCCAATGAATTGTTTGCATTTCCTTTTGGCACCAAGGATAAGGGATCCAATGAGGAAGTGACATGTGGAGCAAAACACATAAGAATTGATCAAATAGCATATAAAAAATATTCCCAAAATAGAAAGACAAACAATTTATTGAGACGCCCCAATAAGAAATAGGCAAACAATTCATTGGGACGGAGGAGTAACGATTATATTTGTCGTAAAACCTGTGACGAGTTAAATATCACTGAGGATAGATGAGATAACACAAACAAATAATTTATAGATATTAGTGACAAATGCTTCACTTTATCCACCCACATGAATGAGATACGTAACTCATCATAAGTTTGTGACGGATATATATACAAGAATTTTTTTATCTTTTTTAAAAGGTGATTTTATAACGAAATTTGTGTTCTCATTACTGTTGTAGTCTTTACTACGTATTCACATCCTAAATTTGTGTTTGATGTCGTGTGTCTCTATTGTGATGAGAATATCCGTCGTAAGATTAAGACAGATCAAATATGGATTATCATATATACGATTATACCACATACTCATTGTAGCTTTCATTAGGCAGTAGGTTTTCGGCACGAGTTACGACATATACTCTCTCATCTCCTTGAATTAACCTCATATCTTTCTTTCTTTTTGTGGGGGAAAGTGGGTTCATCGAAATAATTCAAAAAGGAGGGAGTAGTATACGGAGTAAATCTGTTTCAAAATTATAACCGGTCAAAATACCGTGTGATATGCTTATATGAGAGTATGAGACAACATTTTGTTATTCCCTATGAATAATCCTTTTATCATATTGATTGTATTTGATCTGTTACGAAATAATGATCGATATACTTGTCAATCTGTCATAAATAAAAATTTGGGTTCATTATCCATTCACATTATGATTAATCGATATATTTAATACGCAACTATTATATTATATGTATACATCAATTATAATCAGTGAGGAGTACCAGAAAAATTTGTGCGATCTTACTAATTTCTTTGGCAAATTTGCCTAATTATCATTATTGTAGTTTTCATTGATATTTACATCATTAATTTGTATTTTCATGGAGTCACACGCAACTTTGCTTTTATCTATTTCTAGAGATTACGGTGTATCGTACAAAAATGCGTGAGATGTTACAAAGTTATTTGGGTAATTGTCATTGTTGTAGATTTCTTTGACATTTACATCCTTAGCTTGTAATTTAATGGTTTCATACGACAACTTTGCATTTATCTATTTCAATATATTACAAGAAATTTGGGAGTACCATTAAAAAAAAAAAAGGTGAGATCATACGAATTTCTTTGGATAATTGTCAATTTTTATAACCTAATTAAGAACAATACAATCAACCAACACCGTACCATTGTGCCGCCGACTGTGACCCTCCTAAGTCCTAACCTCTAGCTGACCTATGGGGAGGGTGGACTCGGGTCGGGACATGGTGATCCTACCTCGAGTCAAGTTCAAGTATAGGCAAGAATGTGACCGGACTGGACAGATCGTCGATGAGTTAAGGAGAGAGGGACTAATGATCGACGCAACCTCTCACGCTTCTACTAAAATACTCTCTCTCTCATCCAAACAATTCTTTACGCTTACTATAAATGGACAATCCAATCAATTTTTTACGTTTCCTTTTTTGACAAAAACTTTACTTTTTAATCCTCATATCTTTCATCTATTTACACAAAATGTCACTATTTTTTGCTTACTTTAGGTTTGGTATACTCATAACTAGGGATGTCAAAGGGTAGGATCTGAACCGGATCCTATAGGATCCAGATCCTTATCCTTATTTCTCCCCTTGGATCCAGATCCGATCCATATCCTAAGGGTCCAAAAATATAGGATCATTATCCGGATCCTAAGGATCAGGATAAGATATGGACAGGATCAAGATCTTTTCGTTTTTAAGTTCATGGTTTTAGATTATATTCTCACCTTATGTAATCATTTAAAGACAATTTAGAACATACTTCGTAGAAAAAGAAGTTCAAACAAATCACCATTCTAAGGGTTAAACTAATAATTATACAATGTTCAAGCAAATTGAAGTAGCTAAATGAAGTTCAGAGTTCAGACTAACACTAGTCCAAGTCTACACTAGTCCATACAAGTACAAAGATCAATTATCCAAAATACATTACTCAAAAGAAACAAAGTCCACAAGAAACACAAACTGATTGTGTATAGACATTTGGGCTCGGGCTTAAATTTAGAAATTATAATAATATGCAAAAAAAAAAAAAAACTAAAAGGGTAGGATAAGGGTCGGATCAGGATCTTATAGACGAGATCCTTATCCGGTCCTTTTATTTTTAAAAGGATCAGGGTCCGATCCTTATCCTCATGATCCAAAATATTGCAACCCATATCCTACCCTTAAAGGTATTGGATCCCAGGATCAGGGTAGGATCCGAGATCCATTGACATCCCTACTCATAACGTTATTTAATTTACCAATAATATTCTTACTTTTATCATTTTTCTTAACATTGATGAAAAATTTTATGTCAAAGATTGTTTGAATGAGGGGAGTATTCCGTGACAAACTCCAAAACCTAAATATGTTTTCATAGTCACATGTCACATTGTCACAAGATTAAACAAACACATACCATACCAAACCCAACGCCTAGTCACCTACCATCGTTAATGTTACCTAATGACATGGTTGCTTAAACAACAATTAAGCCACCACCCTAAACAAAACCACCAAAATCTAATCCTCTCTTCACATTTTTTGACGTTGAAAATGAACTAATTATTCACAAATATTAAGAACACAAAAGTTCAAATGACCTCTCTTAAAATGAATATAAACTGATTTGTAGGGTTGTAGTCTTATAGAGGTGGTCAGGGATCAAGTTAGACTCATGGATGAGGCCCGAACATGTCATTATGTACACAGGTAATGGATTGAGACACGAGCAAAGTCTTACGAGTGTTACTCTTTATTAGTTAGTCTGTCGAACACCCGAGCCAAACCATTTTATTTAATTTTCCACGGGCTTGACCGGGTTAAGCCAATGGAAAATAAACATTGATCCGACCAAGTTTGGGACCTGGAGGGAGTTGGGGCAAGAAAAAGCAATCTCATATGGGCCATGTGGCCAGATAAGTTGGTCACCTCTAGCTAAGTATAGAGGAGATTCGAATCTGAGACTATTGTTCACGGTACTTTCTCTTAATCAATAGCTTAAGATATCTTCGATATTTTCTACTTCGTATCTTTTTGATACCTAACATTTTCCTTTGTCTCATCTACTAGACTCAAACGTTTTCCTTTATCCTATCTATTTTTTGGACTCGTTTTAAACTAAAGACTGATATCTCAATTATCGATCACTTCAACGCCTACGGACATCTTACCAACCTCCTCCCCACGAAAATCCCCCGGAACTTGATCTCTCCATTGCCTTCTAGTTCATCTATACAACGATATAAATCATCATTCATTATCCACCGCATCAAAATTAATAATATCATTTTGAAACAAATTAGAATCACCGATAAGTAATTGAAAAACTTCTCCAAGAACCGCTTAAATGGTCCGTACAATTGAGAAATAGGAGAACCGAGAACACAAAAAAACAGAGATGTGGGGAAACATAGCAAGGGAAGCAGCTGCTCGAAGTCTCCTTGTCGCCAAATTCCTGTGTCTTCTCCACGTCACCGACACCTACCTCCTATCTACCTCCATTGTACACTCCCTTTCCTTCTCACCCGCTTCTTTCATTTTCACCATTGTTGATAAAGCTTCCACCTTTTTTCCTTTTATCATATAATCCTAAGACTGTATGATTAGCACTAGTATTACACCATCTATTTCACCCGTCACGAGTTTAAGACGGATATACCCGTTTGTGTCTATATTATATGATGTATTGTGTATGTGATTTTTGTTTGGGGGGAAATGGCAGGTACATGGGCCAAGTATGCTACCAACGTTGAACATGAGAGGGGATGTTGTTTTGATGAATAAATTGTCGCATAGATTTGGGAAAGTGGAGGCTGGAGATGTTGTTTTCGTCAAATCACCACAAAATCCATCTAGGGTTTTGACCAAACGTGTGTTGGGATTGGAGGGTGATGTTGTTTCCTTCCATTCTCGATTCGGGATTTCCGATTCTGTCGTGGTGAGCTTCTCTTTTGTGCTTTCTTTCAACTTTCTGTTATTTTTTCATTGTTTGAAGGATTAGTGATCATATTGAATGGTGGCAGAGTCGGGATTCGAAGTTTTAGAGGGGTTACATTGATCAAAAGTCTTAGCTTTTGCTTCCCAAGTTTTCAATGTTGGAAAGATTGGTGGAGTCGGGATTTAAAGTATTTTGGGGTTACATTGATCAAAAGTTTTAGCTTTGGCTTCCTAAGTTTCTGTTTTTTTCAGTGTTGGAAGGATTAGTGATCGTTGAATGGTGGCAGAGTTGGGATTTGAAGTTTTTGGGGGGCTACATTGACCAAACGTCTTAGGCTTCCCAAGTTTCGGTTTTTGTCGATGTTGTAAGGATTAGTGATCATTGAATGGTGATGAAGTCAGGATTCGATTATATGATTAGCCGACCCCAAATCTTTTTGGGACTAAGGCTCTGATGATGTTGGTGGTGTTGTTGTTGAAGGATTATTGATTATATGATTAATACATAGTAGTGGAGTCGGGATTCTAGGTTGAAGGGCTTGCATTGATGAAGTTAGTAATGCACTAGGTGAACTTCGGGGAAATCTGTACGAAAAGTTGACATCTTTCATTCGTTAAGGGAGTAGCAGCCCCTCGCTCCCCCTCGGTAGTATTTGATCCGTTTGCTACGTCTACTCAAAACTATTTTGTCTTTTAAACTTCGTGACCGTAACTTAAAAGCTTAAATTTTTCACAAGTGGAGAAGGGAATGGACATTCGATTGTTAGTTTGATGAGCGAATAACTTTGTTTGTGCTAAATTTTCACCTGCAACAGGTTCCCAAAGGGCATGTTTGGATACAAGGAGACAACATTTATGCATCAAATGACTCACGACACTTCGGTGCAGTTCCCTACGGCCTTATCCAAGGCAAAGCAATGTGTCGGGTATGTTTATTTACGCAGCATCTTGGGTTTACTGCATTAACTGACTGTATTTGTTGTTCTGTTGCACTGCTACTACCAAAGACAATGCCTTTTCATTCCGTTGACTTTTGTCATCACTGTGTTATCCCGACAGATATGGCCGCTTGCAGACTTTGGTATGTTGGGGCCGTGATGCATGAACACGGAGGTCAGGGTATTCACTCGCGGTAAATGCCCTTGAGCTCAATTTAGTTTAGCCCACTTCACTATTTCAATTAACATCGGAATGTGTTGGTTAAGCTTACATACCGGAGTTTTTTGATGGGCTATGCCCGATGAAAGGAAAGCCTCTAGAACGAGAAGGATGTTGATTCTTGTAATTTTGCAGCAGTTTAAACCCTGAAATTTATGTATTGAATCTTAGTATCAGTCAGTTTTACGGTCAGATTGTTTTATGACGGAATGGTTGGGTATACCGTAGATACTGTATGTCCGTTACTCTGTATATTCATAGCTCGTATCTTACTAGAGTTGCCGATTGTAGTTACCACTTCTTCCGTCGCTGATGATGATGAATTGGTGGATACGAGTATTTGTTTTTTTTTTTTTTTTAAATGCCGAGTCTATTTGTTTTGGAACAACATTTAAAATACAATCGCTTTTGTTTATACTGTATCGGGGTAGTATTTTCTACGAGAACAAGACTTCAAGTAGTAATTCGTGACCAACTGACTACAGATGACTCGAACTCAAATCAATTACTCCGTACTATTAAATTGAACCGGTAATCGATAACCCAGTTGAAAAATGTTAGGGAAAAAAAACTTACTGAGTACTAAATTACTATTCACATTAATTCAAAATTTGGTGAAATACGAATGGAGACACAACGTGGGCACAAGCGAATTATTGTGGAGAGTGACTCACAAGTGCTGGTCAATGCATTACAGCAACGACGGGATGGCCGATATGAGTTTCATGCCCTTATCGAGGACATTTTGCACATAACAGCTTAGTTCGATTCCATTGTTTGGTCCTTCGTACATCGAGAGTCGAACAGGGTTGCTCACGAGTTTGCTTGCCGGGTCTTCGTAGGTTAAGTTCTGAAGTTTGGTTTGATTCTTTACCGGAGACGGTTATGCATTTTGTAGCTGCTAATTTATTGAATGATGATTGACCCATTTGGGTATTCAAAAAAAAAAAAAAAAAAATTGGTGAAATACTTGTTGCATATATTAAAAAAAACTTGGAATGTTTTGGAGATTCAATAGGGTTTTAATAATTCGGTACTTAACATTCTTTCTACCCACCCTCCTTGAGTCGGTTCCATTTGATTGTTAGTAGCATTTTGCTTTTATACACTTTTCAATACATGTTTTCTTTTGTCTATATCTTTAATTACATATTTCTAAAAATTTAATATTTATAATGTACTGGATTAGATAATTTAAACAATATCCCACGTGACTATATTTTATTTTATATATTAGAAGGTACATTGCCAATTTCAGAACAGTGCCCAAAAAACAAATGCAAACAATCAAATGGAACGAAGGAAGTATAATCGTATTCTTTTTAGCGCAACTTAGCTCATTTTACTATTTTGACCACTTGATCCCATTTCAGTTCATCAAGATCTCACGGATTCAAGATTCAAGTAGTCACTTCAGTTAAGCTTATTTCAATTCGATTCAATTAAGTCTACCTCAACCGACAATAACATGTTCAAAGTATCGATAACAAGTTAACAACTCACTTCAACCGAAAAAACATATTCGTATTAAAAGTGTCTATTAGATGATAATTAGTACTACGTATATCGTAGTTAATATGATAGTAATTAGTATAGTCTCTTCATTTACCGTCATTATGAGTCGGTAATTAGTATGACAATCACATTCATTGTGCCCAGGTATTACCTCCGGTATTTATACCGAGCTAGTTGAATAATATAGACAACGCATTACATATCTTACATGGTATCTATGAAATCTAGTATAATAGATTGTAGAAGATGATATGTAACTTTCGTATTAATTTCGAGTAAGTATTACAGCGTATTCTTTGATCTATATATAGGAGCTTGGAGAGTAACTAATATGTAACAACCTAACTACCTTATAACTGATTCGGTTAGTTAGGTTGGTTAGTCCATATCCCCCCCTCAAGCTGGAATGGGATGAACTAACAGGCCCAGCTTGACTGTAAGACGGTGATGCTCGTGCTGTCCAAGAGCCTTAGTCATCAAGTCGGCTAACTGGCTGCTGCTGCTAACGTGTTGGGTGTCAAGAAACCCTTCTAACTGTTTGTCACGTACAAAATGACAGTCAATATTCAAATGTTTAGTACGCTCATGGAAGATAGGGTTCTTAGCCAAATGTTCTGCTGCAGTATTATCACAGAACAGAGGGATAGGAAGAGGAATTGAAACGCGCAACTCCTGGAGAAGGTTGTTTAACCAAACCATCTCACTAGTTGTGTAAGATAGGCTTCTATACTCGGCTTCTGCAGTACTCTTGCTAACCGTCACCTGCTTTTTTGTTTTCCAGGAAATTAGGGAACGACCCAAGAATATACAATAGCCGCTGAGAGAACGACAACTGAATGCACAACTTCCCCAATCAGAATCAGAATATGCTTGAAGTGAAGAGGGACTGGCAGTGGGATAAAATAAGCCAATATTCACTGTGCCCTTGATGTATCGCAAAACATGTTGAGCAGCAAGATAGTGTGGCTCACGAGGCTGACTCAAAAATTGAGAAAGATGTTGAATGTTGTAAGAAAGATCAGGTCTTGTAATGTTTAAGTAGAGCAGCCTGCCAATCAAGCGCCTGTAGGGTTCAGGATCAGCCATGATCTCCTGTAATCAAAACATCATCCACATATACTAATGCCACTAAAAAACGGTTAGTGGTGACATTAAATTTAGTAAAAAGCGAGTAATCATATTTCGATTGAGCAAAACCCAGGCTAATGAGAAATTTACTAAGTTCGACATTCCATTGGCGTGATGCTTGCTTCAAACCATATAAAGAACGTTTGAGTCTGCAAACCTGCCCCTTAGAATGAGCAGAATAGCCTTGAGGAATGGACATGTAAACCTCTTCATCCAGGAATCCATGGAGAAATGCATTGTTGATGTCAATTTGATGAATCGGCCAGTTTCTCATAGATGCAACGGCCAAAAGAGTTCTCACAGTTGCTAATTTTGCAACTGGAGAGAAAGTGTGTTTGTAATCCTTGTCACGAATCTGATTATAACCCTTTGCAACTAACCTTGCCTTAAACCTTTCAATAGAACCATCTTGCTTATGTTTAATCTTAAACACCCACTTACTTCCTATGGCGGACTTACCGGTAGGCAACTCGGTGAGTTCCCAAGTATGGTTCTTTTCCAAAGCATCAAGCTCTAGCTTCATAGCTTGCACCCGCCTAACCGATTCAAAAAAAAAAAAAAAAAAAAAAAGCCTTCCGTTTGCAAAAACAATCTCATGTTTGAACCACCGGCCGGAGATGGCCGTATTATACCATCTCCGGTGGGTCTCTCGTCTAAAACCACTCCTTCAATTGGTAGTATTCTTATACTATAAATTTGTTAAAATAATTATTGGTGAAGTATGGAGAAATGCCGGATCACTTTGTTGAATTGCTTCCGCCGTTCACCTTTTCTTCCTGCCTTCCATACACCATGATACTCCGTATAAATAAATGTTAATACCCTCCATACCGATTATAATTTTATGTTATCGCCGACGTGTTCTTCATTGACTCGATTCTCACCGTTACCGCTTCTACCCTGTCGTTGTTTCGACAACCGTCGCCGCATTAAACCTCCACCCCGTCCCCGTCATCGCCTTCTCCGTGTCCGTCTCAAGTTCGCCCCAGCAACCACCCTACCCGTGGTCTGACTCTGCCGGCTACGACCCGCATGGCCAACCAGCTGACACTGGATCGAAGAACCTGGTCGGGTGTTTTATGTTTCGGTTTAGTCATTTTTTTTCCTTTTATTTTATATTGTCGAGCTTTGCTCCAGTTTGTGGTGCTTTACGGGTTGCCACGCTTCCGTACACCATTTTTTTTCTTTTTTCTTTTTTTTTTTTTTAAATTTGTACTGTTAAGCTTTGCTCCAGTTTGTGGTGCCTTACGGGTTTGTCACGCGTCCGTACACCGTTTTCTTTTTATTTGTGTCACGACCTGCCGTTTTGGCCTCGTGTACCATTAGATTTGTTAGCGTTTTTATTTTATTTTCGGCATGCGCGGAAGTTCGAGACATACGTTCAAGGCACATAGTTGCGGTTCCGACGTCAAAAGGTCGACTTGGTTCATCTTCAGCGACATGCCGGCATCTACAATTATCTTTTGGTCCAGTCAAAGCATCCGTAAACTACCGTTTTGACTGATGGGTGTATCAGATGATAATTAGTATATCGTAGTTAATATGATAGTAATTAGTATAGTCTCTTCATTTACCGTCATTATGAGTCGGTAATTAATATGACGACCACATTCATTGTACCAGATATTACCTCCGGTATTTATACCGAGCTACATACTTGAATAATATTGACAACGCATTACATTTCTTACCGTGTCAAACGATCACGATTCACGATCTATCTATAACAAGTTTGGATTAGCACAGGAACAAGAAAGCTAGTTGGGCTGCACTTGACTGATTCTAAACTCAACACAAAAAAAAAAAGCCCAGTTTTGGTCTATATAAATGAAGCACAACCCATGTAGGGTTTTTCACATTGCCCTTTGAGAGAACTGAGCAGCCTCTATCTCTTCCATGGGCGCTTCTGTTCCGTTGCCGGCATACATCCATTTTTCTTTCCTCTCGTCTTTCATTTCTCTGCTTTTTTCTTAATTGCAGGGACGATATGACGTTGGACATTCCTTTTCTTTTAATCATCCTAATTCTTCCTTGTATTAGGTGGTTTCACAGTAATTTTAAAAATTACCGTAAAACCATCCCATAAGAGTAGTTGGTTTTTTTTGGTGTTGAATTGCACGGCCGATCCAATGGGTTCTCGATAATTTTATACGATGAGAGCTCTATTTCACCCGGCCTATATTCATTATTGAGGGCAAGTCTCTGATTATTTCTTCATGTTTTCATTTAGTCATGATCGAATCCTGAGATTTACTGCCCTACATTTATTCTGTATTCTGTTTTTTTTTTTTTTTTTGAGGTAGGTTTTCTTTTTGTTGGGCAAAGAAGTCGTAAATGGTAAATATATATATTGACCACGGTATTTGACTTTGAGTATATAATCCGATTAAATTAAGTTTTGACCGTCTTTGTATCCTTGTCGTTGTGAATTTATCAATATAAATTGAGGAAAATGTGAATAAAACATGTCTCGTGAATAAATTGAGTAAAATATGTGGAGGAAAATGTAGGTGGGAGAAAATAAAGGCTGAGAAAATAGAGAGAGATCACAGATAATAAGAATTATGCGACATGTAAACGTGGAACATTTCAGTGAAATGGGGAGAATACTTACAAAAGTTTTTATATTTGTAGATTTGAAGCGGACATAGTAATAAGAGTTCTTATTTGTGAAGATAATATCACTCTTTAAATTATACGGACTAAGATATGTCAAATGTATATCAAATCATATTGTAGTAGATAATTTGGCTTACCTCAAAGAAAAAATTGTTGTGTGAAACTAGTTGGTCCGATTTATTGTTTTAGGATGATTACTTGATTTGAAACTAGTTGTAGTGTGAAGCGGTTTATTAAGATGATTTTTACCAGGAACTAGTGTTAGTCCGTGCAAATAATGCACGGATTATCGTTAAAAAAATTGTTGCAAATTTTGTTTGGACTATCGTTAAAAAATTGTTGCAAATTTTGTTTTGAATTCATTGACAATTGGCTAGTTTATGTTAGACACAAAAATAAATACTCCTATATTAAAGAATAAATGTGTATAAATATATTATATACTCCGTATACATGTTGCAATAATAAGTACGAAGTAATATTTTCTCTTATTTGTAAATATATCTTTATCTAATGTTCCTTTTATTTTCGCATGTTTTTTTCAAAAAAATTGATTTCACACCTCGTGTGATAGTTTTTGCATTTGATTAATTTTGCAAATATTTCGCATAAGTACATGTTTCTCATAAGTCAATAAAAAATATAGTAATAAATTAATTCAAGTTTAAGTAATAAAAAATATAGTTAAAATTGGTTTAACTTTAATTTCAAATTGAATTAATTGTGGTTAATCAGTGGTGGTTAAGCTTGATTAACTTAAATTAAGTGTGGTTAATGGTAGTGGTGGTTAAGTTTGAGAGTATAATATTTCTCAAAAATTCCACAGCTTGACACACAAGCTAAAATTGGTGAGGGTGAATGAGAGGCCATGAAAAGACTTTCCCTTTATAAAATAAGGATAAAGATTCTTCTTAACGTAAGTTTTCTGAGAGATGGTTTCTCATTAATTTTATTGGGATATTACGTAAAAATGAAAGTAACAGTGGTACCAAACCTAATAGAAGTAGGTACGATTACCATAAAAGAGTATACAAATATACTTGTTATAAAAACATGTACAAAACAAAGTTGTCATTTAAGGTTACGAATAGAACATAGAGTGGTACTGACGAATGATCTCTCAATAAATTATTGAGAGACCGTCTCTTCTAAGATTTTGTGTTATTATTATTTGCCAAAGATTAAAACACAATGTTTTACCATGACTTTTTAACAAAATTTCACATTGACCTTTATTTAGTATAACATCGAACAAAATTTATTACTAGCTCAATTGTTTGAAGATAATAGGAGCACCAAATTGTGGCTGAAGGGTGGCTAGGGGAACGGGTGCATGAGCATAAGACGGTGAAATCTCGAAAGAAAAACACTTTAGAATTAGGACTAAGACCAGTCTAGCTTCGGTCATAGCAAAATTCGACCCAATGCAGATCCTAGGTCCCCAACCGAAGGAGAAAAATGACATGTTTCCATTTGTTGTTGCCTTTGACATGCCTTGGCTGAACCTGTCCGGTTTGAACTCTGTTGCTTCTGAACCCCATATGGTTTCGTCACGTTGAACATGGAGTGTTGGCATGTTGACTAGAACCCCTGCTGGTAAAAAGACGTCTCCGACTTTGATGTCCTTGGTTACACTTCGATTTATCTCTGTTGCTGGTGAATATAGCCTCAACACTTCTTGTAATATCATGTTCACCTGTCAATAGTTCAACACAAGTTCGAAGGTCTTAGCCTGGTGGTTTAGACTAGTTACCTAAATATAAGTAAGTTGAAATTGGGTCGTGTTAGTTTTGTTAGGTTTGGTTTCAGTTGAATCATTTGGGTCGTGTTAGTTTTGTCAGAACAAGTAAAAGTGTGTAAAGTGTTATTATACATACCGTTTTGAGTTGATTTAATCCGTGAAAATCAGGAGTTTTGTCACCAAACGCGTTTAAGATCTCGTCTCGCGCTCGTTGTTGCCAGTCTTGATGCTTACCCAAGAGAATCATAGTCCATGTAAGCAAAGTTGAAGTGGTCTCCTGCCCCGCTAAATAGAAGATCTTGCACTCGTCAATCACTTCATTGAGACTAATACCATTTTCATTTCCTTTGTTTAAATGTGACTCTAGTAATACACCCAAGAGATCATCCTTAGGCTTTGCTCCCGCTTTTATTGTCTTCTCTCTCTTCTTGATTACCTCCTTTAGCAATGACTTGATTTCCCTATCAAGTTGAATTATCCTTCTATTCACCTTTGTTGGCATATACCTGCAGGCAACAAAAACCAGAACGGTTTATATCATGGGATTGAACCCAAGTCACGATTGAGTATCAATTTTTACGACTTTTATCAGCAATATCAGAACCAGCATGACCAAAGGTCGTATGCTAGAATCTACGCGGAATTTCAGCACATGGTAGAGGGGACTAACCTCCATCCAGGGATGTAAATATTATTAATAGTAGGGACGGCCACTTTAAGTTGCTCAGTAATAAGTTGGAAAATGGTTCTGCCCTCTTCATAGCTGCTTCCAAAAGCCGCTCGAGAAATAACATCTGCTGATAACTTGTGAAAATATGACCATACATCTATCTCGCATGAACCATTCTTCGAAATCATTTCATCCCATTCTTTAATCATCTCCCTTGAGCTCGCACTAAAGGCGGGTAGCATGAACTGCATGCAAAAACAAACATTTAACCATTTTAGACACAAAAAGTTACATGAAACGTACAAATGTACACTTGTATTATAATTTGAAAGATTTCGTGAAGGAAATTTTCTAAATCCGACGAGTAGGGTGGAAAATGACCTTTAATTTTTCCATGTGGAAAGCAGGATTGAGTAGCTTTCGGTGTTTGGCCCATATATCACCTTCAAGGTTAACCAAACCCGTGGCTACTACCTGGAGGACTGGATTTATTTTTGGTTTCTGAAATTCATTTATTTTCATGAAAACTTCTCTCATTAATTCCGGTTCTGAAATGTTCACCATTGGTATTGGCCCATTCCACATGAAACTTCTTTTCCCTGCATTAATTAATATCACGGAGTATTATCTATATATTAAATCGCTGAATATAGAGTGAAATCATGTACTCGTATAATTATTTTACGTACGCGCACACATATACGTATGCGCTCACATATATATTCATGTAGACATAAATTAAAATGGACGTTTATAGCATACTCCGTATATAAATGCTTGCTCACACTGTCAGACACAATTTTTAAAAGAACAAATTAAAGTAACGATGGAGTAACGCTCAAGTATACATACATTAAATCATTAAACATGATGTTAGGGTACAAAATTGGTCGTGTGCCTCAAACCATTATTATAGGATTTTGGTTGAGTTGTAGTATGAGGACCAAAAGTATTTACGCGACTCTCATCATCCTTTAGTGAAATGTTGCATCCATATTTCAGAGTTCAGACTTCATACTCAAATTAAAGGACATTCGTATGAAGGGACCAGGTTAGAATATAAAGTTATTTTTCTCGTGTCTTCAACCATCACATTAAGATTTTGGTTGAATTGGTTTAATATACTCCCTCAACATCTATATTTTTGTCTTTTTCTATTAAAAATACTTCTCACATATACGACACAATGCAGCATGCATGCAAATTGCAAATATAGGTACGTACCATAGGTTTTGATTGTTTGGTGATAGAAAGGTAGAGTACGAGAAAGATGATCATTAGAGAAATGAGTCATGGGTTTAGACCTAGCTTCCTTGGTCATCCGAGCTTTCTCTTTAGAATCTCCATACAATATTTTGTATGAGTTTCCTTCAAATCCTTGTTCCCTGAGAATCCTCTCCAATCTCTTCGGATTCAGCCATACCCATTTTAACACGCTCCATCCTAATGTCACCACCACAACACAAACTATCGATATCACTATCGACGACATTACTTCCATCTTTATTTTTATTCTTATTCTTATAATTACAGATCGATTGTAAATTAAATAAATAAATCAGATGATATTATATATATTGAGGAAATTAATTAAAAGAATTAGTTGATGAGTGAAGAGGTAAGTGTATACGTAGAATGAAATTAAAGGAGGTGGATTGTGCATGTATTTATATCACAAGAATATGACAATTTTTTCAAGGGGGATGACTGATGACGTCATAATTAAATACTAATACCGAGTACTATATTATCATAAATGTTGTTTTTTGAATTTTATTTCAGCCATTTATAAAGTTGTGTGGCAAGTAAAGTTTTTATGTTATTGTAATATTGTATGGTTGATTTATCGTTGAATTATGTGGCTTTCAAAAAATATACTCCCTTGCTACTACCCTTCGTCTCGATTATTTGCTTACAATTAATTAAGATATTTCTCAAAAATGATATAAAAATAAATAAATAACGGTTAAGACGAGAAAAGTAATTAATCTCTAGTGCATTTCAAATAATCTAGGAAGTAACGTAGCTCAAGCGAGATTATATATTTAATTATTTATGATGATTAAACTTTCATACATGCATTATACTCCTGTTTTCTACAAAAATATATTAATCGCATTACAAAAATACATTAAATCCAATATAAAAATATTAAGTTAACCTTAGAATTAATACAAAAATATACTTCATTCTTCTTCTTCAATCAGCCTCATATTCTTTTTATGAATTTTTTTTTGAGTTAGCTCATTTCCTCTTAAGGAAATATTTTAATCTTTATTTCACTTTCATCATCACATGCACCATAGCAATACTATCCTCTTATTTTTTCATATTTTCTTGAACTTTGTGCCAAACTCATATGAGACGAAATCAAAAAAAATGAAGGAAATACCATTTTGTATTCAATCTAAAAATATACTGAGTAAATAGTGATCATGTTAATAATTTGACGTAATGTAAACTATGGGTTATTAAATTTTTAGTAACATTTCATAATATTTCATGCGTAGATAATCGTTAATTGATTGTGTGATATACGTGAGAGCCGTATGCCATATAAACTAAAACTATGTAATCTTGTATACCACGATGGATAGTAGTAATATTATTATTTTTAGTAGAAAATTCTTTTGATTTTTAAATGTGTTGAATATTTGTGTGGCCTCCACGCTATTTTTTACAAGAACAAACACAATTGGAATTCTCTATCTAGTAAGAAACCTTTGACAAAGATTGTAGATAGGGCACGCACTACATGATAGACATTTAATTTGTACATACATACATTAGGTTGATAATGGACTTGTTTGATTAAGGACGGATCCATCAAATATTGACATATTGAGTGCAAATAGTGGATTTGATCAAAAAATATGTAAATATTAGTGTTTGGTAAATGACGGATTATAATATTAGGAGCATATTGGGATCGAATATGTTGTTTTGCAATATGCTGCTAGGAACATCATATTGGGGTAGCAGATTACTTTTTTTGTCATTTTACAAAACATTTAAACAATCTGCTGATCTAAAACAGAAAACAGTTAATTACCAAACACTACTTATAAAATTCTGTAAATTAAATCTATCAGTCAAAACTGTCAATTGATTCTGCTAGTCAAATCTGCTTTGTAAATTTGATTCTACTTTAATCCGTTAATCCGTTGTTTACCAAATAGGATAAATATCCTAATGAAGAAATTCTTGAAGGAAAAACTATTTTAAAAATTTTTGAGTCATATATAGTAACAAACATGAATTCTTTATTTTCCTGGAAGAATCATTTGAAAATGATGATGATTGATAATAAGTAAGGTCACACCATACGTCATTAGTTGTAAATTATATCGTCAACAGTTACGTTTTTTTGTAAAATCGTCCTATGATAAGTCAACACGTGGATCAATAGTGACATTATCCGATCCATAGTTGTCATTTTTTCATATTGAAACCAATAGATGGAGATCAAGTCGCAATCCATTTTCTATCTAGTTAGTCTATGGATTAAAACTTTCTCTATTTAAAGAGACAATTTGATAAAGTTTACAACTATCATACAGAACAGATCGAGTACTATCCAACAAAAGAATAAACATTTTTTCTAACACGTGAGAATCACACGGATATTATTATGAAAAATTGATATGTTCATTAGTCAATACTTACCTACCTAGACAATATCTATGATTTTTTTTTTAATCAAAAGAAAACAAATGATCGAGACGAAAAAATATTAGTCTTTAATTTCATGTACTGTCCTTGTAATCTTGTATGTGTGGTGTCAATTGGGTGATTTTTGTATTATACGAGTATCTAGAAGATGGTCCTATAAAAGTGGTGGTTGTCTTGGTGTAAGATGTAAGGTTGGGAATTTGACGTGTAGGAAGATATATTGTATTGTGTCACAAGTTTTTGGTTAGTTGTTTTAGGGATCGAGTTGGGATAATAATGAACTAACGATTACTTATTAAGGTGTATGTGGACGATAGATCACAAGATATAATAAAGGGAAAAGTCCCATGGTATCCTCGAATTATGTCACATTACACATGGTACCCCTGCTTTTAAGTTTGTTCCTATGGTAACCTTGAGTTTTATAGTTTAGTTCCCGATTTGACCTTACCTAAATTTCTGTCATGACGCCGTTAAATTATGACCAAAATTAATTATACTTGTTCCCATGGTACCCTTAAGTTTTCATAGTTGTTCTCATGGTACCCTTAAGTTTTTCATAGTTGTTCCCATGGTACCCTGAAAGGAAAGCAACGACTCATTGAAGCAAAGCAACGACTAGTTTATTGAACTAACAGTTACACAAGTGCTTATAAATTCACTTTCCTTTCTATTTTGACAGAAAAAGAACAAATAATCCATACTAACTCAACCTTTTCACCTCTTTTCTCACTTGTACAAAAAAAATGGAAAAAATTGATGTTTCCGGATGATCGATCTTCAAGGTTATGATGATGAAGGTTTTCCATTTTTTTGTACAAGTGAAGAAGGAGGTGAAAAGGTTGAGTGAGTAAGTGTAGATTGTTTGATCTTCTTCTGTCAAAAAAGAAAGGGGATTGACTTTATAAGCACTTGTGTAACAACTAGTTCAATAAACTAATCGCTGCTTTGCTTCAATGAGTCATTGCTTTTCTTTCAGGGTAACATGAGAACAACTATGAAAACCTAAGGTACCATGGGAACAACTATGAAAACCTAAGGGTAACATGGGAATAACTATGAAAACTTAAGGGTACCATGAGAACGCCTCTCTTTTTGAAGAAAAGTAGTTGTTAATTTTGGTCATAATTTAACGGTATCATGACAGAAATTTGGATAAGGGCAAATCGGGAACTAAACTATAAAACTCAAGGTTACCATGTGAACAAACTTAAAAGTAGGAGTACCATGTGTGATGTGACATAGTTCGAGGGTACCATGAGAAATTTCCGTATAATAAAATATTCGAGAATTTAATTTTATTTGCCATCGTTTCTTCTTATACGTCGTAGATGTTGGTATGAATTGGAAGGATGAGATACATGAAAATTACAGTAGGTTATTCATGACTTCATGTATACAGTTTGCTTGAGATTTGACAGTAGTATCGAAACTTCCTCCGGCGTTCGTTTCAGTGATTTATTTACCTTTGATTAAAATATTTTACCTCAAAAAATATAAAAATAATCAAATGATTGAAACGGAAAGAGTATTATCTATCAGCTAGTATGCATACACGATTTAATTTAGTTTCATTATGAAACCTGAAGTAGGCTGTGATGAATAGGAGTATATATCAATTCAATTGCTTGATGTGCTTTCAAGAGTATGTACTTGGTGTAATACGATTGATTGATGTGGATATCTAATGTCTTTGGGAGTACGATTTAAACGGGATGGGTCCAACCACGACCACGACCACCTTTAAAATAGTACGGTTCGTGAACGGAGTAAATGCATCCTATCCGGCCCACAAACAAATCACAGTTGGTCCATCTACAAAGGCCGGCTTGGCCTGCAAATTCGTCACAAACCCGTACCAAAAGAATAACGTGGAGTGCCCCGTAGCAGCATGTTAACACAGTTACAGTTATTTTTCAAAGGGGTATGTATACGTGTCAAGTGAGCGAATGAAGTTAAGCGTAGAGGTGTCGTCGTGTAGACGATTTGATTTGATGTCCCATGTCGCAATCCATCATTCTTCACTTTTAATTTTAATTTTAATTAAATTATTACTCTCCGTACATTTAATTAATCTAATCTAATCAATCTAGATTAACTACCTACGAGTACTTAATTACGTATTCAGTTACAGATCAGATTTAATCAAACATCACTTCTCAACTAATCCCCAATCCCATGTTTGATCAGTTTCTAAATTGAGCCTAAAAAAAAGAGAGGAGACTTTGTTTTGTGTATTGGGTGGCAAATCCAAAAATGGTGATCACAGAGATTTCAATGATTCATCATGTGGCCATGGTGCTGCTCCTACTATGGTTCCTCAATTCTTTCAATTGCTCTCACTCCCTTTTCTACTTCATCTCTTTAATCTACTTATACCAGGTAAGTAATGCTATCATCCCTTCTTTTTTTTTTCCCTTTCTTGATGATAATTTATAAGATTTAGGGTTTAAGTCCGGTGTTTTGCTGTATTTATCCGTCACAAATTGATGACATTTTAAATATGAAATTGGTTGTGTTTATTTATCCAAATTGATATGAGTATTATTTACTCGTCACAAATGAGAACTTGCCTGATTGCGAAAGTTAGATTTAGATTAGATGAGGTTGTTTGATTTTAAAGCTTGTTATTGGATATGTTGACCTCCACATATATTTTTGTCTAAATGGAGCCCATTGAGTCGCGGACGAGAATCGAATCCAAACATCCTACCACTTGGTTTCGAATCGCCGCAACATCAAAAGGGTCCCTCATTTTATAGGAACCTAGTTAAAAGTATTTGCTTTTGGTATAGTAATGAAGGAGTATTGACTAATCTACTTTTTTTTTTGTTTTTTTTTTTTGTTTTTTAGGTTCAAGAAACTTATTCTAAGAGATTGAGGAAAAGGTTGCAATATGATGAAAGAAAAGCAGCTAATCAAAGAAGGGTATCTCCCCTGTGTTTATGCATTTGCTCTGCTTTTTGTATTGATGGATGCATGAGTTGATTGTTGAAGTCCTTTTCTACTACTTACTGTGGATTTTGAGAATTTTATGTAATACCAAATTTTGTTTGTGATGGAATTATCCGTCTTAAACTTTGACATAGGTCAAATACATATTGAATCTTTGTTTTAAGCAAGACCCTCAAGTACGTAGGTTCATTTAGCCGAGACAAAATGAATCACATGGGGCTCAACTGAAGTCAGTTGAAAAGAATATGGTCCAGTGGTTATGTGAAAAGGTTGACTTTTCTGAATCTTTTTCCCTGTGACATTGTGTCTTCAGGTTCTATCAGATTCTGAGACTGTGAGGTGGTTGAACTATGCAGTTGAGAAAATGTGGCCCATTTGTGTTGAGCCCATTGTTTCCCAGAAAATATTTCTTGCAATTATACCTTGGTTCCTGCAGAAGTACAAGCCATGGACTGTTGTATGTCTCTACATACTTTGCTCTCTAATTTCCTATCATTAATCTCAACTTTTTGTTTACTATGCAAATCCCATTTCCCAACTGTTCACCTTTGAAACTGAAGATGTCTTTGCCTCCTCTCAGACTCTCGTGTTTGAATTTTCCTCCCCTATATTGTAATGCGACTAAGTGAACTCTTCCTTAAACCCAAAAAAAGTTTTCACCTTTCAAGTTTTTCTGTATGATAGTATTCGTTTTAACAATTCACAATCCTCAGGTACGTGAGGGAATCTGATAACTCTGGTTAGAATAATAATCTAGGATTAGATGGAAGACGACTAGATTCTATGCATATGCATAGTCGAGATTTGTGCTCGAAGTTTTGACAAAAAACTCTCCTTAATGTTAACGAGAGACCTCTCAGCTAATGGCGGGGTCCTACTAATTTCGGTTGATAAACTTTTTTTTTTCTTTTCTTTTTTAAGTTTCTTTCTAGTCTTTCTAACGAACTAATTTTGTCGTCTTCATTCTTAGAAAAGCGCTGTGGTTCAACATTTGTATTTGGGAAGGACCCCGCCATTGTTTACTGACATCCGGGTACTTCGTGAATCGATTGATGATGATCACTTGGTAAGTATTCTTTTGTTTGGATGTCAGATTCCCGTTTCTTGGGAAAAAAAATCACGATAGCTGTGAGACCGTAAATATTTTAGGTATTGGAGCTTGGACTGAATTTCTTGACAGCAGATGATATGAGTGCAATTCTTGCTGCTAAATTGACGAAGAGATTGGGATTCGGAATGGTGGCCAAAATGCACTTGACTGGCTTGCATGTTGAAGGAAAGGTGACTGAAAAAAATAGCGTTAACACACTTGCGTTCTCAATTAACTGTTTTTTACTTTTGAAATATCTAAAAATTGAATCTTTAATCGTCTTTAAGGTGCTAATTGGGGTGAAGTTTCTACGGTGCTGGCCATTTATCAGTCGATTGCGTGTATGCTTTGCGGAACCTCCATACTTTCAGATGACTGTCAAACCCTTATTTAACCACGGTCTTGATGTGACCGAACTTCCTGGAATTGCTGGTTGGCTGGTAAACTCTTCTCTTTAACGTCTACTCCGTAATTTGTGTCTTGTAATGTTATCTGCTAATAGCACTGTATGACATAACGGCTCTTTTCCAGGATAAGCTTTTAGCAGTTGCATTTGAGGAGACGTTAGTTGAGGTAGGATATCGATATTCCGCAGTTCTTGTACCAACAAGTCGTCTGCTGTTTCTTATTTAATCCGTGTTGGATGTATTTTGGCAGCCCAATATGCTCGTCGTTGACCTAGAGAAGTTTGTATCGCCGGAACCAGGTACAACGTCAAAATCTGTGTAAATGGTGAAAGTTTGTGATTAAAATATGCAGTAACCAAATAATGTGTTTAAAAATGATAGGAGATTGGTTCTCTGTGGATGTGAAGGAGCCTCTTGCTTATGCAAATGTTGAAGTTATTGAAGCGGCTGAAATGAAACCATCCGATCTTAATGGTTAGTGTGTTCGCTACTCCCTAAAAGTCGAGTGTTTTGATGTTGATAGATATACGTTGTAAAGTAACATATGGTAAATTTATCAGGTTTGGCTGATCCGTATGTGAAAGGGCATATCGGTCAATACAGATTTAAGACTCAAGTTCAGAGAAAAACATTGACTCCTAAGTGGCTAGAGGAGTTCAAGGTTCCGATCTGTTCTTGGGAAGCACCAAATGTTCTTGCTATCGAAGTCCTTGACAAAGACCATTTGTACGATGATGATCTCGGGTTAGTCTTGATTAATTTTATTTGCATGCTGCTAAACAGCTTTTGTTATGTTCGCAAAAGGGTTAATGGTTAGTGTTTTTTTTTTACTACAGTAACTGTTCGGTGAACATCAATGATCTTAAGGACGGCAAGAGGCATGACATGTGGTTATCGCTTGAGAATGTGAAATTGGGAAGATTGCATCTCGCCATAACTGTTATCAACCCTGATGGAAAGGTAGTTTTTCTCGCCCATGTTGCTGTTTTTTTTTTTGTTTTCCAACGAAGCACGCATTTAGTTGCATTACAATATAGAGGAGTTTTAACCTTCATGCTAAGACATTCAGTGATGTTGCTGTTTCATATGAAGAGATGTATTCAATGATGTGATCTAATCGAGAAGTTTAGCAGGGTAGAAAAGAGGATACAAAAGAAACGAAAACGAAAGGAGGGCAACTAAGTCCACTTCAAATTCCCGTCATCAGTGCATCAAACGGAAACACCAACAAACTTGCTGATAAATATGAAGCGATTGACGTGGATGGGCAAAAAGAGACGGGGATTTGGGTGCATCATCCTGGAAGTGAAGTTTCTCCATCATGGGAGCCTCGGAAAGGAAAAAGCCGACACCTTGATACTGAGATCCTGTCGACAGAGACACCCAAATCATCTTTCCACTCATCTTATCCCGATAGTAGCAGTAGCGAGGGCGAAGAAAAGGAAGGACGCGGATCAAAGATGACAAAATCTTTCAAAAAGGGTTTGTGTAAGATTTTCCACAAGCATCCCAAGGGAGACAATCACAAGGGAAGCTCGGACGACTCATTAACACCATTGCCATCCCCACTCGCTCATGTGAAAGAAGACGTCTATGTTAAGAAAGTTGGGGTTAATCTTGTGGTGGATGATGGAATATCTGACCGTCTGAAAACGGGAGGAGGTTCAAGTAACGAGGGAAGTGGTTCCGAGAACACGGTAAAGGCTGGTATGAAAGGCAAGGCTAAGACGATGTTGAAGAATGCTAGTATGTCAGCTCGACACTTAAAGCATGCATTGTCCCGGAAACATTCGAGTAAGGTCTTGGGTAGTTCGGAACAGGGTGGTCGTGTGTTGGAGTCGGATTCTTCGGATGATGAATCGTTAACCTCCTCCCTTAATGCTCATGCCGTTCAAGGAACTCCGATCACTTGAACTGCTGAAGGCATCAAAGTTTGTGATGAGGAAAGATAGTCAAGGATTACATATTACACGAGAATATGAGAGACGGTCTCTCAGTTAATAATATGAGTTAATTATATGAGATATATCGAGGGCTGAGATTATTAAGGTGCATTCGAGAAGGTCTCACAGTGAAGACTTGTTTGTATAAAAACTCGAATGCTTGATGTTGGTCGAACTTATCTACCTGTTTCCCGTGCCTCGAGTAAATTTGATCTCGCTGCTGTACATTAATCATCTAAACTTAGAACTGGTTTTCGGTGTATATTCCATTTTCTTACTGCATATACTGCACAACTCATAACAAGGACTTCAGCATCCTTTTCATTTGGTTATGCTGCTGCTAGCATACTGTATACTACTCGTACATGTTATTTTTCATGGAATACGATAAGATAACGAATGCCTTCTTGTCTCATTTTTTTTGGTTCACGAAGAGCGCAGGGGTTTCGAATCCGAGACTTATTGTCCAATCCTAACCACCAAGACACCTAATATTAATCACTGGGCTGACATCTTCAGACAACCTTATACATTGTTCACATGTTCTAGGTGAATTCAGAAGCTAAGAGCACATTGAATTATGCCTATTTTTTCACTAATTCACTGAAGCAAACAACAGAGGTGGTATCATGCTTACTGAACACCCTGTAAAGAACATCTTTCCACATTCCCATCTTTGGAACAAATCCAACCAACACCATACTCTTCAAAACCCACTCCACATCTCCCATCAGCTTCTCCTCACACAGCCCTTGAAGCAACTGCTTGTAGGACGAAAAACTCGGGATCAACGCCTTTGAACGCATCGTCTGCACAAAATCTTTCGCCTCGAGGAACCGCTTCTCCTGCAGCAACCCATACAAGACTTCTTGATATGTTCCTTTATTAGCCTTACAACCTATGGAACACATCCTATGCAACAGCTCCATTGCTTCCTTAACTCTCCCCTGTTTCCGCAGCCCTGACACCAAGACATTGAAGGTGACAGCGTCAGGCGAAACCCCGTCTTTCTCCATCCTACCAAGCAACTCAAATGCACCATCTACATCACCCCTTTTACACATACAATTCATTAGAGTTGAGTAAGTCATTTTACTGGGTTTACAGTTTTGTTCAGGAAATTCGTCGAACACTTGGAGTGCGTCATCCAAAAGCCCGCGTTCACACAACCCTTTGATCAGAATATTCAAGGAACAAGCATCGATTTCAACTCCCAATTTAGCAGCACTCATGAAAACCTCGTGAACAAGATCAAAGCTCTTCGACGAAACAAGCAAATTGAGGACTAAATTGAAGGTTTTCACTGAAGGCCAACAATGGTAACTGGGCATATCGAAAAGCGTCTCGATTGCCCGGTTGGTTAAACCGCCTACATTGCCGTAAACCTTGATCAAATCATAGAAAAAGGCATCAGAAAGGCGCAAATTTTTCTGGGTTTTGATTAGTTTCATGATATCATCAATTGCAGTAAAGTTTCTATCTTGACCTAGCTTTGTAATGATGACATTGTAGAGAGATTCATTGGGTTTGTAGTCTTTTCGACTCGAAACGTGATGGAATACAGAAAGAACTGAATTGGGTTGTAATGAATTGAAGATGTTGACAACTTCATTTGGAGATAACCAATCTTTGTGGTACAGTTTTTGAATGTTGGGATTTGAAGAACAATTTTTGAATGATGGGGTTGAAGAAGAAGAAGAAGAAGAAGAAGAAGAAATGGTGAATTTTTTGTTGAGTTTCGAGGGATTTAGTGAAGTTGATCGAATGATTGCATGAAGAGTTCGGTGAGATAGTGCCATGGTTTTTTGGCAAATCATTTGATGCTGTTTCTCACTCACTACTGTATTTACTTGCATGAAAGTTGTAATTCGTCAATATTTTCAGTTCAGTTCGATTCAATTCAGCAACTACTCCGGTTCAAGTTCAGCCTACCCAAGTTCAAAAAAAACGAGCCTAGTCTGTTTAGTTAGTAAAATCATGAAACACATCTGATAGTCATATGGGCGATTCTAAATTAGCAGAAAGAGATTATAAGCGGGTTTGGATCAATCAAGGGAAATTAGACCCGTGGAAAAGTGGCTAAACTGGTTTGAGGGTCAACGCTTTGTATATTTTTGAAAACTTTGTCCAAATCCGCTTTTTTGAAGAAGAAAAAGAAACCAAGAAACTGACAAAAGAATAGAGTCAAAATATTTCAATAATAGCTTGTTGGTTTTTTACTTACAGCTTAACTAATCTAGCTGCTTACAAGAACATTATTGTACGAGTATATGTTATGATGTTATCTACAGAAAGTTGCTGAGGTTTTTGTCAGTCCAAAATCTACAATGTGCAGCTCTGATCTAAGTACGCTTCTTCTTTTTCCCGGTAAGAATGTGTTGAATCTGCAATCTCCGGCTGAATGCCTCATTGAACAGAAACCGTGTTTGAAATGCAGATATAATGGGGAGCCAAGCCAAGGAGGCAATGGGTGCAAAAAGGACTACTCCCATTCCATAATCGTAAAACCTTGCAAACGTTTGTGCAAAATTCCAGATGGTCGGGTTCTTTATCAGGGGCCGCATTGCCTGCGCAATCTACACAATGTCGTCCAACATTATATATTTTATATCAATAATTAATTAATGTCAGGGAAAAAACTCGAGAAGTTGATTAAACTTACCACTATCAGACCCCATCCTGTGGGTAAAAACGCGAGGCAACAAACAACCAGATCCTTGAAGGAAAGTCCGCAAACTATAGAAAGTGTGATGATGGTGGATACAACCGCTAGAAATATAAACGCTTTAAACAGTCTGAATAGAAACTGATGATTGTCGCTCAGCGTCTTCCTTCCCACGTTCACTATCTGTCATCAACAAAAACATCAGATAGTATCAGAAGCAGTGTGACCAAATGTTCTCTGGAAATAAGATGAGCTGAGAGTTGAAGCGATGAAGCTTGACTTACCATAATTAAGACGAAAATGACGCCAATTACAACCCATGAGATGACATAAACAAGAAACCGGTTGTTGTTTCCAGCAATGTCGAGATGGTAGACCAATCCATACTGATACATGAAAAAGCGTAAAGAGAGAAAGAACTCGATGAGCCTAGATCCCCATCCTGCACGACGAATATGTGCCTGCTCTTCGTCCCACCACGACTGCCAACTCTTATCTTGCCGAATCCCTATCCCGCCCAACTGCCTTATCCACTTGTTAAAATCCCGCCAATCATCCACAATCCTTTGCCAGTCAAATCCCGAGGGATTAAACAAAAACGGTGCAAACAGCCAGGTCATCGCCAAGAACCAGATAGAATACGTTATCAAAACATACGCCACGCTGCTCTGGTAGGACTTTCGGAACAAGTCGTAGACGATTAGAAGCAGAAGTAACTCGAATCCTTTCACAAAATGGCTTCTTGAATATAATCTGTAGGTCTCTGTAAAGCTGGCATGGAATATAACAACCTTGCGGCCTGTAGGCCGGTATTTGGCCCCACCGTGGAGAATGGTTCGGCCATAATAATGAGCTTTTGTCCCGAAAGAAAAGGTAAAGAACACAGCAGCAAGCTGAAGCTGCATGAGGACAAAGTCCTTGAGGGCTGTGTAGAATCCCTTTTCTAGGGCAATCTCCATAACCATGGGTAACCCGGTCAAGAGCCCTAGCTGGATGAAAGACTGTGAAGCGAGAGCCGTTTCTAAGGATCGTATGTTGTTAGCTCTAGCCTCGATTATGAGAGCTCTCTGAAGCCCACTCAGAACAAGGTAGAGCTGGCCATAGAGGAAGACATATATCGAAATCACCGACATCTACAACATTTCACATGTAAAAATTGCATTGCTGAGTTAAGGTATGTAAAAACTCCAGTTTATTTTCAGCTCCGACCAATAATGTTGACTTTCATTTAAATTCAGTAGAGTTGTGTTCAGCCAGAAAGAACAGGGCTATAGGCAAAAGAAATGAAGTAGAAAAATCTCACCAGGCTACTGAAGTAGAAGCCAATTGTAGTGTAGTAACAAGATAACATCCTGAAGAAGTCAAAACCACGGCCAAGGCGGAAAATGTCACGGCTTAGTGTTTGTTCACTGTTGCCATTGGCTATTTTGGCTTCGAATTTAGATATTTGGATTAGTCCAACATCACGACCTTTACCAGCTTGCATGTATTCATGGTATGTTATAACTCCACGCCGTAGTACAGAGTTAAATCCTGCACGAATTTGGTCTCTTAGTATAGCATTGCAGAGGAATTAACATAATACAGTAATTGTCAGCAGTCCTACCAGCAAAAACATCCTCGCTGAGGTTTATCGTCTTTGATGCTTTGCTGATCCCACCTCGTGTTATGTGAAATACCCTGTCAAATAAATCTGGATGGCCGTAATGAAACCGCACCCTGTGTTTTCACAGCTAAAATAAGCATGGCTTGTGAATTAATATTTCATAGGCAGATTCGAAGTTGAAAGAACATAGACTACCTGAGAGGATTTGCTAAAATTCGCTGGCCGATGGTAACAAAGCTCGTTTCTTGGTAAGACATGAACCACGCTAAAGAAGAGACACTGCACCCAAAAGATTATACACATTTATCCTCTTATACTCAAGCTTCTGGTAAATATTTGATTAAATAACTTACCTTCCGGTAAAAACATGCTCTCTCAAGCCGACTATGGCAGGAGGCTGATGTCCTCGATCCTCTAGAAACTCTTGAAGGACATTTCTCATCTTATAAGCTTCTTCTAGATAGTTGTCCTGAGAGTACGCAACCAACATGACAGGAGCATAAGATTTCATCGAACTTTATATATAGCAGTGTGTACTAATAATGTATACTCACTTGGTTCATATCTATCGTCTGAAGAGCTTCGCCTCGTGTGAAAATGATTGCATGGTTTTGATTTTCAGGCTTTCCTTCACCTATATTGGGCTGACCAGGAAGCTTTATGCGATATACTTCCTGCAGAGTTGACAGGCATGCATTACTTTCCCTCATAACCATACTATTCCATGTTTTTGCTTGATGTAATAACGAAATGTCTACCATACCTGATCATGACCGTGAGCTCCTCCTTTTACTAAGACAGATGAATAAACCTTTTGAAGCTCGTCTGCAATAATTTCTTCCCTCTCTTCGACATAAGCAACCCGCAAAGCTGGGTGCCTTTAAACATTGAACAAATATTTCACATAAAAGTAACTTTATAAATGCAAGTTTGATCATGATGTAGTAATAATGTTTTTGTGATAGAAATGATACCTAGCCATTAGATCTATGATGTCCTGTGCACGCGGATCTCCAGCAGATTTGCAAGTACCGTACATTTGCCATGTAACCACGTACGAAAACTTCATGTCTGCTAATGCATCGAGTTGAGCAGATAAGGCATCGCTTCCCCTCTCAATGGCATCATAACCTTGAAGAATATCTGAATAACCAGGAAAGAAACTTCTTATTCGGTCGTTCACTTTTTTTACCCAACTACACATGTGTAACCATGAAATTGTCGAAAATTGGATGAGACAGACCAAAATGGAATATGTAAGTTATTTCAGGAGGCGAAGGGAGTACGATGAAAATGAAGCTACAAGTTTAGAGTTGACTGAGAGAGTGAACCTTCATCTTCTGCCATGTCAAGAAAAGCTTGTAATTTGAAGGCTTTTCTGTAGTACATCATTCCTCTGACTGATAATACCAGATCGAGAAGTTATAAACACAAAACCACATAATCGAAAAGAAATCAATAGATGGTTTTCAGAAAGGTTTTCCGTACTTGTTCTGCTCAACGTCTGGCCCCTGAAAGACGCCCAACTCCTAAGGTCGTCATCTTTGTTTTCCGACTGCACTTCTTCTAGGTCTTCACAGTCAATGCGCTCGAGGAAGTTTTTCCACTCATCTGAGAGTATATACAGTATATAATAGCTATGTCAGCGACTAAGCGAGATAGTATGAACCAAGTTGAATGGACTAAAACGATTGCTTAAAGGGAAGAAACCTGGATATATCTTTTTCATGTAGAATATGATTGACACCTGTTCTTGGCTCGACAAAAGCTCCTTCATAGAAAATTTAACTTCTTCCGTGTAGTGCGGGGTCAACACACTAAGAAAAAAAAACATTTCAGTTCCCTCACTATTCCACAAGATTAGATATCAAGAATCAAACTGAGAAAAGCAGCTAAATTTCCTGCAATTTTCCTGTTTACAGCTGAAGCAAAGAAAAGATGCACTCCTAACCTGAACGACAGCATATTACGTATTTTAGGAGCGTCAGGCATATTCATGAACAGAGAAGTTGCAAAGAAAGATATGCGCCTCCTCGCCTCCAAGTTAGCCGGAACATCCAACGCTTTATCTTTGACTGTGAGAAGCAAGCGAAAACGTTTTATCTGCAACATCGTGTTCAAAAAAAAATGTTAGACCTGTTTTTTTCGTAGCTTTACTTCAGTCCTCAATGATTTGAGAACATGATAGAAAGATCGGAAAACCAAATATGAAACGATTATACAGGAAGCTTGATTACTTGGTCATGTAGAGGCCCACTTTTTGCCAGCGGAAAACGAATGGAATTCTTGGATGCAAATACTTCTGCTGGAACCTTCCCCGAGAAGTAGGCTGAATCTTCCAAATTCTCGAGAGATGAGTACAGCAAATCCAATGTTCTGCACAGATGTTCATATCTTGATCTTTGTTGCACAATCGCGTCTAACAAAAAAAATGAAGAGTGATTTAGAAAGGTGCAAACCTGGAACCATTTATCATCATGTCACTCGTCACGAGCTCTAACACGTCTTGCAGTACTTTCATTACTTCAAGATACTGATCATCACTCCCCTCAAGCTGCATTTAGAAAATTGTTATATCACTTGGTCTAAAACTTAGATTAAAGTTGGAAGGAAATAAATCCATGAAAACTGAGAGTCGAAATTACCAGTAGCTCAACCAATTCAATGCATTTAGCATGTACAGCTGGTAGTTCACTCATTCGAACATCTTCAATCAGGGTTGACTTATGAATGCTTTCCTCAATTTCTGCTAGAATACTCGATACAATACTGCATAGTCAGAGATTAATGTAAGGAACATCATTCACAATCTTCGATTTCTGCCAGAATACTAGAAAATAAGGAGTATGTAATAGAGTTTTCAACCTTTTCTCCAGCTCCCCAACAATAAGGACTTCTAAAAGGATGTATTTGAGAGAATGGTAGCACTCTCTCAGTGCGCAGTACATGAGACTGTCTTTCTTAATTTTTCGGATGAGATCTTCATCCTTTCCTGAGAAATCTTTAGCAATGCTTAATGCTGTCGAGAACTGGCACAATAATGTAATGATCCGATAAGCTTTTAAGCATATAGCATGGAATCAGAAGTACGACACCAACACGTCTACATAAGGGTCTAAGTACATAAAACATACTACCTCATTTGCCAAAAGAAAGACTGGCCAAAGAACGTAGCCAGAGAATATCTTCGATGATAAGGGCATAACCATCAAATCCCTTTCTCTGGTACAATCAGAGTAGTTTCGTGTTATTAGAACTTTGTTGCATAATCAAAAACGGGAAAAAACTCGACACATATAACGAATATTACCTGTTGCTTATCAGGTCCTCTTCTCTAAAACTATTGATAATTTGGTTCCACATGATGACAAACTTGGCAACGTCGCTTTTTCTGCATTTAGACTCCTACAAGATTATTTTCGAAAAAATAGCAATCAATACCCTTAAAATATTCTTAGCAGCTAACTCAGGTATCCATCTCGAAAACATTATAAATACCTGTTTAAGACGACTGAAGAATCCTTTATGTCTTCGTTGCTTACCATTACGGACTAATGGTGGTATTAAACGGGCACTGAAAGCACATGGAAGCGACTGGAATCTACTTCGTAGCATTCCCAGTGTTCGTATCTGTACAGTAAAGGGCATTGAGTAAGTCCAAATAGCATCTCTCGAGAAAGATTAGTAGTCGTGTGAGAACAGAAGACTAACTTCACCAAGATGATGTAGAACTCCATATACCCCGCCAAAAACGGTACAGAAAACAGAATACCAAATCTGTGTGTCCATAAAAAATACCTACACGGAAAAATTCAACAGAAATCAACCACATAAATTCACATGATTTATACTCGAAGAAGGGAGCGACAAATGAAAACGCATTTCGCTGATAGCTGTAATGAATTTCTGTGTCACATTGAACATCTGAACCTCTATTCCGTTCATTATTCAACATTAAACGCTCTGTACTCCCAACATTGTATGATTTCATTTTACAGTGCTTAACAGAAGACAGTACTATTAAGATATCTAGAGAGCTTACCAGCACGATGGGAGCCCAAACAGCGACAACAGCACCAACATTACTTTTGACTGAAGCAAAACACATACGAGTATTATTCATGCAATCAGATTCGGAATAACCACGCCAACAGAATTCCTGACTAAAGCCAAATTGTCAATGTACCTTCGGGTAAGCGCTCATTCCGGTGCATACCAAATCTCATGATTTCCCTTGTTGGTTCGATAAGTGGTTTTATCTGCACAGTCAATCGGACTACATCAGCTCCATATATCAGACTGCTAATACAAATCCATGATGGTTATGTTTATATATAGACTGTCACTCACCTCAAAATAATAGCTGAATGAAAGCTTACTCAGCAGTAGCAGCACCCAGAACATCATATACCTATCGATAAAAGTGCAAACATACAAGATTATTAGTTGATCTTCTTTTCTTTGTCCTCTTGACTCTATTTGATCGGAACGATAAAAAAAAAAAGTAGGAATTTGAAGATAGACGAGCGAATACTTGAATGCAGAAACTTGGTCCTCTTGCATTCCACGTCCAACGTATAACCTTGGCTACATCATATAAAAAAAGTCACTACACAGAAAAGATGAATCAATAGCCATCCTCGTCTCTTCCCTTCCCTCCGTTTCCCTCCAAACAATGTATAGTATACAATAAGGCACAAAGAGGGCAATGACAGCAGACGTGTGTCGTACCTGTGTCCACCATGACAGCATAGTGCAAATCCTGTTATTTGAGGTCTCAATAAATCGGCCTATCGCAGGAACAAAGAAAAGAACCATGTCCACAGCATTGGTCATCAGGTAGATAACCACCGCAACCATGTAGGATGAATAACACCAGTCTCCGAGCAAGCTTCCTGGACGGATGGAATAACAGGAATATTTTCTTCGTGTGCTCACGTACAGCACAGGAAGGATGATAGTCCATACAATTGCAATAACTAATCTCAGAACATATTTTACTATTCGATGGGCTTCCATTGTATTCCTGGCTTTCCAAGTAAACACAATGTCCAACAGAGCTGCAGCATAGCAATATCAGAACTTCAGATTTCTATAGATGTATATACTCATTACACCGAAGATCAAATCAGAGTTGTCGCAGCTCAAATGACACTGTACCTTGTATAAATTTCAGTGCTGCAGATGTGATAAACACGCTCGTTATATCCTCAAGAATTTTTGTCTCGACCAATTGAAGAGGTGAGCTCGGATCATGACACGCAATGATAATCAATGCCTGGAAAGAACTCGAGTGTTAAATGACTAAGAATCGAGTAGATGACAAAAAACTGTGCCGCTTCTTATTTTGATTTACCCTTACCAACCTGAAGAGATAAAATTAGAAATGCCCACATTCTATCAAAACTTCTGAAAATCTGTATAAATGAACGTATTTCGACGAAATTTGTTTTCCCAAGCCACTTCATTTTGCTGCCTTCTTCTGTGGGTACCTGAAAACAACGCACAACACACCAGAACCTTAGTGTGATGGTTGAGACCATACCCGACTATTATTATATTCATATCCTATTACTCCATACCTGCTGCTCTTCATCTTTCTTCACCGTTCTGTATTTGCTGAATTTCCCTATACAGCTGAAGGCGTTCTCCTCATTCTCGTCACCATGAGACGTTCCCCTACTTTTATCATCATCATCGGATTTAGCGAAAAAGAAATCATGGCGAGGATTCATCGGCCAACCAATCTGGAAACAATCAATAGTCCTGCCGGAAGTTCGTGGGTGCACAATTACAACTTTTTTCGATGATTTTAATTGTTTTTATACAACAGAGTTTATATCGATAGAAAAATTATTTTTAAAAATTGATTGCATACCAGAAGTACTCATTCAGGTCGTCGTAGTTTCTCCATATAGAATGATCAGTTGTGCCATTTTTGCTTTTCTCAGCTTCCTTGCAGTATATATAACCAGAGTTAGATACTTAGATTGTAAATCTCCGAACGACAGTGCAAAGAAAGCATACAACTCAATTCAACTCAGATCACCTTCAATATCACATCGTAAATTGGCCTGATAACATTAGTAAGAAAAGCTTCATTTCCTCCTCCATATGCTGGCACCACCTTTTCCCATGTCATCAGGCTAACAGCACCTGTCAGCATACTGTGCATTTCATACGCCATCTGCACAAGATATATATAGTGGTTTCGACAATGCTGAAGTCATACTAATTCCACGTTCGAGAGATCGAATGAAGTATGTAATTTAATCACTCGATCAAATACAGAATAATAAGTGTTGAATTGATCTTACATGGTGATATATGTAACACAGACACTCCGGCAGCAGCCGCACATTTGCAGCCTCGCCCCATATGAGAAGATAAAGCGCGATGTATAACAACTTGTACTGCTGGGCTTCCTGTTTCACATAGGGTAAGCTACATACACAAATAACCCCTTTAGCCTATTTGTCTGAACTCTGAAATCGAATATGAACAGATGTATGGATATATACAAGCAGTAAGATGCTACTCACCGGATGCTGCTTTTTCGGGCAAGGAACTTGCACCATTTTGTATAATTTTTGAAAAACTTCCTCATCAGCCCGTCTAACGATCCATCTGACAACTTCATATGAAGAGACAGTACTGATTATGAGGCACATACAGAATGCATATGAAAGACGGTCTTGAAAGATCAGAGATGGAATTAAGTACCTGTAGCACTGATGACAGCTTGTGGCTCTGCCTGATGTGGATGTTAGCAAGAAGCATAATCAAATGTTCCCTTTGATTAGCAACATTTCCTGTCTACAAATCATACAGTAATATTCGGTCCTAAGCACACCACAATTGCCGAGAGATAAATTTACACAGTAGTGCATGGTTAGGGAAGCAGATTACCTGAAATCCGAAGCAAAAACCTAGCCAGTCAAATAAGTCGAAGGGGGCCTTGGAATTCTTGAGCTTCTTGAATTCTTCCAGAAAAGGTAAGCCACGGATGTTCCGTGTTGCAGCAACTGCTACCTTAATCTGCATCATCCAGTAAACACACATAATGGAAGCTCGACCAGTAAAACATAGCAACTGGCACAGGAGTTTCAATTACAAACCTCGGGAAGTTGCATGATAGGTTGATGGAAGCCATCACTGGCCAAGGGCAAGATATTGTATGTCAGATGATCAATTGCCCCTCGATCACCAGGGAGCTGCACACGGAGAAAAACACAGAAGAATGATGTACTAGTACTTGATGACCCGTTGCAGATAGATAAAACGCGGGCGTTATGTACCTGATGACCCGTTGCACTTGTGACAGCTTTCAAAACTTCGTACAGAACAGAAGCGATTGTGCGCGCGTTTATTAGTTTCTCCCTGCAAAATAGCAGACGGAAGGCCTACTGTAGATCGGTTAAGGCAATACATACATGTCTATGTCTGCTGATAATGTGCTACACATACACATACAATTACGGTCTAGGTGTCTACTGATATACTCGGTACAATGTAAATAATGGCTAACCTGTTGGCAAACTCATTAGTTCCGCTATGTCTGATAATGTAATCTTTATATCCGTTGTACACACGTCTAAGTTCGCGAATATCACTCTTCTCCTTCCGCCTTGAAATACTCCAATCCATGTCCTAAAACAAAGTTAATATAACTTCAATTCAATGAATTGAAGATCTTGAACAACTAACACAACTAAGAATTAACGACTATTTTAGGTTAATTAGCGACTAAAGTGGTTACTTTTACGATAAATTGCAATGTTTTACCCAATATAACTAACTACTCATAAATAAAACATGAAATTAAAGAGGCAGAATTGCAGGAATCCAACTTCATATAATATCGACGGAGTATATGTACAGCATTTTTCGGGGTCCAGGTACCAATAAATAGAGTAAATTTAGATTTTTGTACGTATTAGGGATGATTATTTATTTATTTATTTATTTATTGGAACTGTCATTGTCTTAATCATTAGAGTAATTAAAACATGTATACGATGACGATGATGATGATGATGATAGGAAATGGAGGGGCCGGGGGTAATTACAAGTTCAAGTCGCTGAAGAAGGGAAGTTTTGAATTGACGAACACCACGTCCTTTAGAATTCTTGTCCATGTTATGAGCCCTTTCAAACGCATGGAAACGGCCTGCACATTCACATTACACAGACTCTAGTGAGACCGTCTCATGAGACTTACATACCATCCAATTTTGGCTGTTAATTAACATTAACAAATTCCGATATTTTATTTGTGACGCTACATACATCTAATTGTTAATTACGACTACTTTTATTAATCGAGTACAAAATTATTGGCAACTTGATAAGTGAACTGGATATTGGGTTGGTGGAAATGGAAATGGAAAAGCAAAAGATTAGGTAGGTATTCTTGCCCCTTTCCACTTTCACCTTTTTTTTTGGTACTCATCAGTCGTCAGTCGTAGATCCAGTATATAATTACTACTCCGTATATTCATATCTAGCTTTAAACTTCTTCTTTTTTGTAAATAATTTTGAGTGCTACAATCAAATAAAATAATAATTTTTCATTTTATGAGTTTATGATTGATTTAATAGTGATGTGAAGGGAATAACCATTCTTTACTTTTCCTTTGCTATACAGAATTGATTTTTTTTTTTGTACGTATATATTAGAGTGATTATAATGCTGGCGGATTTAAAATTCTGACAATGAGTACCACCTCTTATAACATCATCCGCCATAAACAAACTATTGGACAGAGGTAATGAAGATCGAGGATATTTTACCCATCAATTCCTAGTCAATATCAAAATGATAAGACTAGAACAGTAATAAACTAATAATTAAAATACGAGATTCCATGTGCGCAATATATCGTATCTTTTTCCATTTTTTATTATTTGCAAGAATTATTATAATCAAAGGTAAACGGAATGAGTAAGAGGTGAAAACATACAAAGATAAGCAACACGAGGCTCCTCCGTCTCAATTTGATTAGCAATCCGAAGAAAGCGTCGTATTCCTGATGCCAGTGTCAGCGGCAATCTCTCACTCTCAAATGCTTCCGGAACATAATTGTGCCCATAATTTGTTATAAACCTTGTACTATAACTCCCTCCTCCTCCTCCTCCTGATTGGCTCGTGCTTGCGCGATCCCTGTCGTGCCCCCTTACCTCTTCTTCTATTGGGTCCGCAACCACAATCTCTGATGACGACGACATCTTCTACCTCCTTCCACTACGTACGTACTATTTTTACAACATTTATCGAATTACCAAAGTGTACGTGTGATTACCTAAGTATGATTACCTTGCAATTTTAGCGTACAAATTAAACCCGACTGAATAAAAATGATGATGAAAGAGGAAAACGGAGGGAGAAGAAGAGAAGATAGATTTTAGCAACATTTATACATACATGTGCATGGGTTGTTATAATAGTTGAGCTAGGGAGTTAGGGTAGGGTGACTTAGCTTGAGTGAGTTTGCTTAACGTGGTTGTCTTTAGCTTTTAAGAAATTGCTTTATCATGAGTGCATCATATCATGTTTTACTTTTGTTACCTTTATTTTTTCTTTGCTTTAAGCTGATTTGGTTGAAATCACCGGACGGAAATCTATCTAGCCAGTAGTAAATGGTATCATTACTCGTCACCCGTTGCCCTAAACGTATAAAAAAATATCAACTTTCGCCATCAAAATTTCATATTAAATAAATACGGAGTATTGTATAATGAACACGCTGACTCAAAATTTTAATTCTAGAGTTAGACCTGGTTGAAAGGAAAGACCAAGTGAGGTTATTATACTACGGAGTACTCGTATATGTTTGTTTACTTTAATTTTTTGAAAGTGTCCAATTTGGCGGGGTTGTTAACAGTACTAAGCTACTTGCGTTACTTTAATTGAAAGTGTTACGTTGTGAACGAGTATTCCACGTACACTTCATTAGGCTAAGTTTAAAGGGGGTTTGAGTGTGAGTCTGAGTATGAGTCTGAGACTCAGACCTGGATAATGTGGTTGGTACGAGTCTGAGTCTCAGACGGATCTAAGTTTAAAGGGAGTCTGAAGTTGAGTCTGAACAAAAGTCTGAGACTCAGATTCTTTGAGTCTGAGACTCATACCTGGTTAAAGTGGTTGAGACGGTCTGAGACTCAGATAAGTCTGAAGTTGAGTCTTGGATTTCAAAGACTCAATCTCAGACTCGTTCATTCAGTTCAGTTCAGTTCCGTTCAGTTCAAATAAGTTGTTATTATTATTATTACTATTAAATATTATTAAATATTATTATTATTATTATTATTAAATATTATTATTATTATTAAATATTAAAATTAATGACATTTTTATAATAATTAATATTAATATAATAATAAAAATTAATATTTTTTGTTGTTATTAATATTATTACTATTAAATATTAATATTAATTATTAATACTAATATTAATTATTAATTATTAATTATTAATTATTAATTATTAATATTAATTATTAATATTAATATTAATTATAAATATTATTATTATTATTATTATTATTATTATTATTATTATATTATTAATTAATTATTATTATTGCTATTGTTATAATAATAATAATAATAATAATAATAATAATAATAATTATTATTATTATTATAAAATATTTTTATTAATAATATTTTTATTAAAATTAAAATTAATATAATAATAATTAATATTTTTTGATACAATAATTAACATTATTTTTTGTTATTATTATTATTATTATTATTATTATTATTATTATTATTTGTTGTTTAAATAGTAATTAATATTTTTTTTGTAACAAGTAAACTTGTTATTATTATTATTATTATTATTATTATTATTATTATTATTATTTCTGTATTTCAGGCTACTTTAGTTCAGCTCAGCTTAGTTCAGTTCAGTTCAACTCATTCCATTTTATCTCATTTCACTTTAGCTCATTTCACTTCCGTACAAAAGAACATGGCCAAAATAATTTGTATTAGATGATATAGTTGTATAGATGATAAAAACCAAATTCATATAATAAATGATAAATAACACGGCACGTAGTAATAATAACGGATAATGAATCGATGGTTATACCCAACCAAACCAAACAAAACCTAGTTCAACCTGAACATGACCAAACCCGACCCGAACCAACGATCTGACCCGGAAAATGATCCGCATCTGACCCATACCCGACAACTAGACATGGCAAAACTGGCTCGACCCGATCGGACCCGAATAAGCCAACCCGAACCCGATCTAATATCCAAACTAAAGATTCGAGGTTGACTCGTAACCTGAATTGACCCGAGCTAACCCAAAACTGACCCGACTATTATTATAAAAAACGAGTCGATATCCTTAAAAAAATGAAAATAGCAAACCCGAAATGATATGGTCCGACTTAAAGTCAACGCAAAAGTCACATGACCCAAACCCGACCCGGTTGACTTGTTTGTCAGGTCTACCGACAACCCAACCCGAACTCGATCCACCCGCCCGATTGTCATCTTTAATAAGGACCACTTGGATGTAAAATTATTCGTATGTCACAATATTTATTTAATAATTAATTATTTAATTGTAATTATTCGAGTTATAAAATAAACGTAGATATTGAGGTAAATAAAAAAATAAAATAAGGTAGGTAGATTTGAGATGAAATGAGGTAAATATAAAAATAATAAAATAAAATAAGGTAGATAAAAAGTTGAGGTGAAATGAATGAAAAAATAATATAAAATAAGGTATGTGAGGTGAGAAAGTCTTAGATAAGTCTGTGGATAAAGTGTACTTTTGTAATGAGTCTGAGTCTGAGTCTGAAGAATGAAAAGTGAGTGGAAAGCTGAGGTGGCCGAGTCTGAGAAAAAAAGATGAGTCTGTGGATAAACATAGTCTTAGGGGATCAGCAAAAGTGAGAAAAGAGTAGGATAGAATGAATGAATAATCAAGGATGAGAATTTTAATTTGTTGATGGGAATAATAATACAGTATTTAGAGGGGGATCTTTTTATCAATTGCTTTCGAGCCCGGCCTACAAATGATTTTGATCAACATTCAACATCTATCTATCTATCTGATCTATCAACGTAATACTTATCTCTTGCTTAATTACTTGGCCCCTGGCCTGCATCAACATTGATCTTTACTATCCTTCTGGTCAGTGCTCGACAGCCCGCCCTCTCGCTCGCTCTCCAACACTACTACCCGCTGTCCTCGTCCTCGCCACAGTACATGCCCTTCGTCTCCCTAGATTATTATGTAAGTTAAACATTTTGGTGAGACCGAGAGAGTGATGAATGAAAACGACTCAATTCAATTAGGGTTTGATCATTTACTAACCTTGATCAAGACCAAACAAGTATAAATCGCTTTTACACGACTAAACAATTTGCGACCGACACTGCTGTAAGTCTGTAACACATATCAACATCCTCAAAAGTAGTTACCCTTTGCTTCTCATATCTTATTCCCATTTTATTATCCTAGGATTATTGTATACCGTATGGAGTATATATGTCACAAATTTCAAAACATATTATTTCAGACTTAATCGGACCGAAAAACGTAGACAATAACCTTAAAAATCGGTTGTTTTCTATGATTTTTCTGAATCCGTGATATTGATTGTAAATACCATTATTTAGAAATATCCAATGCGCGCCGAAGCGATTACCATTTATGAACAAAATGATCTAAGATGGCTTAAAATCGAGTATGTTGCTTGTTTCGTGTAATTTTTGAACGTGTTGGAGATGACTCGTAAGGTTTCCGAATGTCTTTATTTTAAACCATATTCCCATTTCATTACCCCAAGATTGATGTATAATGTACGGAGTAAATATGGCGCAAATTTCAAGACATTTATTTCGTGACCTAGTCGTACATAAAAACGTGGATAATAATCTTCGAAATTGATTGTTTTCTACGATTTTTATGAATTTGCGATATTTTTTTCCCTAACCATTTAACAACAACCGATACATGCTGAAACAACTTTCAATGATTATAAAATGATCTAAGATGACTTAGAACCGAGTATGTAGCTTATTTCATCTAGTTTCAGAACGCCTCAAAGATGACTCGTAAAGGCCTCTAAGGCCCTATTCTTTTCGGCTGAAACAGAACTGAATTGAGCACCCAAAATGGATCATATATATAATATACCCGTACTTGATATCATATTCCATGCATCAGTAGTTGGCTAATTGCAAAAGTCCAATTGCTTGCCACGAACCCAAAATGGATATCAAACTCAAAGTTGGATGATATGATATTAATTTTATTTCATGGTAGCAGTGCAAACCAAAATTCGGGGTCCTATAAATTAGGTATTGTTTAGTGAACAAGGTCATGCAAAAATCAACTACATACTACTTCACAGTACATCATATCATATTTACTCACAAACAAGCTAATTAAGATTGTGGTTGAAAATGAATAAGTCGGGTTATTATTTTGTTGTGTTAATTATGGTATTGAGCTATGGAGCATTATCATTCCCTTGGGTTGATGCCAAGACATATCGTATCCAGTTTATGAGCCATATCAGGGATACCCTCCGCATTAGTTGTGAGACTGATAACAAGGACGTGAATTTGGGATCCATAGTTCTTCCACAAAGCGGAGCACATGAGTCGTTCAATGTGAGCACAAGGAACGTCACGAAAGTCCATTGTGAAGCAAATGCTTCTGAAGGAGACATAAAAAGGTTCGTTGCATTCGAAAACATACCAGAATATACGGACGACTGTGTCGACAAGCATTGCTATTGGGAAGTAACTGGAAATGGTATGGTACGGTATAACCCTCGTAGATTGAAAGACAGAGCCATTCAGGTTATACCTTGGGGTGACCCTCCTAGTGCCCATACCCCTCCTTTTCGTAGGCGTCGCCCACCTCCTATCAAAAATTGAGTACGTCAAACATCAAACATATACGGAGTACTATATATATATATATATAAAAATAAATAAAAGACATGTGAGCTCATGTTTAAAATAAACTCCTTATCAGCAATAATATGTACGTACTCCGTAGTATTAAATTAAATAAAATAAAAAGCGGGTGTACTGATATTTAAAAGTAATAACTTTTTTTTATCAATGATTCCATCCAGCTATATAAAATACTCCGTTGTTGTGTTATTATTTTTCTGTTCATTTTACTTGGTTGCTTGCGCTAGAACTTGAAACTATAAAGTGAAAACGACATTAATTAAATCGGTCAAACTCCAACCATTATGAAAGTAATTATACTGATTGTTGTAAATGAAAGGATCAACTATCAATAGTTAGTTAGCGAAGGATCGATGAGGTTTAGATTCGAGTATGTACCTTGCTTGTTTCGTCCAATTCCAACACGACTCCAATAGTACTCATAAAGGCCGCTAAAGGTCTTTAGTTTAAACTATATTATTCGCCTTTTATTATCATGGAATTGATGTATATTGTCTGGAGTAATTATGATGCGAATTCATATGATTTTAAGACCTAATCATACCAAAAAACATGGATAATAACCTTCAAAATCGAAATTTTTCGTCGATTTTCTCAATCTGCGATATTGTTTGCTAAGACAATAATTTAGATACAATCGTTACACGTTGAAATGACGACCAGTTGTTAACAGAGGGTCATAGATCAGAGGACTTAGATTCGAGTATATATATAGCTTGTTTCGTTAAATTTCAATACGACTCGAAGAGTACTCATAAGTCCTCTAGATGTCTTTATTTTAAACCATATTCTTCTTTTATTACTAAGGGATAGATGTATATTGTATGGAATAATTATTGTACGAATTTTAAAAAATTTGATTTTGAAACCTAGTCGGACCAAAAAACATGGATATTAACTTTCAAAATTGGTAGTTTCGACGATTTTTCTTGATCTACAATTTTGCTTGATGAAACCATTCAGAAACAATCGATATGTCTTGAAATGGCTATTAGTTGTTAACGAAGAACCGAAGACTAGTTAGATTCAATTATATAGCTTGCTTCGTCAAATTTCAGCACGACGCGAATAATGTATTTGATGGTGTCGAATAACGAAATGGTGCGAATTTAAAGTCATTTGATTTACAGACCTAGTCGGATAAAAAACGTGAATAATAACCTTCAAAATTAACAGTTTTTGACAATTTTTCTGAATCAAAGATATATATTTCTTGATGAAACCACTTAGAAATATGTGTTGAAATGACTATCAATTGTTAACAAAGCATCAAAGAGTGCTTATATTCGAGTACATAGCTTGTTTAGTCAAATTACACCTCGACTTGAAGGTTACTCATAGGGCAATGGAGTAACAATTGAGCAAATTTCAAGACATTTTATTTTGGACCTAATCGGTAAAAAAAAATGTGGATGATAACCTTAAAAATCGGTTGTTTACGACTACTTTTCTGAATCTGTGATATTGATTGAAAATACCATTTCAAAACATCCAATACGTGCCGAAACGACTACCAGTTATGAACAAAGGGTCTAAGATGGCTTATTAGAATCGAGTATGTTGCTTGTTTCGTGTAATTTTAAAACGTCTTGACGAGGACTCGTATGGCCTCTAAAATTCTTTATTTAAAACCATATTCTCATTTCATTACCCAAAGATTGATGCATATTGTATGGAGTAAATATGACGCTAATTTCAAGACATTTTATTTCGGACCTAATAGGACAAAAAACGTGGATAATAACCTTCAAAATCGGTTGTTTTCGACGATTTTTCTGAATTTTTGCGATATTGTTTCTGTCACCATTTAGCTACAACCGATATGTGCTTAAATGACTTTCAGTGATTAAAAAAAGATCTAAGACGTCTTAGAATCGAGTATGTAGCTGGTTTCATCTAGTTTCAGAACTCCTCGAAGAGGACTTGTAAAGGCATGTAAATGTCTTTATTTCAAACCATATTCTCGTTTCATTACCCCAGGATTGACGTATATTGTATGGAGTAATAATTATGTCGCGAATTCCATTACATTTTTTTTCGAGACCTAGTTGGACAAAAAAAATGGATAATAACCTTTAAAATCGGTTATTTTCGACGATTTTCCTGAATTCGCGATATTGCTTGAAAATACCATTTGGAAACATCCATTACGCGCCGAAATGACTACCGTTTATGTTAAAGGATCTAAGATGGCTTAGATATCGAGTATGTTGCTTGTTTCGTGTAGTTTTACCACGTCTTGAAGAGGACTCGTAAGGCCTCTAAATTTCTTTATTTAAAATCATATTCCCATTTCATTACCCCAGGATTTATGTATATTGTATGGAGTAAATATACCACAAATTTCAGAATATTTTATTTCGGACCTAATCGGACAAAAATACGTGAATAATAACCTTCAAAATCGGTTATTTTCGACGATTTTTCTGAATTTGCGATATTGTTTTCCGTGACCATTTAGTAACAAGCGATATGTGTTGAAACGACTTTCTGTGATTAAAAAATGATTTAAGACGGCTTAGAATCGAGTATGTAGCTTGTTTCATATAGTTTCAGAACGCCTCGAAGAGAACTCGTAAGGCCTCTAAAATTCTTTACCATATTCTCATTTCACTACCACAGGATTGATGTATATTGTACTATGTAGTAATTATGGTGGGAATTTCAAGACATTTAATTTTGGGACCTAGCGGACCAAAAAACGTGAATAATAACCTACAAAACCGGTTATTTTTGACGATTTTTCTGAATCTACGATATTTCTTGATAAAACCATTTAGAAACAATCGATATATGTTGAAAGAACTTGTTATTAACAATCGATAAGTATAAGTTATTGACAAACGATCAAAGAGGATTTAGATTCGAGTATATAACTTATTTTTTTCAATTTTAGCACGACTCGAAGAGTACTTATAAGTCCTTTAGATGTCTTTATTTTAAACCATAAACCCCCTCTATTACGAGAAGATTGATGTATATTTTGTGTTGTAATTATGGTACGAATTTGAAGTCATTTGATTTCGGGACATAGTCGGATAAAAAACGTGAATAATAACACGTTTTAAATTGGAAGTTTTCGACAAACTTCTAAATCAAAGATATTACTTGATGAAATCATTTAGAAACAAGCGGTATGCTTTGAAATAACTATCAATAACAAAGCTACAAAAACTGCTTTTATTCGAGTAGATAGCTTGTTTACTCAAATTTCAACACGACTAGAAGGTTACTCATAATGCCTCTAATGTTGTATGGAGTAATTATAAAGCAAATTCCAAAACATTTGGTTTTGGGACATAGTCGGACAAAAAACGTAGATAATAACCTTTAAAATCGACAATTTTCAACAATTTTTTTGAATCTATGATATCGCTTGATAAAACCAAGTATGAACAACTGATATGCTTTAAAATGACTATCGATGGTTAACAAACAATCAAATAGGACTTGGATTCAAGCATACACAACGAGAAGAGTACTTATAACAGTTACAGGGCATCTCAATGGCTTTATTATAAACCATATCTCCTTTTCAATACCACGGGATTGATGTATATAGTATGGAGTAATTGTGGTGCGAATTTCAAAAAATTTGATTTTATGACTTAGTGGAACCAAAAAACGTGAATAATAACCTTTAAAAAACGATTTTTCGGCAAGAATATATCAAGCATGTTACGGAGAATATACAAACATCTCTGAGCTTTTCTGCGGGAAGAATCACATTTGTGAACAAAAATAAATAGAGTACATCTTGTTTCAACACATCAAACGACACGAAACTAAATGAGAAAATTAGTTACAGAAACTCGAAACAACTCTGATCCTCAACACAACTTATAAGCACATCCAAAACACATTGCCAAGCATAAGAATTGTTCACTTTCGAGCCTTCTACAGGCAAGAGCTGAAACATTTCCGACTTATATCAAGTCAGCGACATTCATAGGCATTTCGTCAATTTGAGTGCTGTAATATTGCTCAATATCTCTTAGAATCTTGATGTCATCGTTCTTGACAAAGTTTATGGCAACACCCTGCAACACACATTCAGCCAGCATTAGAAAACAAATCACACTGCGGAGGCGCAGCGCAACTGGAAAGAAGCATATGCATCCCGAAAAAATGGTATTCCATACCACTTTGATCGGACTTTTGAAAAAACTTCTTTGCAAATGTAATGTTATACAGTATGCATTTTGATGAGAAGACAAAACAAAAGGCAATTCAAGTTTAAACAAAGGGGAGGGATCAACTAGTCTAAACAAAGAGGAGTGATCAACTAATCATAACGTCAAAATTATCAATCGCCCCCCAAAGAATGATCTAATGACAGTAGTCAGAGTAGGTCCTGTGAAAATATGATGAACGCTGTCAATTAGAGTACCACATGAAACTACAAGGTTTTCAGCAATTTAAGGGCTTTTAAAATAAACTTATAAATATAAAAAATAGACTATATCACTATATTTGAATTATAATTATAACACCACTATCATTTTAATTGTGGATCTCTCTATACACTTATACCTAGCAAACCGTACATATGTGCACAGGACCTACATTATAAAAGTGTATTCAAAAATATTTCTAAAAACAGCGGAATATTTCTGACAGCAGAGTATAGAGTAAAATATGGAGTACCAAATTACTGCGAAGAAAGTTAAATATACCTTGCGACCAAAGCGACCAGATCGACCAATCCTATGGATGTAAAGTTCTCTATTATTAGGTAGATCGTAGTTGATTACGAGTGAAACCTGTAAGGGACAAAGGAGAAGGTAAAGAAACAAGCCAAAACCATACTTCTTTCAAAGACTAAATACTACTCCGTATAATGAACATGAAGAGCACATGACATAGGGAATAAGAGCAAATTACAACTTCCAAATGCACCTACACATCAAATACTCTCCACAGTTTTTTCTCCCACACTCCATTTTGGTAAACAACTTTTTATTCCTCCCATGTGGAAACTTTCACTTTATGGTCTATTGGAAACACTCCCTAATGTTCCGGGGATAAGGTTACATACACCCAACCCCCTTATCACTATTTCAGTGAGTGCCTCTTATAGGCATTGGGTAATGATTGACCAAGAAATTACTCGTATATACCCACCAACTTGTAGTGGGTTCTTCAATGTCAAATGCCATCAAGGTGATGAATAATACATTTCAACCCAGTCTGACTACATGACTTAATTGATGTGAACAAGAGCAAAGGGATAGTCAGCTCACCTAAAATATACTCGTAGTAAGAATCGTCAGACAAGGAAGTGTATCACTAATTTGCCGAGTGAGGCAGATTGTTCAGAGAAGAGAAAAAAAGGGTTTTGTAGACAGAAAAGACGATACATTTAACTTAAAAATCAACATATTAACAAAAAGAAAAGATACTAAAATATTAAATTCCCTTCTCTCTATGTATCTGAACTTATTATGTAAGGTCCATATAGACTACAAATACAAGAACTAGACCAAACACTATATATAAAATACCTGTTGCACGTCGATCCCTCGAGCCCAAACATCTGTTGTGATCAAAACTCGAGTATGTGCATTACGGAACTCTCCCATAATAGCATCTCGCTCTTTTTGGGGCATATCACCATGCATAGATGACACAGTGAAGTTGTTACTGCGCATTTTTTCAGTCAGCCAATCCACCTATCATATAGGAAAGAGCAACGTTTATAAATAGAAAATGGCTCTAGGCAGTCTACAACCACAGCTATTTGAGAGGGATATGAAAGATTGAAATTGTTCCTGAGCATCTAAAATTTGCTGTTCTTTAATTTTGAAATAGAAACCTCAAAATAAAAATAAAAAGAGGACACACAGAAACAAAGCAGGGATCCAACCACTTCATATAATTGTATCTTTATTTAAAAGCGATCCTGTTTCCTCCCTTCTAAACCAGGGACAATTCACATTATATTGCTAGATAGAAATTAAAACAGCAACAAATAAGAGCATTTCTATAATTTCTTTTCAGACCTTTTATAGAAACCAAACGAACCACTGTGCACATCAGACAAGGCAAATGAGAAATCAGTCTGTGAAAACGCTCTTTTTTAACGGGACAGATATCCTTGCAGTACTAAGATTACCTAATTCACTATACACCTCAATACACATTCATAAGACGGTTACATGATTCACACTAGATTATAAGGCATAAATCAATCAAAAAAAATACCATAATAAGTCAGACGGTCAGAGCTTAAATAAGAAATACATAATGAATCATTTCGAGAATCACTGAGGTTTGAGTAAATCAGGGAATCCAGAGATAAATCCAAAGCAAGTATTCCCATATGTGATTACACGTAGACAGTATGAAACTGCGACAAAATTCCAATCATCCCTCGCAACGGCATTAACAAAAAGGATTACAGCAGCTAATATGACATACTTTAAGAACTCCAAAAGACTATGAGTGAAGTAACCTAGGCCTTACACTAGAAAGTAAATGGTGTAAGTAATTAAATTACCTTGCGTTTTGTGTTGCAGAAGATGACTGCTTGAGTAATTGTAAGAGTATCATAAAGATCACAGAGGGTATCAAACTTCCAATCTTCCCTCTCCACGGCAACAAAGAATTGCTTAATACCCTGTCATACATAATTGGTGAAAAGATATTTAGAAGAATTCTTAGTGGCCTCATCATTTGAAACGAGGGTATGACGCACTGACCTCTAGAGTCAATTCATCACGCTTCACAAGGATTTTAACAGGATCTGTCATAAATTTGTTGGTTATCTCCAGAATTTCATTGGGGAGTGTGGCAGATATCAGCACAACCTAAAAAGTACAGAGACAACACGTACTTAAACATCACGCATAAAGGTAGACAGATATATTAGAGCAGCTCCTTTACAATACCGATTAAAAGAAATGGAAGACAAGCTCATTTGTCATTATAACTACACAGATATTTGCACACAACGGATTCGCAGTTCAAATTACCCAAACACAGGAAGATTCAGAACTTAAAATGAATTGATTAATGCTTGTTACAGGACACTCTTTCCCCACATCGCAAAGAAAGAAAGACGGAAAATCAAACACACCTGAAGCTCAGGAGGAAGGTATCTGTAAACATCATAAATTTGGTCCTTAAAACCTCGGCTCAACATCTCATCAGATTCATCCTGTTCACATACAAATAGGAAAAGGACTCCTAAGCTCAACGCAAAGAAAAATGTAACATTAAGTGAAAAAAAAGGTAGGTGGTGAAAAAGTTTACAAGGATTAAAAGCTTGATTTGTCGGGTTCGCAGGGTTCTCCTCTTGATCATATCACAAACTCTACCGGGAGTTCCAGAAACGACATGAACTCCACTCTCGAGTTTCCTTATATCCTCCCCAACGCTTTTTCCGCCAATGCAGGCATATGCTTCTATACTCATGTATTGACCTATGGCCATTATCACCTTCTCTGTTTGAGTAGCCAGCTCTCGCGTGGGGGACAGTATAAGTGCTTGCACCCTGAAACATACACATAATGTATTATTCCTTCCGTCTCAATAGATCGTTCACGATTAAGATAGAAAGATTGGGCATTACTTTTATTATTATTAACGATTAAGTTATCAACTATCAACATTCAGAAAATGGAAACGTAAACTATTGAATCATACTAAGGAAAGCGTAAACTGTTAAATATACTTAGGAAAGCGTAAACTATTGACTAATACTTAGGAAAACGTAAACTATTGACGCATACTAAGGAAAGCGTAAACTATTGACTAATACTTAGGAAAACGTAAACTATTGACGCATACTAAGGAAAGCGTAAACTATAGACGCATACTTAGGAAAGCGTAAACTATAGACGCATACTAAGGAAGCAACCATTGACGGATACTCAGGAAAGCGTAAACTATTGACGAATTACCCAGGAAACCGTAAACTATTGACGGATACCCAGGAAAGCTTAAAGTATTGACGGATACTCAGGAAAGCGTAAACTATTGATAGATACTAGCAAAAGGTAAACTATTGACGGATACTCACTCCATTCATTTCAATTTACCCATTTCTTTTTTTGGCGCCATTCATAGGTAAAAATAATCTTAAAAATTCTACAAAAAAATATTATCATGATTTGTCTTAACGAATCCAATAAGAAAATCAAAAATTATACTGTAATTTTTACCAATACATGGCAAAATATAACGATTTAAGATGCAAGGAAAGCGTAAACTATTGACTCATGACCAGGAAAGCGTAAAGTATCGACTGATACTTAGGAAAGCGTAATTTATTGAACGGAGTGAGTAATAATCAATCAAATCAAAAAAGAAAGAAATTAGGGTTTGGAAGAGAAGATACGGACTCGCGAGATGAGATGTCGCAGATCTGGCAAACAGCAAGGGAGATCATGGAGGTTTTGCCGGTACCGGACTGAGCTTGAGCAATGACGTCACGGCCCTGAATGATAGGCATGACGGCGCGCTGTTGGATGGCGGAGGGCTTTTCGAAGCCGAAGCCATAGAGGCCTCGAAGAAGCTCGTTCTTAAGGCCCATGGTGTCGAAGCTCGTTATCGGCTCGATTCCTTCCGTCGTCTCGAACTGCAGTTTCTCGTCGTCCGGCCGCCCTCCTCCTCTGCTTGACCCCGTCGCCATCTTCGCACCTGCTTTTGCGGCTTGATTGCAGAGACAGAACGGCGAGATTAGGGTGGAAAACTGGAATTGGGTTGGAAAGCTGGTGGGTGACTGATTTGGGGATTTCTCGGGGTCAATTATTCAATAATCGTTTTAATTAGGGTTTGAAATAAAATAGAATAGGGATGAAGACAATCTTCAAACTATTCTATCAGGTAGAGTGGTAGACGGAGCCCGTGGTCTACACGGAACGGGGCTTCTTTAAGGATGTTAGTGAAGCGGATATCTTAAATGGGTCATGGGTACTATTTCCGTTTCACTAGAAGTGGGTATGGACCCGTATGGGCATAGGCGTATAGTTGTATATATTCGAAATTTATACTCCCTCCGATTCTTTAGATTTGCAACCTATTCCATATTTGGTAAATTCGTTAGGTTTGCAACATTTCTATAATAGGTAGGTTTTTGTTTGTGTAAGTTTTTTACTTTATTGGTGAGACCCACCATTTCCACTCACAAACTTATTATTTGTGCAAATAGTAAACGTTGTAAATCTAAAGAATCGGAGGGGGTATTGTACTCCGTATATGCCATGGGTACATGGGTACATATGAAAGTTGTTACGTGGGTTGGTGGATTGACATGACCCACAACTCATTAAGGCACGAGCCTACTTTAGCATAGCTCATCACGACACAACATGCTGTGAGTTATGGACTGTGTTTGGGCCGCAGTTTGAGAAAAAAGACCGTGCCTAGGCATGACCTGACATGGCAGCATGGCTCACCTTGGCATGACATGGTCTTGGCACTCCCAAAATATAAAGAAATAAGATTAAATTTGAAGAATTGGTTAAACACGACCATGCACGGCACGACACGGTACGCTATGAACTGTGAGTCATGTCTGGGTCACCCTTTCTTAGCACTGACACAACACGAGGCTCACTTACCCATGCCTCGATTGTGTCATTTTTTCCTCCAAACACAATGGATCAATACGAGACACGACATGACCATGACCCATTTCCATCTCAAGCCATGGGTGATGGATGCAGGGGTGGAGTTTGCAGTCTGCAGTGTATTTCCTCAATCCAAAATTTACTTTATTTTTTAACTGAAGATGTCTTAACAATCGTTAATACATAATTCAACATTTCAGCATTATATAACACTTTGAATCAGAGTAGCTACAACTTAGTAAGCAATTCAACATATACTTTTAGTAACTGAAAATTAAACTACTACACACAAAGTAATTACTGATTACTACTCGTAAAATCGTAATCACTTTCATACAAATGATGTTAAACTTAAACATAAATGTACTCTCTCCATATCATGAAAGGGGAGGAGGAACACTTTGATATTGATACGGAGAAAGTATCAGGTTAAATTAAGGTTGAGTCTCCAAAGAAGCAGGAGCACCCAAATTCTCAGCCTTTTCCTGCTGCTCCAACGTCTCATACAGAGGAGCATTCTTGGTCTCGGGCAGCCAAAAACTGACCAAACCACTCACGACCGCCACACCCCCAAACACCATAAACGAGAACGTGGGGCTCAACCGTCCAACAGCCACCAACAAAGGCGCCACCGAAGCCCCCAACATCAACGCCTGCCTAAGCAACGACACCGCGAAATTCCTCACATTTGTAGGGAACAACTCCACGGCATAAATGTACAAAACGTCGAATGCCATAGAAACCGTCATGAACCCGACCCCTTCAAACCCCAGCTGAACCCAACCCCCGACCGCACCCCCTCTCCCCCTCGTGAACACCATGCACGCGATACAGGACGCGGCTGTCACGTACGCTGAGTAAGAGTACAGTGTACGACGCTCCATACAACTTAACAACAAACTCCCTAGTAAAACCGCAGGGATTTCCATCACCGCGTTGATGATTGTACTCAAGTACTTGGAAAAACTCATGTTTTCGACGTTTAATTGTACACCATAGTACACAAACCCGATCCCAAACCCGGCTACCATGGCCTTGCACATCCTGGCTCGCGCCCACTTGCACTGCCACAGGCTCATGTTCGTGTAACCCGGGTTAGACGACGACAGGGTGGTGTCGGACAATTGGAGGTTGGCTGGGAGAGATTTACCGTTGAATTTAGCGAATTTGGACAAGACTTGAAGAGATTCTTGTTTTCTGCCTCGTATGAGAAGCCACCTAGGAGACTCGGACACAAAAGGCAGGACGAGAAGAGAGTAAAGGAAGGGGAGTACAGAGGTTACTATGTATAGTAACCTCCAAGAGGTCCGAGTGTAGTAGGCCATGATAGGAATGGAAAGGAAGCCGGCGGTGAAGAAGAAGAAGCCGTATTGGCCGACTTGGCCTCGCCATTTCCGACCCACCACCTCGGTGGCTAGGACCAGGCAGCAGATGCCTATGCCTGATCGGGCTAACCCGTTTGCGAACCGGAAGAGGGTGTAGACCCAGAGGTTTGGGGAGAGGGAGGTTAGGGACGATGTGAGCGCGGTTAGTAGGCATGATAGTATTAATGTCTTCTTTCTTCCTAGGATTGAATCTGCTAAACGTCCATAGATTCCTGACCCTGCATGGGTAAACAAATGAATGAGACGTGACCAGTGTTGACCAGTCTCTATAACTATAACTGTACAAGATAATTGAATGAGAAGTACTTGATACGAGTAATTCTTAGATATGGACAAGTTAGCTAGGCATGAGAAAGGATACTAACTTGATCCGTTAGACTAAAATTGTCACATTTCATTAAAACATTTTTCACATATAATAAGAAAATAGGACAATCTTTTAGGAATATCGGGAGTACTTCTTAAGTTGATAGGCATGAGAATCTGTCCATCTATTCTCCTTTTCGGGTTTTAGATATGTACTTATTAGACGAGTTACAACTTACAAGGTCAAATTAACATTCTATACGTAAGCATTAATTTGGTTGGATGATGTTGGTGTATGATTGAGTTTCCCGATTTGTAACTTGTTTGGCGTATTTATTTAACTTGAGTATGTAATTAGGAGTATTGCTTACTTAAGTAAAATGGGTTTTTGTCCACTAACCAAAAGAAATCCCAAGAGTGTTTCAATCTCAGCTAGATGCTACATACACATTACATTACACATTTACACCTACATATCCTATATCGTAAAGTTGTCCATCTATTCTCCTTTTCTGGTTTTATTAGATATGGACAAGTTATTGGAGTGTTACTTTAGACGAGTTACATGAAATCAATAGTATCACTCTTATATCATTATTATATGTAAGGAGCATTGTAAACCGTTGATATTATAACATTACTTGGTATATAAATTAAGTATATATTAGACTTCTTCCGTTTCAGTAATTTGTTTATCTTTAATTAAAATAGTCTTTATAAATAATATTCTATCGTAAAAAATAAATAAATAACTTAAATAAATGAACTAACAATTTATTAGCCACCTAACCTAAAAGATGTTAATTAAGAACATGTGAGGAGGAAACAATAATAATGTTATTCCAAAAGTGAGTACGTGAGTGTGCATATGATGCCAATTAAGTTCAATGCATTGAGCTAGCTAGTAATAGGTTCCTAACCTTTTAATTAGTGCTAAACCACCTTTACAGAAAAAATTTCTACTAATGACAACAAACTAGTACACATACATTAATTAAGATGGTTGATTATGGTTTAAACATTGTGTTATCTACTACAGTATTTCAAATTTCAAAAGTTTGTGCATGGCTCATGAATCTCACATTATAGAGTAATTAATATACTCCAATATTTACACCGATCATATGAGTGATGGTTATTTATATTTGTATTATTGAGCGTTTTAAGATCGTATTTGGATCACTTGCATTTCTTCTGCTCTCTATTTTCTATTAACGACTCCGATTATATTGTAAAATAATCAATTGATGACCAACTTCGTTCTCAATTATCATGCATGTATGTATGTGTTGCATGTGATATAACCTAGATGACTACTTGAATCTTCATGCATTCATGCAAAAGCCGAAACCTCGCTCTTTCTACGCACATATAGAAATTGTAAAAATTACGTACCTAACCTAGTTAGTTCATCACTTCATCTCAATGGTACAAATTAAAGAAACATTATATTGCAATCACACGTACACGTGATATGTTCACATATATTTGTAAGACTCTCCATATTATTAGTCGTATCCTTGTACATAATTCTTCTAATGTTGGTAATTCTAACCTATTACAAGGAATACAAAGTAAAAACTAATCGTCTTGAATTGGCTACTCTAATCTAGATTAAATCACTGTTTTTTTTTTTATCAAATAACCTAAATGATTCATCGAAGTTATTAATTGATCAGTTCCAACTTATAACTTATAAATTAAACTAGATAGCTCAAATGATCTTTCGATAACAACAGCCAAAAAAGTATTTCCATTCATTGCTCGTTATACCAAAATAAAGGTAAGTAATAGACAAGAACGTAGTTTAAAGTAACAAAATTTTAGGAAGTTTAACAAAAGTTTAAAGCATATGCATCACAATTACGATGAATATAAAAGATAAATAAATAAATAAAAGCGAAAGAGATATATACAACAGTACACATAGGGTTATATTATTTAAGGTTATAAAAGAAGAACTAAAAACTTAAATCAAATATTAATAATATCAATATATATACACATAAATTTATCTATCAAATATAGTGTATTCCCTTCGTTCATTTGTCTATTTTCTTCCCATTCGCTTTTTGAGCGAGGGTCAAAGTTAGCAAACTTTGACCATGAATACTTTGGAGAATAAAAATAATTTATACATAAAACTCAAAAGATTATATTTATTATCAAATTATTTTTCATAAAATATAAAAAATGGAGGGAGTATTTTCACAATCCTTTAGTGTATTTATCTGTCACCGTAATAAATAAAACAAAACTAAAACAAAACTAAAACAATATCTAAGCAGATCAATTTCAGTAATATAAAAGCTAAACAAATGAGCGAGATAGGAAGATTAAGAGAGTATAGGAGTACCAATGAGGGAGCCAAGGAAGAAGAAGGAAGCAGGAAGAGCAGCAAGAAACTTATGATCACAAATAAGACCCCATTCAGCAATAATAGAACTTCTATGACCACCCACCCATTCCCAACTCCCTGGTTTCAACCCACACACTAGAGCTCCTCCTTTCCCACTCTGCATCCCACCACACCCTTGGCCTCCACCTGTACCATTCATGCATGTCCATTTCTCAGGCTCAGCATCGGTGAATATGGTGATTAAAGTCCCCTGTGCATCAAATACCCATGCAAATGACACCAATATTACTTGTATTATTTGAGATATTCCCAGTGCACCAACATGTTCCTCTATTACTTCATCTACTGTTAGCTCTACTATGTCTCCTTTTTCCTCTTCCATTTTTTCAGGTGTTTTCTGATGCGATGCGATGCTCTTTTGTTGGTTATGGGACTTGTATGTATGTATGTATGTATTGTATTGTATCGTGAGGTGGCCTGGGGTGCTATTTTTATACACAAGTGTTGCTCCCTTTATTTGCATGGCTACTAGCTTTCCCATTCTCATTACCATTATTATTTCATTTTACTTTTTAAAAAGAAAAGAGGTTACACTCGCTTTCTGTCTTATTCATCATTTGTTTAATTTGATTAAAATATTTCTTACAAATAATATAAAAATTAAATAAATGACTAAAAAGAAAAAAGTACGTTATATTAGGTCATGGAAGAAATTAAACTAGGCTCTAATTGTTTCCGAGGATCCGAATATTTTAGTCTTATGACTTATCTATATTTTTAATCAAAATTATTTATAAAATGGGAGTTGTGTTTTTTAAGTGAAGATCAATATCATTAATAATAAGTCATTATTCGGTATCTACAAACGATTTGTAAAAAATAAATAAAAAACACCTTTGAAACAAAGATCGCTATTAGAATAAAGCGCTTCTACGTAACCTTTTATATATCACTGCTTATTGACAGTCTTCCGCGAAGGAATATATAGATCTGATGAAATAGTCTCCAAAATAAGTCCATAAAGTTGTATTTAAGCAATTAAAACCTATTAAAATGAGTATAAACTTAGAAATTGAAGATCAAATTACATAAACATTCGATGTAATTAATTAAGTGATTAGAATAACGAAATCACTATACTTAAAATTAAGCCTTAAGCATGATTATAGCTAGAGGTAGTTTGTGCCATGCATCCGTTAATATGATAAATAATACAACATATAATCACACTCATGTAAGAATATTGTAAACAGTATTTATATACGAGTATCTAATGAAATTAGAATATTTCATTATTGTGTGATTCGATAGTGTTATATATATTGTCATGCATGCATATTTATTGATACGAAGAAGACAAATTTGTTGAGTGGATCATGAATTTGTTACACGTCCATTGTCATATCTTGTACTCCCTCAAGTCTCGTTCATTTCTTTATCTTTTATATTTATTGTGAGGTTCCTTATTTTAATCAAAGACAAAAAAATGAATGAGACGGAGAGAGTATTAATCATCTCATTCGATTTGTTGCGATGGATCGATTTATTGTTTCCGCGGCTTATAACGATATTTCACAAAGTGCATGGCGTTACAGAAAACTCTATATGTAGTTGCCAATGAGAAGACTATATATACAATCAGTTGTACATAGCTCCATGTACAACTGGTTTTATGGTTTTGAGCTTTATCACAAAGATTTTGAATTTTGCTCTAAACTTTCTGACCTCTAGTGTAAACTGTAAAGTTGTCAAGTTAAATCACATGAATGTTTAAGCTAAAAAAACTTAAAACTCAATTCAGAATCTTGTATAAGTTCAGTAAATATATACAAAATCTCAACAACTAATCTTATTTTCCAGTAGTTGCATATTCCATTATCTTAGTCATTTGTTCATGTCTTTGATTAAAATATCCTCAAATATAGTACAAGTAGTATAAAAACAAATAAATGACTTAGATGGAAAGAGAAATAAAGTACCGTTTTCTTTTATCTTTCCCTTTTTCTTTTTGGTCTGTCTTTTTTTATCTTTTCATTTGGTTTCTTTCCATTTTGATTCATACTTTTTACATGACTATTCTCAATAATATCTTTATTTTATCTCCTTATTGGTCTACTCCGTATTTCTTTCCATTTTGATCTCTAATATCTCATTATTTCTTCATGTTATATTCATTACAAAAATTATTACGCCAAAAGTAAACGGGAATATAAATAAAACCCGAAGGAAGTAGTATTGATACCCGAACGACTGGCTACAATAAATGCAAGTATTTGTATATTGATACGGAACTAATGGAATGTACGGTTAAGTTGGCTTTTAATTTTCATCATGAAGTGATCAATGTTAAAATCTAGAAATAGGAAGATTATCAGAATAATCTTTTTGTTTGGGCGAAATAGGAAGATTATCAATAATATTCCCTCTATCTCGATCATTTATTTAATTTTGATTGAAACGTTCCTTACAATTAATGCAAAAACTAAATAAATGATCGAGAGAGAAGTAATATATACGGAGTAGATCATTAAAATAACTTTTTTGTGTGATGTATTGTTGTATGTACTTTGTCACTATATTACAATATCACGAGAGGCTATCTCATTTTTCATTCTTAGTAACAAGTCATATAATATACTCCGTATTTTTTTGATCGACGAAGTACGCACTCAGTCGCATTACAATATAGAGGAAGAAGATTCGAATCTGTGACATATTGTTTAGGATACCTAGTCTTAATCACTAGACTAAATAACATCTTCAATAGATCATGTATTCATGTTGAATACAGTGTTTTAAGTTTTTAACCCTTAATTCCTTGATCTACTCCGTACAACAATAATATTATTCCATCCGTTCGTTCATAATCTTTTGTTCCATTTCATTCATTATTTGTGAGGAATATTTTAATGAAATTGGACAAAAGATAGTAAACGGATCGAGGAGTATTAACCCTAATGATTTCACTTTCATTTTATTTTTTGTTGTCATTTTTCTTGTCGATGAGTTTTTACCAATGGTCGTGATTTACTCCCAGGGTGCTGGGACTTGGGAAGCACTATATATAAAAATGTTATCGACAACTTATATACGGAGTAATAATTAGGTCTTCATTCCCTTATTATAACTAGCTAGCTAGTGCAACTAGACAAGGATGCATGCATAAACACTCTAATTGGATAAGGTTACTGACTACTCTCCCCGTTTTCATATCCTTATTTTAATTAAGGATAAACAAATTAAATAATCAAAACAAAATGTGGGACTATATTGGTGGAATGGTGGTTGGGCGGATTAGTTCTTCGTGCACTACCATCAAATTACCAAAAGTATGAATACCCACAACATACATAAGGGCAATAGCACACATGTTTCTTAATGGATTTGATTCATGGATGC